>OX243932.1:11200000-11587502 GCA_945859725.1 Drepana falcataria
CGTGATGATATGTATGTATGTAAGCCTCAAGCCTCCCCACAAGGGTCCCCGAAGGGGAAGGTGTTCAGGTAATACCCTACTATTCAATTAAAATTGTTAATTATTAATTATAATATTTTTTAACTGTTTTACTCCTATGATCTAGGTATTAAATGTAATCAACCAGACCATGTACATATTGTTTTTCGTTTTTACGAAATAAACAACTATGTGAAATAAAAATATTTTGATTTTGAAAAAAGAAATTTTAAGGAAGAATATTTACTTACTATGGCACTCCATAACCTTCCAATGAAGTTACATAGCAATTGAGCCGGGAACTAAGGGATAATAGTCAAACTTAGAAGCACCGAGTTTGTGAACTACGATGCTTCACGATTGAAGTTAGATGATATTGACTGGAGTTTATAATACTACTCAGATTGTGGTGATATACCTTATTATTAAACTGGCTGTGCCCGCGACTTCGTGTGCGTGGTATTTAACTAAAAACTAATTATTCAATTTCTTACAATAAAAGTAGCTTAAGTTACTCCTTAATACATAAGCTATCTGCCAGTGAAAGTCCCGTCAAAATCGGTCCAGCCGTTTCAGAGATTATTTGGAACAAACAGACATAAAGATATTTTTTTTTAAATGCGGTTATTTTAATATTACAAACAACACTTTAATTTCATTATTAGTATAGATTAGAGAATAGGTATGATTTACTCGCAGCTGACTAATCTGTAACCTGTAACCTGAAGCAGTGCTTACGAAAAGTATATATATTTAATATGTATGAACATCATATCCCATTTTTCATCGAAGGTACAATTTAGGTGCCAACGTGACATGCGGCGAGTCCATCGCCGTTTCTGAAGCATGACTATACATACGTCTTTGAATGTCTTCTCAAACGTATGCAGGTCTCTATCGTTGTTCCTTCACCGTAATGCCCGTGGTGTGATTATACACTGTAATTCAGTTCATAGACTCATTGTTACAGTCGGGATTTAAACTTTAATGTTAACACTGCTACGCCAGGCTACTCGAACCACTTGACCACCGCGGCTCATTCTGCGAGTGTTCGAATGAGTTTTTCTGAACTTAAGTACAGTGATTAGTCACACCACGAGCTTTACGTTTAAGGAAAACATCGAGAGGAAACCTGCCTACGTCTGAGAAGAAATTCAAAGGCTGAAAGTAAAATAGGAACAGCTTATATCTTAAGCTCATAGGCTACAATCAATCCCTAAAACACTAGAGGCAATACCACGAGGCGCAGTAAGCGTGATCTGTCTAAAGCAAATACATTGAAATAAAATATGCGATGTATCCGGGGACAGATTACACACGGCTTTGAACTTAAAGACACATTCACACTCGAGGAAAACCAACGCGAGTGAAATGGTGTTCTGGGCTGCCAATCTCGATAATGCTATGTGGTACTGTTACTCGAGCATATTGATTTTAATTAATTATGTATACTATTCAAACATAATTTGCTAATTAATGTGTACAGTGATTAAACACCACGAGCCTTAAAGTAAAGCAAAACAACGAGAAGGACGGTACGAGGGATGTACGCTCGAGAAGAAATTCAAAGACGTATGTATAAGTTAGTTATGCTAGAGAAACGACGATGCACTCGCCACCTGTGATGTTGCCACCTACAATATATCTCCGGCGAAAAATGTGTATCTTATCTGTCTGGGACTCCTGTGGGAATGCGTAAACAAGTTATAGCTAGTACCATCCACGAACACGCGCCCCACTATACTTCCCTACAGTTTATAGTGTAAGTGTGCACTAATGTTTGAGTATTGTCGGTACACACTGATTACCTATGAGTGCACACGCACACTACAATTAATAGAGTAGGCTCATAGGTACTCCGCCATCCCGCGACCCCCTCGACTAGAAATTGGTGGGGCGCACATTCGTGGATAGCACTATCGATAAGACTCTCCATTTAATTTTATCCTCACGCCTTCCCATAAGGGTCCCCGACGGGATAGGCAGAGGTTTATAGGTAGTACCCACACACCCACTTTCCCCCAGAGATATATTTTTAAGTGCCAACGTGACGGATGGCGAGTCCGTCGCCGTTACTCAAGCACGACTATACATACGCCTTTGAATTGCTTCTCACACGTATGCAGGTTTCCTCTCGATGTTTTCCTTCACCGTCTTCCAAAGCTCGTGGTGTGACTAATCACTGTACTTATATAATATAATATAATATATCCTCACGCCTTCCCACAAGGGTCCCCGAAGGGGTAGGCAGAGGTGTATAGGTAATACCCACACACCCACTTTCCGCCAGAGGTATATTAGGTGCCAACGTGACAGATGGCGAGTCCATCGCCGTTACTCCAGCACAACTATACATACGCCTTTGAATTTCTTCTCAGACGTATGCAGGTTTCCTCTCGATGTTTTCCTTCACCGTAAAGCTCGTGGTGTGACTAATCACTGTACTTTAGTTCAGAAAAACTCATTATTACAGTCGGGATTCGAACTTGCGATCCTTGTGTCGCAGGCAACTACTCGAACGACTCGGCCACCACGGCTCTTTCTTAATTTTATCGATGGCGTTTTTAAGGCTAGTATAGAGTCTTCTCAAGGCTGGCGCGCCGTTGAGCGGGACACGTACGGCACCTTGGCTACAGAGCCGCGAAAAATGATGCGTTAAGCGAGATACATCGCTGCTATGAATAATTGAACACGCGTTCATATACACATGCGCACCACTCCTTACAGCCACTTTAGGATTACGTGGCACTGTATTACATAGTATATTACGTAAGTATATTACTTAGTGATATTTCCTCACGCATTCGCACAAGGTTCCCCGAAAGGGTACGCCGAAGTGTATAGATATTACAACACACTCAATTTCCGCCAAAGATATATGCTAGGTGACAAAGTGATAGATGGCAAGTCCATCCCCGTTACTCAAGCACGACTATAAATAAGCGTTTCAAATTAAATCACTGTACTTAAGTTTTTTACTTTTAAGTTTAGAGAACTCATTGGTACAGTTGGGATTCGAATCTGCAATCTTTGTGTTGCAAGCAACTACTCTGATCACGGATCAACTCGTCGTTCATAATTGTTCTAGTCAACTAACTATCTGGTAAAAAAATAATTGTATCAGATTTCGCCTCCGGTAAACTTCGATCAAGAAATGAGTCCGTCGCAGTTTATGAGGGATGTAAAATTTAAATTTTATTCATTTGCCAATTGAGTAAATATAATTTATAGTCTCTCAACCAATTTGTTTCGTTTTCATTTCGTTTCTCCCAGAAATTTAAACGTTACTTATAGAAAAGTTTTATATACTTAATATATAAAAAGCCGTGGTGGCCGAGTGGTTCGAGCAGTTGCCTGCGACACAAAGTTCGGATCAAGTTCGGATCCCGACTGTACCAATGAGTTTTTCTGAACTTAAGTACAGTGATTAGTCACACCACGAGCTTTACGGTGAAGGAAAACATCGTGAGGAAACCTGCATACGTCTGAGAAGAAATTCAAAGGCGTATGTATAGACGTGCTTCAGTAACGGCGATGGACTCGCCATCTGTCACGTTAGCACCTAATATATATATAAAATATACATCTTTAAGTCTTCCCACAAGGTTAGGGGTAGACGGAGACCCCTTTTTTGCCAGAGATATATTTAGGTGCTAACGTTATAGATGACGAGTACGTCGCACTGAAAGCACCACTATATATACCTCTTTGAATTTCTTCTCAGACGTATGCCGGTTTGCTCTCGTAGTTTCTCTTAGAACACGTGTTATTATTAAACACTGCATTCAGAATAAAATTGTTTGAAACTTAGGGAACTACTTGAACCGACACGGGACTAACAGCCACTAACGACACGGGACATTCCAATAAAAGTTTTTTTTTAATACATCACTATAAAAAAAAATATCAATAAATCAAAGGTCTCGCACTGCGCGGTTCGAAAGCAGTTCCTTCCGCGAACACTCAGATTGTTGAATGAGCTCCCCGTTGAGGTTTTTCCTGGAGAGTACAGCATGGAATTCTTCAAGAAGGTGTGAAAAGATTCCTGCAGGGTCGGCAGCGCGCGAGCAATACCCCTGCTGTTGCAAGCGTCCATTGGCGGCGGTAACCGCTTACCATCAGGCGGACAGCATGCTTGTTTGCCACCCGTGTGGTATAAAAAAAAGGTATATATTACAAGATAAAGGTATTATATACCAGCATGTATGAAGAGACTGACGAATGTGGATGAAGCGAAAGAGGTATGCAAGTCTAGAGAGAACCTGCGCTCTATACTCTCTGCGTACCCCGTTAGGGACTTGGCGTGATGATATGTATGTATGTATATATTACAAAAGAAAATGTTATTTCCTAATGGCGTTATAAGCCTCTTACAGAGGACTAGAAGGTCACGACCGGTTGCTAAAACAGGTTATTCGCGCCACTACCTTTATATACATAAATAATCAGAATGTGAGGTATCCTCTTGGGGAATGAATGTTGCAGTATCCTTTCTTTGCGGTTGGTAATGTCACAAATGTAAAGAGCCCTTACGAGCTTCCTGCCTGTTTTTCTTAGTAGGATATTATTTAAGCCGATGGTAGATTGAACATCCTATGTAAGCAACTTATCGAGTGTTAAATGTGTTAAATGATTGGAATTTCACGTTTGAATTATATATACGAATATGAATTATATATAATATATCCTCACGCTTTCCCAGAAGGGTTCCGAAGCGGTAGGAGAGGTGTATAGGAAGTACCCACACACCACCATTCCGCCAGAGATATGTTTTAGGTGCCAACGTAACAGATGGCGAGTCCATCGCCGTTACTCAAGCACGACTATACCTTTGAATTGCTTCTCAGACGTATGCAGGTTTCCTCTCGATGTTTTCCTTTACCGTAAAGCTCGTGGTGTGACTAGGCAACTACTCGAACCACCCGGCCACCATGGCTTCATCATCACGTTTCAACAACCTAATTCACTGAAGGATGGGAGTTTCAAGAGTGCTTGAAATCTGCGAGCATGGATGAAGAGAAAAAATAATTAAATACCTTGGGACATTTCCACACAAACTGACATTGCCCCAAGTTAAGTAAACCTTATTATGTTAAGGTAACTAGACAACGATATAATAACTTAAATAGATAGATACATAAATGCATAGGACATTGAAGACTAAGGTACACATACTTGCGTTCATCATACAAATATCTGCCCTCAGCGGGAATCGAACCCGCGACGAAAGTTTCGCAGTCAGGTGCTCTAACCACTAGACCAGACGTCAGTCAGTCACTAATGGATGTGCATGAACCAAAAGATACGTGTACGTCTAACGATAACTGGCGTTCTACTTTCTGTCTCCTTTGTGAGGAAGTCGTGGTGAGATTTAAATATACATTGTTTTCTGTGCTATTCGATGTGTGTTTGTGTGTTTAATTCCAGGCATAGTTCACGGCGTGAGCATTTTGTTGTCAGCTGGCCATTTTGTTGGGAATAAAACATTTCATTGAGCATATTTATGGCGTGCGCTCGGTGTCGCGGCCTCGTCGTAAATTGCCCATTTCCATATTAACACGCCAATATTTTGATGACCGTACAGATTTTATTGGATGACGTAAAACAACGTATAGACGTAAAGCTTAAAAAACTCACCAAGTCTCTCACGAGGTAGACAGATAGCGACAAAATCGTCTTTTTACTCTCTCTCTAAACTCTTCAAGTAGAGCAGGCCGATACAAACAGTCGGCTACGTTTACCTAATAGGAAAAAATACGTTTTTTTGTTAATTCAATAGCCAAAATCAATATAATAATCAATACGCTTACGTTGCCGCGGGCAAAACTGTATCGTATTTTAGTTCCCTATAATATTCGCACTTTGAATATAGTTTCGTCATAGCTTGCGGATTCCAAATATATCCTACCCTATAGCCCGAGCTACTCACTATATTATTATGCAGGTTGTAGTTAACGCAATAACTGTCAAAAATGCCATAACTTTATCCCTTTACGGACATTCAAGCCTTTCATCGACGTCGCAATAGCTACCTATACTTGATACCTATATTTATCCCCACTTATACAGACTCTCTTAGAATATGGGTTGTCCGTCACTTGTCAAATATGTGATTGGCCACAATGGTAAGGAAGCAAATAAAAAACATTGTAAAAAGTCGTGGTGGCCGAGTGGTTCGAGTAGTTGCCTGCGACACAAAGATCGCAAGTTCAAATCGGGATTCGAACTTGCGAAGAAAAACTCATTGGTACAGTCGGGACTGTACCAATGAGTTTTTCTGAACTTAAGTACAGTGATTAGTCACACTTTACGGTAAAGGAAAACATCGAGAGTAAACCTGCATACGTCTGAGAAGCAATTCAAAGGCGTATGTATAGTCGTGGTAACGGCGATGGACTCGCCATCCGTCTCATACAAATATATCATCCGAGGCACTGACGGGGTAGGCAGAGGGGAGGCAGTCATAATATTAGATGTGCATAGTGGATTAGTTACACGAATGGACACACATACATAATTTTGTATACTTAGAATGAAACAAGGTTCAAATTTTAATGCACAAAACAAGTACATGCTGAGCTTCAACACTCCATTAAACCCCTACAAAGTTTACTGTTGCTACAGCATTATCAACCCTGCTTACAGTTGGGAGTGAAAAGTGACGTGGATAAGTGAGTGTCGTCGGCCGCGGCACTGCGTGAGATAATTGTCGCCAACCCTTCCCACAGAAGTGTGCAAACAATCCGACGGCGAAACATAAATATATGGCGGAGCGCTTCCCCGTGGGCAGATAAAATGGCGAAATTATGATTTACACATGTTAGTTGTAAATTGTTGCAAACAACTGCGTTAGGTCGGCTATATTGTTGGCGAAACTTTCTGGGTACAAATGTTGATACGTACATTTATATAAAGCGCTAACAAAGAGTAGCCTTTTATCCCATTGTATGAGGGGACCGATGTGTAAAAATCAGATGAGTGACGAATGAGAAGGAGTATTATATATTCATTTTATACCACCGCCTATTATGGCCATTGCAACACCAGGGTATTGCTCGTGCGCTGCCGACCCTGCAGGAATCCTTTCACATCCGTCTTATGGAACTCCTCCATGCCCATGCTGTACTTTCTAAGGAAAACCTCAAACGTTGGACTGTACTCCCTGTACAGTCCAAAGTCCGAGTGTTCGCATCGCAATCGTTCGATGGAGTTATCAAATGTTTGATATGAATAGTTTGTGAATATGCACTTATCTACGTAGATATTCCCCGAAAGACAACCAAAAATAAGCTTATCGCACAGATATTTGTAGCGAGGTAGAATGGGCCCTTAAGCAGGTAATCGTGCCAAACGGCTAGTCAAAAACACTCATACAAATATATACTTTTTTAATGAGCTCTTGTTTTGGTAGGTTAGTCGTATCGCATCCGATCGGAACAAGCTTCCTAGCCCTCAAACTATAATACCAATGCCTATTACCATTAAAAAACAGCCATTACAGCCGTCCGCAGAGGTTCACTGGCGTTAGATAAAACGGTCCCTAACGATTATTGCGGCCACCGTACGCGGTGTAGGTCATTAAAATTATACGAGCCCCGTATCTCTCTATTTGCGGACATCATTGTTCGGAGCAGGGTTGTACAGTTCTATTAGACCTCTGCTTTATTAACTTTTAACATGTGTTATTGAAAATGATAATGAATGAATGTAAATTAAATGATAGAGAATCATTTCCATTATTAATTTTTAATTGTTTTTATCTTGAAGTCGACGTTACTCAAGCACGAGTATACATACACCTTTGAATTTCTTCTCAAGCGTATGTAGGTTTCATCTCGAAGCTCGTGGTGTGACTAATCACTGTATTTAAGTACAGAAAAACTCATAGTCGGGATTCGAACTTGCATTCTATGTGTTGCACGCAACTACTCGAACCATACGGCCACCCCGGCTCTTCGACTTTGGATTCATGATATAAATTATGTATATATAAGTAATAATAATATGAATATAAAGTTGTATATAATGTACACTTAAAACAGCTAGGTATAATTCGATGGTAAAATAAAGAAAACACGTATCAGAGGCGATACCTAAAGTCACCCTCTAAAAGCAATCTTTTATCAGTACATGGCAATCTATTATATCATTTTTTATTCCGCTTTGAACAATCCAATATAGGCAACCAATATCGAGAGATACTTCTCCTATTTTTCCTGTGTTTTAATGTGGCGTTTGGCATTGCTCGAGGGTACGCTTGTTCCGACATTACTCTTTGATTTGCCTATCATAATATACCTAATAGCTGTTGGATAATTTGTGATCAAAATCGATCAACACTAATATTATAAAGAGTCTCTTTGTCTGTTTGTAATTAACAATTTCCAAAATGTATTAACCGATTTGAAAAATCCTTTCGTCTATGGAAAGCTTCACTATTCCTGAGCAATATGATATTATGTTATCATGTATCATCGATGAAATTGTAGGGCATATCTAATTACATATTACGTTTGAGATTATACTTAAAAGTTCTCTTGTTATAAATGCAAATTGAAAATGTTCCGCTAGTACTAGAACATTTAAAACATGTATACCTTTGTATAGTTACCGAGTACCGTCGTTAGAACCATGGCGGCCGATGGCAAAAAAATATTCCAGGTTCAAATCCCGAGGTCTGTATCATGAACTTAAGTGATTTATCACATCACGAGGTTTACCTAAATAAAAAAAAAAGTGCTTAAATGTAAGAGACTGATGAATGTGGATGAAGCGAAAGAGGGATGTAAGTCTAGAGAGAGCTGGTGCTCTACTCCCTCTGCCTACCCCGGTAGGGACTCGGCGTGATGATATGCGTGAATGAATGTAATGTAAGCAGTAATTCACTGATGTATATGTATAGTTAGGACTGCGAAAGAGCGGACTGGTCGCCAGTGAAGAGAGGCTGTATTTCCTCTGCAAAACCTTTAATTTAGAGACCCTTTTACAACCGTTTCCTAGAAAGCATGTATGAAGAAGCCATTACAATGCTACAAGTCATCTCGTGGTCTCATTGTACAACCCTAGACACGCGTTACGTGTAAAGGAAGCCAGGATATTAGGCTACTAGCGGCATGTATGTCAGTGTGTAACTACCTAACTACTTGATAATTTGCCGCTAACTGCGAGGATGGGATGTGGGTCTAATATTGCAAGGTGTCGGCTAGTTCAGGGCGTCATTGGATTATGGCTTTTACTTTTGTCTTGCACCATGGGAATGTAAATCTACTGGCTGGCTACTGGAACTGGCTCAAAAAGAATTGGACCGATTTAAAAAATTCTTAATCGCCATTTGAATGCTACATTATCGCTGATTAATATAGGCTAAAAGTCCACCCGTGCGAACCCGGGACGGGTGCGATGCCGTGATTCGAGTAGTTGCCTGCGACACAAAGATCGCAAGTTCGGAACCCGACTGTACCAATGAGTTTTTCTGAACTTAAGTACAGTGATTAGTCACACCACGAGCGTTACGGTGAAGGAAAATATCAAGTGGAAACCTGCATACATTTCAGTAGAAATTTACATTTATACTTGAGGAACTGTGACGCATTTGCCATCCGTCACCTTGGTACTTTAATATATCTCAGGCGAAAGAGGACGTCGTTCTACCTCTGCCTACCCCTTTGCGAACCATCTGGTAAGGCGTGACGATGCACTTCTCAGATATATATCAGTTTCTCAAACGTACTCGTTGAAACATAATACCAGGGTTTGAAGCCTTGTACCTTGATAGTGCAGGTAACTTAAGTCAATGAGCCACTACACACTTTGCTTAGAATTGCATAATTCTAGTGCAAATAGTTGCCCGCGCGTCCCAGTTTGCTTTAGGTCATTGGTACCACAGCGAATGTTGTTAAAAACCGCTATTGATACTGGCGGGTCGTTACAGCCTTGGCCAGGATTATCGGCGCGATGCCAACGGTTAACCCGTTCACTGACTTTCACGATCTCTTTTTAACTCGTAAACCGTTTTGTACAATGGGCGGTGTGAAGTGCAATTGCACTTAAAATAAGAAGATACATTACTGAAGTGAACTTTAAAGTAAATAAAACTGTTCTCAAATAACACGTTTCTGCAGTTAAAACAAAGTCATAGAAGTCAGTTGTTGAAGTGTAGTTCCCTTCCCACAAGGGTCCCAAAAGAGGCAGGCAGAGGTGTATAGGTAGTACCCACACACCCACTTTCTGCCAGAGAAATATTATAGGTGCCAACGTGACAGATGACCAGTCGATCGCCGTAACTCAAGCATGATTATACATACGCCTTTGAATTTCTTCTTAAACGTATGCAGGTTTCTTCTCGATGTTTCCCTTCACCGTAAAGCTCGTAGTGTGACTACGAGCTGTACATACATACATACATATCATAGCAGATAGCATAGGCATAGGTAGAGAGTATAGAGTGCCAGATCTCTCTAGACTTACATACCTCTTTCGCTTCGTCCACATTCAAGTCTCTTGACGTTCCCGTCCTTAAGCCTCCGATCGATTTGATCGGACGCTCAAATCGACGCTTAAGGACGGGTGACTCATAACTTTACTTAAGTACACAAGGCATTGAATTCAGTTGTTTTTTTCACCATTAATTATTTGTGTACTACAATAGACAAGGGAAAACAATCCCTAGCTACCACATCGCTTTGGCAAACAAGCGCAAATACACTGACAAGTGGGAACAAAGTTCCGGAGGCAACCAATCGTAATGGAGGGTGCAAAGTTAAACAGTACAGTACCTAGAAGGTTCGATATATTGCGGCAACGTACGGCCCGTCATATATTTTCCATTAGAAGCGACCACGGTTGATTGACTCTGTATTATAAAGGTCTCGGCGTTCAATATTGTAACAAAACAAAACTATTATAGACTAGTTGCGTTCCCGCGTTAGAATTGATCGTGCCGATCCCATGGACTAAATTCAGAACGCATTGTTACATAGGTAGTTGTACAATGAATATACCTAGTACAATATATTTATTGAATGTGTCATAAATAGCCATCGCATACATATATTGTATACCGACATTACTCGTGTTTTATATGACTCGCTGTGTCCACCCTTCATCATAATCAAATATCATCGGTCGGACATATTTGATTATAATCAAGTATAATGAAATATGTCCGACCCGTGTCATATTTGATTATGCATACACTGCTCCGCTCTTTAAGTAGCAGGATGGCATACTTATAGGCTATAAACTAAGTTAGTGGTGGTTGAGTTGCCTGCACCACAAAAAGATTGCAAGTTCGAATCCCAACTGTACCAATGATTTTTTCTGAATTTACGTACAGTTATCAGTCACACCACGAGCTTTAAAGTGAAGGAACATATCGAGTGGAAACCTGCATACGTTTGAGAAGAAATTCGAAAAGCGTATATATAGTCGTGCTTGAGTAACGGCGATGGACTGGTAGGAAGTGGGTGTGTCTGTGCCCTCTGCCCACCTCCTCCCCTTTGGGAATCCTTGTGAGAAGACATGAGGATAGATATATTTCATTCCACAGCCTGAGCATTTATTTTAAATTACCGTTTCGAGTTTCCAAGGAAAATCTAGAAAACTCTTTAAAACTTAGATTAAAATTGTATGTTAATTAATGCTCGTATCGCCGCTACATAATAATTTAATGACGATGGAGACATTAAAAAGGTTCGTAATAAGGCGTTCGTAAAAAAATATTTCCGTCTCCCTAGAAACACCAATCAAACGAATCTCCATTAAGAAGGCCATTACTCCCATGGCTATTGCCATCAAGCGTGCTATTAACAAATTGAGCTATTGCTTAATGGGTTTCTTATTTTTCATATCTCAGTGGAGCTCTTGTACCTGCTTAAGAAGCCAAAGTGCTCTATAGATGTAACATCTTTCTCGTTCGCCAATGTATGCAAAGTCTTTGGAGTATTCGCTTTGATGTTTCGGAAGGTTTTTGCAGAATAAATTGGGCACTTATGCGATTAAATGCGAAACGTTTTATGAATTATTAATGTATTTGTATGTATGTAAGTGTAAAACACTTGACGATCAACATACCTTATGAACTTTTGCCTTTTTAATATTAGAGATTTGAATCTTTCGAGATTCAAATGTATCCTATGTTCTAATCATCATTTAATCATCATCATTTCAACTTTCAGTTAATTCGGTTCAACCGTTTTGCCGTGAAAGAGCAGCAAAGATCCAAACATCCTAACTTCAAAATTTTCGACTTTATAATATTAGTAATATAGTTAGATGTAAATACTTGGGAACTGTTATATGAAAATACAAGTTTATTCTATAATAATAGCCATACACAACACTTTTATAATCTGTTACATAAACCATTGTAATTTATCTTTTGCTTATCTATGTATTAATATTATCAATAATACATTTTCATCTTGTTAAAATCTTAATCTTATTTTCAGAGTACATACAGGCTTGAACTAAAATAAAAAATACAGAAATTGATTGTAAGGCGACAACTTAAGCCAGTCAATGAGGAAAGTAAAAACAGCATTTATGGTAAACAAGATGCATCTCCTTTATGCCCACAGCCTTTCACCGAGCGCACACTAACGTTATCTCTCATGAGGCGCTCTACATTGTATAATTGTTTTGTTAAAATGCAAAACGTGTTAATTTGTCAACAAACAGGGAGATAGCATTCAGGTCGAGTCACGATATGGCGGACAAAGTGGTGCCTTTGCGGAATAAAGCAGTCGCCATTGTTATGTCCTGAGAGGTATTTGTGCCTAATGTCGCTGCCGTGCTGTTAAGATACCCTGTCCTAATGACCTTTTGTCGTGGTTACTGTTTTTATGCTGCTATTTTGTATTTAATTTAAAGTTTTCTTCTTCTGTCTTGGTTAGTTCATAGTTTTATTTACACAGTCTCCTTTGTGGTTTTCCTAGTTACTTGGGCATGAAGTTATTTAAGAGTGTGGCGAGATTCCTGTAGGGTTGGGCGTCCTTAATCCACTCCTCTTTTTTATAATGATAAATAGATAAAAATAAAATTATGCTATAAGATATATATTTATACCTAGATAGATAAACGAGTTTTGAAGTCGTGTAATCAATCGGCTCCAATTTATTTTTCATGCACTTTACTTCTTAGGTTTTTTTTATTGATAGGAACATTTCACGTTGGGACAAACTGTAATAGTGTGAATTTAAATTGAAATATGATGCTATATATAAACCTCAGGTTGTCCGAGTCACCGAACTAAGGACATTTTACAATAAGGTTCCGAAAAGTACTCGAAACTCCAATTGTAAGTAGCAGACTGCAGCCGTCGACTTGGAAATGGGTTTTTCTTTTCTTATGACTCAGGATTTAGGCGTCTCAAGTCGGGAGAGCTTCCGCCGGGTGGAAATCGGGCTCTATTAGCGAGTGCCGGATATTAGTTCCTTTGTGGTACGTGACTTGACCGCTATGGGAGATAGATCATGAATTTTCTTCGGCTCATTCTTCTTCTAAGCCTATGTGTTGTATTTATTTTATGTTACGCGTCCAGTGTAACGGCAAGTCGTTATCGCCGCCTATGGACGCTTGCAATATCTGAGGTATTAATCTCGCCGTTCCTGCAGGACTCTTTTCACACCCTTCTTGAAGAATTCAAGACAGCTTTAAGAAAGGTAGGGCATAACAGTCTTCCCGTTCGAATTTTTGAGCTGCACGACAATGACAGGACTTATAAAAGGACTATAGAAGTCCGTAGCCAAATAACACAATTTTTTGTGTTGTGTCCCTGCGCGATGAATAAGGTTTCCAATAATGAGCTCCTTGGGGAGGGGGAGGATTGTTATATTGTGTTGGGAGCAGAGGGATTAGTCCCATTAGCAGCAGCTAACCCAGTATATCTCTCCGAATACTGAGTGGCAACGCGCAAGTGATACCTCGGTATCGTGAACGTTAATAGGCTACAGTAACCGCTTCCCAACAGGTGGGCCGTATGCTTGTTTGCCATTATAGTGGTATAAAAAATAACTCCATGCTGGACTCTCTGGGGAAGACCTCAACGGGGAGTTCATTCCTCAGCATGAGCGTTCGCCGAATGAAATTCCTTTGACACAAATACATTCTGATATGGTTACGTGATTAGGTATGTATTGTAAGAATCAAGATCCAAGTAATTCTGACAAACTTAAATTTCGAACTACAAAACTAAGTTAGTTAGTCAGCTTTCGGCCTCCATAGTATTGATGTAAATGTTACTTCTTTGTTATATTTTCCTTTTTCATTGTTTGTTGTTTGTGAATTCCTGCGTCATAAATTATTATTAATAGAAAAAAAGCTGTAATAGAAAAATAACTGTAAATAACTTTTTATTGTAGTGACATTAGCTTAGTTGTTACACATTCACATTTATATTATTTATATTGTTATTGATAATAGGATTTGCAAGACGAGCATTATCTGTAATTATATATTAGTACCTTGTTAAGTTACACTTTAGAGATTTCATTATACAATCATACACACTCACCACATTGGTATATAAGCCCTAATTTAAAATAAACCCCCAAAAAATATTTAAATAAAATTACCAGTCCAGACCAGCTCCCTTGCTCGCGATCCAGCAAAGCCCTAAGCCGAGGTCCGTACCCCACAGGGGGTGCCCTTAGCTGTGTTGCTTAGCAATAAAGTGCCTGGCTGGAGGCCTAGGTCTCGCCATTGCCCGGTTAAGTAGCAAAAGTTCCCGGAACTCACGCTACGAGAGACAACACATAAAAAAAACTAAAATAAATCAGACTAAGCCCATAGTCCTCGACGCGACGAAATTTTAAAATCTAAACTAAATGACGTGTATCATAATGAATTCATAATAACAACTAGTCGACGCGGCTCACGTCTGATACAATCCTGGTTAATTATACCATAGCTCTGTTATGTTACAGGCGGTGAGCGGGCGAGAACAAAGGCATGCTGTCGGATACATTGCCGGGAATGTTCGCGATCGGCTTTTGTGCTCGTGTACACGGTTAATTGACCTGTACTACTGGGAGGGTGCTCCCGGGAGGCTTTTGGGGCTCACGTGTTTTTATAGCTTGTAACGAACACGTTAGTTTGGTCTGCTGAGCCAAGGTTTCTCAAAGTGGGGTACGTGTACCTCTAGGAGTTCGCTATTCGACGATAGATAGATAGATAGAGAGACGAAGATTTACGTAATGGTGGCTTGATGACTGGCAGGCATAATATACTTATGTGGGTAGGTTTTCACACCTGGTCATGATTCGAAATTCAGAAATCGACTTGTTACCGAGTCGGATATAAGGTTAAAATTGACAAAATTTACTCAATTTACTACAAGATATTTCGTTAGTTAAGGGGTTCGCTATCATCTGGAAAACATAACAGGGGTTCGGGGAAACCAAAGTTTGAGAAACCCTGTACTGATCTATCAATTCTTTATTCTACTATTCTATATGTCTAGCCTGATGAAAAATATTCATGTTTGAGTTAAAGTTAGAGCATTTGACTGCAAAACTTGAGGTTTAGAGGAACTAGAGGCCGTGGTGGCCGAGTGGTTCGAGCAGTTGCCTGTGACGCAACGGTCGCAAGTTCGAATCCCGACTGTACCAATTAGTTTTTCTAAACTTAAGTACAGTGATTAGTCACACCACGAGCTTAACGGTGAAGGAAAACATCGAGAGGAAACCTGCATATGCCTGAGAAGAAATTCAAAGGCGTATGTATAGTCGTGCTGGAGTAACGGCGATGGACTCGCCATCTGTCACGTTGGCACCTAATATGCCTCTGGCGGAAAGTGGGTGTGAGGTTATTACCTATACACCTCTGCCTACCCCTTCGGGGACCCTTGTGGGAAGGCGTGAGGATATATATAACTTGAGGTCGCGGGTTCGATCCAGCTGATGGCAGATATTTGTGTGGTGAACACGAGTATTTGCACCTTAGCCTTGATGTCTCAGGTATTTAAGTATATATCTATCTATATAAGTAAATATATCGTTGTCTAGTCACCATAACACGAGCGTTGCTTAATTTGGGACTAGGTCAGTTCGTGTTGAATTGTCCCAGGTTATTAGGTGTTTAAAACCTTTTTTTGCTTAAGAATGTAACATGACACTGTGTCGTATTACTGTTGCCAGTAACAAAAACAAAATGTATTTCACTGACGGTCTGTCTATCAGTTTGGGCTACAATTGGCATAAGCTTCGAAACTTGAGGTCGGGGGTTTGAATCCCGCTGAGGTCAAACACTTGTGTGTTGAACACGTGTATTTGTGCCTTAGTCTTGGATGGGTATTTATATATATATCTATATATGTAAATATATCGTCACAAGCTTTGCTTAATTTGGGACTAGGTCAATTTGTGTGGAAGTGTCCCGAGGTATTTATTTATTTATATAAAAGTCATCGTGATTCAGCAAAGTTAATACTGCATTTTGATAACTCAGTGATCTCAGCTGTTTAAATTTTTAATTGAAGTGCCTATCACCATTACTTTATTACTACGAGTAATGGAGTAGCGACCGAGGAGGCGACAGAATCACCAACTCTCACATTGATCTCTATTGCAAAGCATATCGTTAACCGAGCATCAAAGTGGTTTACAGTCCAAAACTCAGCTCAGTGGCTCTGGCTCAAGAAATGACAAAACTTGTCACACCACGAGCTTCGAAGAGAAGAAAAACATCGAGATACAACGTGCATACGCTAGAGAATTAAAACAAAATCTTAGATAATCGCGATGGAGTCGCATCTTAGACACGCAATCAGTACATAATACAGGGCTGTCAACCCTAACTGAGACCCCACCGACAAGGGATGCATCGCTTTACCCGCAGCATGTATTCTCGCCGGGAACTAATCACGTTACCGAGCTTACTACCAATTACCGCGCTATAGATTGGGTACACATTGACAATGCGTCGCGGTATTTCGAGATGTCGTCTGATATGTGAGGTGAGTATCTTGAACTGTATTTAAAGTTGTTTCTACAAACATATATTCACGCCGAGTCCCTAAAGTTGTATCTACATACGCCGATCACGCAGAGGCCTCACAGTGAAAGTACAGCATCAGTCCTTTTTTACTTACATACCTCTTTCGTTTGCTCACGGTTTCGAGTACTCTTGACGTTCTGTGGATGGGAATCCATGAGTATCCGATTGATTTGGTCTAGGTAGTTAAAACGTAATCTTCCTCTGCCTCTTCTTACACAGTTTCGTCGAATTATGATGAATCTTGTTTATTAGTAATGAACTGGAAGGATACTGGTAAATAGCAAAACAATAATCATCTGTCACAATTAAACATCTGAGTAGTTTTTGTACACGTTCCATGTAAAATACTTCTATGAGTGTGAATAAAAGAACAAACCATCTGTTTCGTTGGCTCTTGAATATATTTCGTGTACAAAAAGTATGTCTGCCTACCCTTTAAACATCCCCATTAGGAGGCGTTAAGAGGAGTACAAATATAAAAAACATTGTTTTACATTTCTACAAACAATTGATGATTGAGGACAGCTTTCCCTTGTTTATGGACTGGGAATTAGTCCGGGAATAAAACTGAGGGAAAAGGGACGAGTTTCCTAATGGTTTGTTTTATTTGAAACCGTCTAAGAACGTCTGCTTTATATCCTTTGTGTTTACTCTAAGGCGGAATGGCCGCTGGTCTTAAACTTGGATGTTTGACAGAGTCTTGGGATGGTGATATAAAAATGTTTTCTGTCTTACTTTGTTGACAATTTAAAAAGATCTTTCGTATAGGCTGAATTTTGCATTATCAGATAACAACGGACAACATTCACGGCTTCCCACAAGGGAAGAAACCTACTTACTTGACGGGACGGTAGTCAAGCACGTCACTGTACATACGTCTTTTTTAATTTCTTCTCAATCGTATAGGTTTCCTCTCGATATTTTCCTTCACACTTCCATAATGATTTAACTGAACTATATTTCATACTAACGGATACCCGAAGTGTGGCTAGGCTCAACAAAGAAATACATTTTATGTATATTTTTAGTGGTCTAAAACCATATTCGTTGCCCTCCAAATTAAACCAGTTTGAGGCACATCGGTTGGCTAGTTGCCAAGTCAATATGAATTGAGTTTAAAATGTTGTATATACATAGTTTAAAATTGTAAAAGAAGTCCCAACTATTTTCTTCAAATATACACGGTCAGTTTGAGCATTTAAATTCACAAATCAAAAAGGATTCATTCGCATTTTCGGCCTGCAACACACATATTTATGTTGCAGTCAGAACTGGAACCAATCGTCCACGACGGCATTAAATTATTGTTTATCTTCTTGAAATGTTTGCTCTTATTGACATTTCCACTACATCCGCTTTCATGGATAAAACGTATTTGGGTGATTACAAGGCTTTTAACAAATATATATCCATTATGTAACTCAATCGATCGGGCACTCAAGGACGCGGACGGGACGTCACGTCAATGTCAACGTCATGAGTACTCGAAACCGACGAGTATGTATGAAGAGACTGATGAATGTGGACAAAGCGAAAGAGGTATGTAAGTCTAGACAACTGGCCCTCTATTCTCTCTGCCTACCCCGTTAGGGACTCGGCGTGATGATATACGTATGTATGTAACTTAAATCATTTGGATCCTGGACCAACACGACTCATCTATTTATTCTACCTTCTATATATTCTATTTGTTATTTATATATGAGACTACGAAATAGTAACATAAATTAATGCTTGCCTCAGCGAATATACGGGGCATAAATCATCCCAACATTTTGTAAATGTCAATACAGAATCCCGAGCAAAATAAATCTGGGAGATTAGGCGGGTTGTACACGCGGGTGGACGGTACATACATACCTACATTACACCTTCTTGTCGGTACCTAGGCTTACGAGCGCAGAAATGTTTACCATCAGACTTCATATTCATACAGGGTGTCTAAGAAAGTAGGGCAGTAGCTTAAATAACAACAAAATGAAAAAAGATATTAAAATATAACAAAAGTCTAATATTACCTTTATTTATTATAAAAACTGTACACTGCCATTACAGGTTTACCCAATACAACAGTGTAGGCAACTAAGTTATATTATAAATTATAATATACCCTCACGCCTTCCCACTAGAGTCCACGAAGGGGTAGGCAGAGGTGTATAGGTAATACCCACACACCCACTTTCCGCCAGAGATATATTTTAGGTGTCAACGTGACTGATGGCGAGTCCATAGCTGATATATATATATATGGGAGCCGTGGTGGCCGAGTGGTTTGAGCAGTTGCCTGCGACGCAAAGGTCGCAAGTTCGAATCCCGACTGTACCAATGAGTTTTTCTGAACTTAAGTACAGTGATTAGTCACACCACGAGCTTAACGGTGAAGGAAAACATCGAGAGGAAACCTGCATACGTCTGAGAAGAAATTCAAAGGCGTATGTATAGTCGTGCTGGAGTAACGGCGATGGACTCGCCATCTGTCACGTTGGCACTTAATATACCTCTGGCGGAAAGTGGGTGTGTGGGTATTACCTATACACCTCTGCCTACCCCTTCGGGGACCCTTGTGGGAAGGCGTGAGGATATATATATATATATACATATATTATATAAAAACTAAAATAAAATAATATAATAATATAAAATTATATAAAAACTAAAACTCTATATTTAAGTCATAGATAAAAAACTAGATGTTTTCTAACCGTTACATAAGGATTGGGTACACCCTAAGGATTTCATATACGGTAAGAAGTTCTTTCTACTGAATTTAAAGGTAAAACGTACTACATATTGCACAGACACCAAGGGACAATGGGGGAGACGTCGGGACGTATTTTTCCCGACAGATTTTAATGTAACATATTTCATTCTGAACGTCTAGTGGTTACATTCTTTAGTACTAAAACGAGATTCTTCAGACATGTTAGTGTACGTAGGATATCAGGAAATACTTTGCAAGAAACATAGAGCAGAAGGTATTGTGCTCAACAATAAGCACATTTATCTGAATGTTTGTATTTTTAGTCTATTTGACAAGTGGGGGCCGAGTGGTTTGAGTAGTTGCCTGCTACACAAAGATTGCAGGTACGAATCCCGACTGTACCAATGAGTTACTGAACCTAAGTGTAGTGATTAGTCACACCACGAGCTTTACGGTGAAGGTAAACATCGAGAGGTAACCTGCATAAGTTTGATAAGAAATTAAAAGGCGTATGTACGTTGTAAAGCGCTGTCACGTTGTTTCCAAGAAGTTTTTAATTAATAAAAAAATTGTCATAACTTTGTCTGGATCGTAAAGTTTTAAAGATTTAGTTTGTTAATTGTTTGCTGTAATGTAGCGTAAAAAGTTATATAGTTTTGTTGGATAATATGAATTACGAGAGAAAAAGCCAAACTTTCCAATTCACTGCATGTATGAAGAGACTGATGAATAGATATGAAGCAAAGAAGAATGCAAGTTAGGGGTTAGACGTAAGTACCCCACATAAATCTTTGTAGTTTCTTAGAGCTATAGTACCTAGTATTTAGTTTTCCTTTGAATTATAAATAAAGAAAAGTCTACTTCTAGAACAGAACGTTTTCCTCTCTATGTCCACCCCAACATGAGTTATGTCTCATGTCATGAGGTCTTATGTCTGTACAAAAGCGAGTTAGATCTTTCAAAGACACGTAGTGGTTTTTATAGACATGAATTTATAACATTTACGATGAATACTCAATTGCTAGACACTTATACGTAATATGCATAGCTATCAAATTTATATAAGCCGTGGTGGCCGAGTGGTTCAAGCAGTTGCCTGCGACACAAAGATCGCAAGTTCGAATCCCGACTGTACCAATGAGTTTTTCTGAACTTAAGTACAGTGATTAGTTACACCAAGAGCTTTACGGTGGCGGAAAACATCAAATCAAATCAAATCAAAATCTTTTTATTTCACATAGGCCCAGATGGTCACTTATAAAACGTCGAAAAAGAAGCAGAAGCATCGAAAGGTAACCTGCATACGTCTGAGAAGAAATTCAATGGCGTATGTGTAGACGTGCTTGAGTACATCTGTCACGTTGGCGCCTAATATACCTCTGGCGGAAAGTGGGTATGTGAGTATTACCTATAAACCTCTGCCTACCCCTTCGGAGACCCTTGTGGGAAGGCGTGAGGATATCAAATATTTGAAGTTTTATCCTGTTTAGTTTCTGTCTTCCCTAACATTGTAAATATTTAATAATATTCATCTTGTTTACCACATCTTTGTACAATTGTGAAACATACAATAAGTAATCTATGCCAGTAACTTTTTTTAATCCGGGCAGCGTTCATTATGTTGTCCTTTCACACGCCATTAAACTTTGGATGTGTTCAAAATTAAACTGGGCGTTTTAAAATCATATGAATAATTTATAGAACAATGTACACTGGATGCTACAAGCTTTGTTGAATAAGTTCTTTTTTAATATTCATATTACATTATTATATTGGCGTCTCTTTAGCTGCCGCCCGGGGCAGGCCTCCTGGGGAGCTGACAATACTTTAAGCACAGCTATTCTATTTAGTATTAGAATGTCGAGCGGTAGTCTCTTACTAGGCGGCTTACAAGGTCGCAAGCTGCGTACGTTTGATGTTAAAAAAATGCTGATCGATTAACGTAAATATTCATTACGACTTAAAAGTGTGGTGAAGGAAAACATCGAGAGGAAACCTGCATACGGCTGAGAAGAAATTCAAAGGCGTATGTATAGTCGTGCTTGAGTAACGGCGATGGACTCGTCATCTGTCACGTTGGCACCAAAAATATATCTCTGGCGGAAAGTGGGTGTGTGGGTACTACCTATTATACACCGCAACGGTGATGTCACGTTGACACCTAATTATATCTCCGGTAAAAAAAGGATATTCGTACACTTCTGCCCATCCCTTCGGGGACCGTTGTGGGAAGACGTTAAGAGATAATACGACGAAACATACGTCTTTAAATCTTTCTTAATGGTATGCAGGTTTTGCATTCGTTGTCCCTCACCGTAAAGAGCGTGGTATGATTAATCACTGTGCCTAAGTTCGACTCATTAGTACAGTCGAGACTCAAACTTGTATCCTTTGCATTGCAAGCGACTAAACGAACCAGTCTGCTACCGCGGCTTTTTATTATATCTGTATAACTGTTATATGAATAAACGAAATGGAACCGTTAATTAAGCACACAGCGGTTGGTCTTATTTATGAAAATCATGTTTGAGGGCGAGCGAAAGTATTCGGAACATTATCATGATGAAATCTCACGGTTCATTAATTAAATACTTGGGGTGGATCTGGCCCCAACCCTCCGTCAATCTGTAATGAGATTCATTTTCGCTGCAATTTTCAACCCTTCCCGCAGGTACCCTCATGAAAGATGGAACTAATTCGTTCGGTGTTGTTGATAATGCCAAATCTATATATATCCAAATATATATATATATATACCACAAGAGTGCCAAACCGAAGTGTCGTTAGCGCGCTGTTATGTTTGGAGAGTTATACTGTGCTGGCAGCATAATAGGACGAATCCCTCTGCTGCCAACACAATATAACAACCTCCCCCCTCCCCAAAGAGCTAATTACTGGACACCTTATTCACCGCGTAGGAACACAACACAATAAATTGTGCTATTTGGCGACTGACTTATATAAGGTGGAGGTCCTGCCCCAGTCGGGCAGCTCTAAATACGAACGGAAAACCCCGTTATGCCCTACCTCTCATAGTTCTAATCTCTTATTTGTACATATATAAATAATCCTTCTGTGCGTGTGTATATGTCTGAACTCCTTATAAACGGCTGGACCAGCCTTATGGGAAGGCGTGAAGATATGTATCATTAGCTACACCAAATGATAGATGATAGAAGTTTAATTTGACTCTACTCCTTGTTCTCATACATTTGAATTGAACCGCAGTTCAATGAATGTAATTGCTTTTCTCATTCAAACGGAGTTCATTTTGTTAATGGAGAAGTTAATATACTCGATGCGAGAATATTTTCCTTCACGTACCATGGGCTTGAAAATATGGGGACGGTCATTCGACTGTCACTTTGAACACTTTCATTCATAATAACTTAAATTATTCGTGTCAATAGTTAACGTCGACTGTTGGAACAGATTAACAACGAGAATGTCTGGAAATTGGCACCTAAAATATATCTCTGGCGGAAAGTGGGTGCGTGGGTACTACCTATACACCTGTGTCTACCCCTTCGGGAACCCTTATTGGCAAGGCGTGAGGATATATTATTATTATTATGTCTGGAAATAGAGGCAGAGGAAGAACACGATTCAATCAACTAGATGAAGATAAGATAAGAGAAAGAGAATAGATAGATATATATCGATCGAACACTCCAGGATGTCCAGACTAGAGTAGGTACTCGAAACCGACAGGCGTGTAATAAGAGACTGATGTATGTGGACGAAGTGAAAGAGGTTTGTATGTTTTGAGAGAGCGCTGTAGCCCTCTGCTTACCCCGTGAGGGACTCGTGAGGCTATGTATGTACGATGACAAAATGTGTGGTAGTAGGTATAAAACGAAAATAACAAGATTTTTATCTTTAAGTAATACGATTCATCAAGAAACATTGTCAAAAGTTTGCGAATAGAATAATTATTAGTTTGTTTTTGATAATTAAAGTAAAGCATTAGTTTGATTTATACTTCCGCTGATTTAAGTCTCAGGGTAGACATTTGAGCTCAGTCCAACGTAAAAACAAACTCTTAGTTATAAGCTTATCTAAACGGCGTTTTGATATGGATTTTTCCTTTGCTAACCCATTTTTGAAGGGTGAACAACGGTACGTTGCGATCATGCTTGACTGAATTTTTACAGATTTGGGGATGAAAAATTGCATAAACGACTGACTAGTCGACGACGACTGAGTAGCCATGGAGGTCAAAGATTCAAGGAGTTTCCTGTAAAATATATGTAGGTACAACGTACAAATTCTTATGGTATACCAATGGGATTTCCTTTGATATCAATACCAATGAGGTTATCTGAACATACATTCAAATTTTGCCACACGAGCTTTACAGTGCCAAACTTCGTTAGGAAATTGAACACATAATGATACACACGCTTGAGAATATAGTTACTGTGGGAAATGATAATATACATACATACATACATACATACATACATACATACATATATCATCACGCCAAGTCCCTAACGGGGTAGGCAGAGAGTATAGAGCGCCAGTTCTCTCTAGACTTACATACCTCTTTCGCTTCGTCCACATTCATCAGTCTCTTCATACATGCTCGTCGGTTTCGAGTACTCTTAACGTTCCCGTCCTTGAGAGTCCGATCTATTTGATCCAGGTAGTTGGAACGTGGCCTTCCTCTGCCTCTTCTTACACACACTTTTGCTTTGTATATCTGTTTCGTCAATCTTTCTTCACTCATCCTTTCTATGTGTCCAAATCAACATGATAATATTGTTAACTATATTATATAATGCTTCGTTGGTCTGGACATATAGAAAGGATGAGTGAAGAACGATTGCGAAACAGATAAACAATGCTTTTTGTGGAAGAAAAACAGAGGAAGACCACGTTTCAAATAACTAGATCAAATCGATCGGACACTCAAGGATAGGAACGACACGAGTACTCGAAACCGACGAGCATGTATGATGAGACTGATGAATCTGGACGAAGCGAAAGAGGTATGTAAGTCTAGAGAGAACTGGCGCTCTATACTATCTACCTACCACGTTAGGGGCTCGTCGTTATGATATGTATTTATGTATCACCTAAATATTTCTCCAGTGACATGTGGACTTATTCGGCTGCCTTTTAGGAAGATTTGTAGAAGTTATTTGATACTTAATTTGTAAAACAGAAAATACGTTTACTGTATTATTGTATTATAACAAAAATAGGCTTCCCTCGGTAAGGCGAGCTGTGTAGGTAAGTGGGTCCATTTAACCGAGGCCCTAGCAGCCACCTAACACCGTGCGGAGGGCCGTAAAACCTAACGTGCGTAGGGTTCGCACTCAATGCTTCTTCTGTTCGCGAGACAAAGTGTAGCGATGTTTGGAAACCATTTTATCATACTGACGATGATATGCACTTGATATATAATGATATATATGTACATAAAGCAATTTTTTTATCCTTGTGTGGTACCTACATTGAAGAATAGTTGTATAGTTACTAGTACTCGTGTAAGTGTGTACATACGAGCTTACATTACAAAATGTACATTGCGTATTACAATTTTCGTTCGGTCTATAGGTAGTTGGAACGTGGTACCTCTCTGCCTCTTCTTCCAAAGTTAAACGTTAAAATAAATACCGTTGAAATTACTTCAGTTAGGCTTGGACTTACTCGAATAACTGCAATTTAAAACATGATGAGTGGACAAAGATGATGACGAAGATAGTATAAGCAGCCAAAGGTTTGACCAACCTTCTCCAACGTTTGTCTCAATGTGCGCGTGCCAGCCCTACTGGTCGAGGCACTCACGACCGTCATGTTTACGAGTGCGAATATAGCATAGACCTCAATTCGCTTTATGAATGAATTCCCAGCTAAAGTCAGCTTCTTGACTTATCCCAAATATAGAACAGAGGCCTTTATTTTGTACACACGTAGAAGTTTCCTAGCCGATCTTAGAGCTATGAAAGATCTTCCTCAAAGGCATTAAAATGTCGCGTATTTTAAGTTATATTAGTTGTAAAGTCAGCGGTCGTGAAATTATGATGTTCCTTTAATGTACGCCATTAATGGGATTAAAGTGGTTTTTTGTGTCTTCTTTATGTCCGTTATACTTTTATTATACGGTAGGTATATCTATACTTATATATAAAGCTGGAGAGTTTGTCTGAATATTTGTTTGGTTGAACGCGCCTAACTCAAGAAGTACTGTTTGAAATTAAAAATATTATATTAAATAAATATTATACATATATTATATAAAAAAAAGGATAGTCCATATATATAAAATGTATCTAGAAAAACTATATTAATAAAATTATTTCAAGTCGGGGAATATGTATTCCTTTTGAGAGCTTCCGCTGCGTGCAAGTCAAGTCAACTCAAGTTATCCTAAGATCTACCTTTCTTATATATAAAAGTATCTGCGGGCGATAAATAAAACACAACTAACCTATATAATAACTATTAGGCACATAAAATGATCCCATAATTATTGTTTGCGTTGCGACCGAGCATCAAAACCGCAGCCATTAGTATAGAATACAAGGGATAATCGAATTAATAGCCAATTTGATTTTCACTGAAAAATTGAAAAGCGAGTTAGTTAAATTGCTTAAGAAACGTTGGTGCCACTAAACCTTAAATTATGATAGGCGGGTCGCCTACTCTAACACTAGTAGTTTTTCCCTAAGCTATTACACAAGAACAAATCCAAGGGTCTAATTATGTTGACGTCTAATTCTGACGAAAACATAAGCTTTAGAAATCACGGTAATTTGTATGTCCAAGTTGAGGAGATAAGGCGCGGCGGGAGAGCTCATAAATAAATTAAAAGCAGGCACCAAACAAGACGGTTATCTATGTACTAGGGATACATGTACTTGTAGGTATAGCGAGGGTTGTAAGGGTGTGATTGCACGTGCTTGCTTGGAAGATAAACTGTCTTTGAACAAGGTTTATTAAATTCTGCTTTTTTGTGTGACCTTTTGTACTTGGGTTACATGTGAGTAAAGCGTAGGTTTTGTGATTACATTATTATGCTTACTCGAAAGGTAGGTATGTGTATAAACAAGACAAGACAGTCACCTGCAACACAAAGATTGCAAGTTCGCATCTCAACTGTAACGATGAGTTTTCTGAAATTAAGTACAGTGAATAGGTAAATAAAACATGGAGAGAAAACCTTAATACGTTTGAAAAGTAATTAAAAGACGTATGTATAGTCCAGTTTGAGAAACGGCTATGGACTCGCCATCTGTCACGTTGGCAAATATACATCCGGCGAAAAGTGGGTGTGTGGTAGTACCTACTACCTTGTCTACCCCTTCGGCGACCCATGTGGAAAGGCGTGAAGATATATATAATGTTTTGGCTATCTCTTTGTACTAGGGTAGTACTTTGTACTTGTGAAAATAACTCAAACTATGTACAGTTTGAGTTATTTTCGGGAATAGCACTGTGTATGAAGATTTTAGAAGATTAGAAGAGATTTAATTCAAGCTTTTGTTTTGTATTCGTATTTCTTAACGAGGGGTACTTGTAGATACAGCGTGTCATATAGCAAGATTATGCTTACTCGGGGGATGGATGTAATGATAAGTTTAGAAAATGTTTATTTGGGATTTACTATATTCAGTAATCCTAGCTATATTTTCCTGAATCAACCCAGCGGTTAAGATCCAAAGCTTTAGCACTAAAGGTCAATTAACCATCTTCTTACGAAATAGATCTCAAGATACCACCGGTGGCCACCCAATCAACCTCTGACCACGCGGTAGCAACCGAGCTCGTGAGCTCTATATTTATTTGTAATCTTAAGTAAATAATTTGATGTTATGAATTAACTTGTTAGTTTTCGCTAATGCAACAATGTAGTCCCCCCCTTACCTCTCTGTATGGAGCCAAGCCAGTAGTTATTTATAAGGTTGCCGCGCATAAGGTAAATTAATTGAAATTTCAACTCCAAAGGAACTCAGCAACCGGAGCCCTCAAAAATGACTCGAGTAATTGGGTTCTAAGTTTTATTTTTATAAATGAAATTTCTGACTGAATGTCATTGTTAAAAAAGTTAATATATCTCTAGCATTGCTATCCAGCGTGGCAATGCTGCTAGTCTTCTTGGCACGTTACCTCGGGATACCTACTAGTACGTTTCCACTGTTCTTTGTAAATATTGGTACATTTAAACAAACCAATATATCTCTAAATGCTTTGCAAAGATAAACATAATGAGTTATTTTAATAGAATGATAAGCAGAAATGTATTTTATTCAGGTTAAACTACTCAAAGGGTCAGTGAACCTTGTAAAGCTACTAATATATACTGTATATTAACTGCAGATCTTACAATTAATGTTACCACAGAGTTTGGGCGTTATCTCATGTTCTCATCAACAATTTGTTACGACTCCTTCGCGGAGAATTAATTTGTTTGAGATTTTAGATAGAGGTCGATGCCAATTTATATTTCGCTGATATATTTTCCTGTAACTACAGCCACTTCGTATCATCACACCGAGACCCTCACTTACACATCAGGTATTCTACCTCTCTGACTAAAATACCTCTCAGACATTCCTCTTTCGTTTCACATTCATCAATCTCTTCATACATGCTCGCTGGCTTCGAATACTGTTGACGTCACATCTTTGAGTATCCGATCGATTTGATTTAGGTAGTTGGAACGTGATCTTTCTAACAGTATCCAAATAGCTAACGTATATATGACATTACATTACCTTAGTTTACAATGGTACCCGGACAAAGTCACGTTGGCTCCTTAGTTATTGAATAATTGTCCCTTATCCCTCTTCGGGTCAGAATTATGGCGGCTCGAGACTCCATTTGCAGTCAGATAACTTAGTGAAATATTGTCCGGGTTGACGTTTTGATTATCGAAGTTTTTGCATTGCGTTATGCCGGTCAGTTTGTTATTACACTGGGAATTAAATGACCAAAAGATTGATGTGCAGTTAAAAGAAAGCGACAGTAGGGATGCGCTTTGCCACTATGGCTGTTACTAGGAGGTAAACTTGAATTGTTTTTTTAAATCAGGTTTCCTGTTGTGATTCGCATACAAATTCACATTATTAGATATTTGGTTAGGCTCCCTGGTCTCACATATCATCAGTTCAAAGTCATTATATCAGAGAAAATAATGCTAGTTTTGCGCGTCTGTCTTTCCGTGAGCCTCACTTTCTGCAAAACTGCTCAATGCTATCATGGAAGCATGGGAATGTTTACTGTCGTTTCTTTTCGATCCCAGTACCTACTCGAAGGGCAGACCATTGGTTTGTTCACATACTATGATCTTGGGATGTTCATTACACAATCTGAACGGACCCCTTAATACAATCCCTTTCAACTCACGCTCTCGCTAGCCATGTACGGCAATGACGTGAACAGAAAGGCTTGTCGATGGCGAGAGATTTAGCAAAGGTATCCCTGGACATCATGTCTGTCAGAGTAGTCTTTATTTCTGCTTTAATAATACCATTTTATAAGTCAAACATATAATAAAAGTATCTTGGTATTATGTAACGTGACCTTTCATTTTACGCGAGAGGTTGTCAACCTTCCATTTAATATATTTTATGATAGAGTGCGGGTAATACATTTCATCGCTTTGACATTTCACCTTGAATTAAGATACATCTGCCTTTATTCGTCTGTCTCTGGATTGATAGACAACATGCCATTCGTTCAACAAGCTAAATTTATAAACCATGCATAATATATCCTCACGCCTTCCCACAAGGGTCCCCGAAGGGGTAGGCAGAGGTGTATGGGTAATACCCACACACCCACTTTCCGCCAGAGGTATATTAGGTATATAATATAAATGATCACCTTTAGTACCATTTTCGCGGATTTATTTGAATATTCATACGATTATAATGTATTTTACGCGTTTTTATTTTATTTCAGTAATTTTACTTACACCGTCTGTAAGTTTAGAGAGATCTGGCGCATACTCACTGCCTACCCATTGAGGGATTTGCCGTGATGATATTGAATATATAATTTTTACTTTATTTAATAGCTCACGCCTTCCCACAAGGGTCCCCGAAGGGGTAGGCAGAGGTGTATAGGTAATACTCACACACCCACTTTCCGCCAGAGGTATATTATTAGGTGCCAACGTGACAGATAGCGAGTCCATCGCCGTTACTCAAGCTAATCACTGTACTTCAGTTCAGAAAACTCATTGGTACAGTCGGGTTTCGAACTATTAAAATAGCAGACGTCATGGTGGAATAGTTCACCAGGTGCAGTACCTTTGGCTGTGAATTACTGTAAGGTGAAGGTGGTTTCCAATCGGATAACTCCAATTCTGAACGGAAGATCCGCTGTGCCCTGTCTCTCATCTGCCGATGGCAAATTTAAAAATTTTTTTTCTTCCCAGCAGCCGCCATGTCTGTATTTGGCCCCTCTTTTATTATATAGACAACCTATTTATCGTTTCCTTAACCTTTTTCCGGCTTTCCAGATCTTAAAAATAATAACTGGCGCTCTATACTCTCTGCCTACCCCGTATAGATAGACAATAACATCAAAAGAAAGATCAAAAAAAACATCATTTCCAATAACTACAATTAACAATATGTACTATAATAATGTATAACTAAAAGCCGTGGTGGCCGAGTGGTTCGAGCAGTTGCCTGCGATGCAAAGGTCGCAAGTTCGAATCCCGACTGTACCAATGAGTTTTTTCTGAACTTAAGTACAGTGATTAGTCACACCACGAGCTTTACGGTGAAGGAAAACATCGAGAGGAAACCTGCATACGTCTGAGAAGAAATTCAAAGGCGTATGTATAGTCGTGCTTGAGTAACGGCGATGGACTCGTCATCTGTCACGTTGGCACCTGATATACCTCTGGCGGAAAGTGGGTGTGTGGGTATTACCTACACACCTCTGCCTACCCCTTCGGGGACCCTTGTGGGAAGGCGTGAGGATATATATAACAATATGTACAAAGAACAATTGAAACTAACTACTTACAGATAAAATATTTATCCCAAATCGGTATTATTTTTCTTATAGATATTTCATACGTGGGTATATGTACATTTACTATGGTCTAGTCAAGAATAATGGACTTAGCTCCAACAAAACTATACGACACCATGATATAAAAATGTTTGCCATCCCTGTTAGGACACAAACCTGAGTAACAAGCTTTTAGTGTAATGACCTCTCCTAGCGAACATACGTAAGTCTAGTTTTTATTCGCGAAAAGAATATTGACAGATAAAATAACTCACAACACTTTAAAAATAACGTATCATTTTTATATCTTATATCCTCAGGTTGTCCTTCAAGAGTCCCCGAAGCGGTAAGCAGAGGTGTGTTACTACACACAAACACACACACACACACACACACTTGCACACAACCATTTTTCACAGAAGATATATTCTAGGTGCCAACGTGATCGACGGCAAGCCATCGCCGTTTCTCAAGCTCGACTATAAAAATATATATACGTGTTTGAATTTCTTCATAAACGTATGATGGTTTCCTCTCGATGTTTCCTTAACCGTAAAGCTTGTAGTGTTACTAATCACTGTACTCAGAAAATTCATTGATACAGTTTGGATTCAAACTTGCTATCTGGCTTGAACCGCTCTTAAGCTCGTCCACTCTTGACGTTCCCGTCCATGAGAGTCCGATCTATTTAATCCAGGTAGTTGGAACGTGTTCTTCCTCTGCCTCTTCTTGCACACACTTTTGCACTGTACATCCGTTACGTAAATCCTTCTTCACTCAACCTTTCTATATGTCCAAAGCAACGTTACATGCCTTTTTATTCATCTTTATAATCACACTATCGTTCACGCCAGTCGTTCTGCGAATCTCTTTATGGATTCGATCTAAGCTCGAAAATGTATAAATCGATTAAAAATCCGATGTACGATCTTATACTCTAATATATAGTATATGATCATGCAATATGCACTGAAGTTGTGACATTCAATCAAGGACATAAGGCTTATTGAAGAGGCCGGTGACAAATGTGAACTCGTTCCCTGTCGCGAGCCGTACAGCCTTCATTTATTATACAGATCCATATCCCGAACAAATCAATCATACCAAATAAGTACCATTTCGTTAGAATACGCGTGGCGCAGTGTGTTCTACGTTATATAAGTGCCGTTAACTTTGGACATGCAATTTAGTAAGCTGAGTTTAATATTTACCGGATAACATTTTATTTAATGTAATAATGATGAAGAGTGCTATGGTTAGTGATTCAAGTAGCTGACTGCAACAAGTCAAGTTCGCATCCCGACTGTTCTAATGAGTTTTCCTGAACATAAGTACAGCGAGCCACCACGATCTTTAAGGTGAAGGAATAAATACATTGAGAGAAAACCGGCATATGCTTCAGAGGAAATTCTAAATCATAGTCGGGCTTGAGTAACGTCGATGGACTCGCCATCTGTCACGTTGGCGCCTAAAATATGTCTGTGGCAGGAAGTGGGTTTGTAGGTACTTAAAAATACACACCTTGACCTACTCCAAAGGAGATCCTTAGAAGACGTGGAGATGTGTTACATTTTATGTAATCATCAACTACAAAATATCAGAACCATTTATTACCTTTCTTTTTTTTTTTTTATTTGTTTTCTTCCGCGAACGCTCAGGCTGTGGAATGAGCTCCCCGTTGAGGTTTTCCCTGGAGAGTACAGCATGGAGTTCCAGTCTATAGGCGGCGGTAACCGCTTACCATCAGGCGGACCGCATGCTTGTTTGCCATCCTTGCGGTCGACATTTTTTTTGAACGAAATTAATAGTATTCTTACCTATATAACGAGGTAACAATTATTGATATTCTTATCACATTATCATGCAAATAACAAGTCAGTCGTTCTTAGAATGTCCGATAAGTTATTGAACAAGCTGTTACAGGTAAAGCTGGTGCTACGAATAGCGCTACGCAATACCTAATAACACTACGCCTGCTATGCAGTCACTACGATTAGCGCTACGCTTTGCTACAATAAGTGCTACGTTAGCTACGCTTACAAAGAAAGACGGTAAAGTTACATTCGCACTACGTAGGTGCTACGCCTGGGAAGTAAGTCTTTAATTCTATAACGGCTTCTATGTTCCATATTTATATAATTGAAAAGAGTAATCAGAGACAGAGCAGAAGTTCTCTCTAGAATTTAATTAATTAAAAATAAAATAAATTCAAGGGAATATGTATAGTCGTGCTTGAGTAACGATAATGGACTCGCCAGCTATTACGTTAGCACCTAAAATATATCTCTAGGGTAAGTGGGTGCCTGGGTACTACTGGGCGTGGGAAGACGTGATGATATTATTTAATTATAATTTAAATATCTCAAATCACTCTGTCAAACGCAAACTCTTATAAACTTAAACAGCTGTCATGTTTTTCATTATTCTTGAATTGCGTCAGACATGCTATGTCCAATTTACTAAGCTTGAAGCGACGTGCAGCGGACGGTATCGCCGCTGTTCAGGGACATTTAATTTGACAAGAGTACAAGAGCAAGAGAAGTAAACTATCCCGACTTAAATTACTTATTTTGGACTCACAACGAAATGTGTTATATATCCTACTTATTGTACGTTCATACATATATATATATAAATTTGTGAGGATTTTCGTGTTTTTGTTCATCATTATTTTTGTTCCTCTTTCACGCAAACACTTCTAAGCGGACTTGGACGAAATTTGGCACGAAGACAGATTAGGTAAGCAGCAGCAGAAATTAGCTACCGTCTAAAATGGAGAAAATATGGATTACTTAATTTTTTTATGAGGTTTAATCTTCACGCCTTCCCACAAGGGTATTCAAAGGTGTAGGCAGAGATGTAATACCCACAATGCACTGGAGATATATTTAGTTACTAACGTCAGAGATGGCGAGTCCATTTATATTAGTGACTGGCTGGTTCATCTTGCGGATTTGTATAGAACCAAACTTGAAGTGTGACTGAAGTCTTGAAGTCAAACTGAGATAATTCAAAATTCAAAGTTCAGCAAATTATGCTCTTTCACGGCATAGCGGCTGAACCGATTTCAGCAGGAAAATTTTTAAGGCTTTTTTTTTAAATTTTTAAAAACTTATTCTAACTCTACGCGGGCGAAGCCGCGGGCATAAGCTAGTATTATATGCTCAATATTTACTAACACGGCAGCAAGCACGAGGTGTTCCCACGCAAGCCGCACATTGCGCGCGCCCGCCCTCCTAGCACGCGCAATACAGAGATATTGCGCGATAGTGCAATACAGAGATATTGCGATACAGAGATATGGGACACTCTTCTTCATGCATCCTGATGATGAATGGCTATTCTGTATTTTCGAGCAATTTATCGAATCAGAGAGACATTCAAAGAAATTTACATAGTAACTGAATCGTGACGATATATATTGAAAAAACACCTCTCGATATTTTCCTTCGCCTTAAAACCAATAGTGCAAATTTATGGTAAATACAATTTGTTAAACGTCTAAGTGCGAGCGAATACCGACACTATTAGCCAATCGATTGCCAGAGAAATGGGTGCAAATTAGTTAATGAACCTTATCTATTGAACGGAAATTGACAACAGGGAATTAATGTTAATTCTAGTCAAATAGCTGAAATAACTTACTAATCAATACGACTTCTGCAAGAACGGGTCGTGACAGATAATTAGCGGGTGATTGATTGACATACATACATATCATACGTTATTACAGGGAATAGGGAACAATTACGCAAGACTGTGTATTTTAACTAGGTTTGCCCACGTGTTTACTTGTACTAACTGATACAGCTCACGATGACCTTGCATGCTGTAGCTTAAATGTACCATTACACTTAATTAATTAAGATTAAGATTTAATAGCTTAAATAATATTAGTATAGATAATGAATTACTAAATAATAAAAATCTTCATCTCATTCAAATAATAAAATATATTAAAATGTACTTTCTAAGAACTCTATTGAATAAAGGGAATACAAATAATGTTTATATCGAGAATACTATGATGGGTTCAAAAATACACTTTGAACACTACAAATTGTTTTATTTACATAAAATGAGAGTAACATTATGTAATTAAGCTCAACTGGTTAAAACAGCAAATCGTCATGGCAGCATAATTGCTACTCTAGAAGGCAATGCTGATTTTTTTATGACTAATTATAATTATTATAGCTCTTGAAAATACAGATACAAACGATAACCAATAGAGACTAGTTAAACCAACCTAAACTGTCGATAGCGTAAAACGATTTAAGAACTGAAATTAATTTTGCCTCTTATAAATATGAAATGAGCGTACCTAATCTACCTTTTACATAAATGTTGTCGCATAAAATGTATATTACAACCCAAATCAACCGCCGACAGCGGTAAGTAAATCCTGCTCGCAAATGAGTCAAAGGGTGCTGTCAAACGTTCACCATTCGGTTCGATTGGTCGTTTTGTCGGAGCGGCTCACGAGTTGTAATTAAATGCCTCTTCTTTGGCAGTTGTGGGGCCCTGGTATACAATTAAATGGGATTTGTCTGTCAGATAAATCCATGGGAAATTCCACATGTATTCAGCATCATTCTATATAGCTTTTTACAGATTTTTAGATATAGAAACGATGTGTGAATATGTATTGACGAAACAGATATACGGTGCGAAAGTGTGTGCAAGAAGAGGCAGAGGAAGAGTACGTTCTAACTACCTGGATCAAATCGATCGGACAAGGATGGGTAACGTCAAGAGTAGTCGAAACCGGCGTGTATGTTTGAAGAGACTGATCAATTTGGACGAAGCAACAGAGTCTGTGGGTTTAGAGAGAACTGGCGTTCTACTATCTCTGCCTACCCCGTGAGGGACGCAACCGATATTATGCATCTTTTTATATTTTTTCGATGTGTAGAAACAGATAGAGGTTTTGTTTAGTTTAGGGCATAGTGTTGGTGTTCCAAATATCGATAGGTTGCGATAATTGTATATCACCGCAGAGGCCGTATGCTCTTTGCCAACTTATATTAGTCTAAATAATATATGTATAAATTATATATTTTATTATAATCACCTTGCAACATTTTTTTTGCATTCAAGTACTCCAATTACGTAATTAAGTTACGGTGTAGAATAATTCGGATCGTAGATTGTTTCTGAATCTCGTTATAACATAATTGTCTTTGTGTCTAATTATTTCCCGCAACTATTCCTACAGTGAATGCTGTTAACTTAGTTTAAGATAACATGCCGCGGCTGAAATGAGTCTACCACGAACAGTTCTCTTATCACATTTATGCTGTTTCTAAAGAAAACTAACAATTGTGCGGTAGGCGAAATATCCAATCTCTTCTTGTACAAATTTTTTTTGTTTTTATATTTATGACATGGATACCAGCCTTTTGTTCGCATACATTTAACAGATTTTTTTTCGTTGAAAGTGTCCAGTGTCACGTGTTTCATTGCTTCATGGCATTTGGAGTCAATCCAAAGCAGTGACTGTGCCCTTAGGTGAGAGGTGATTTATGTGACTATATATTTAGAACTTCACCGTATTATACGGCAATCATTTTATTATGAATACTGTTTTGCTTTGTACTATTTTTAAACTATAAAACTGGCAATCACGGATAGGGATCATCTGATGGAAATCGGTTATCCTAGAAAATACTCATTAGAAATATCAGAAAGATAATTCTGAAGAGACTGATGTGTATGTGTAGATTATGCGAAAAATATGTAAGAAAAGGAATAAAAAAAAAACAAAGTGTTTTATTACTGGTAAGGTAATACGGGCCGTAAGGGATACAGGGAATACTTATTGAACGTCACATACTTAATATAAACTAAAGTTACCACCGTTTCCATGAAAAAAATGCCAGGAGAAGAAACGGCGAAACAAACGCCCCGGTTTTCATTTTTTAAATTTTTTCCCTTGTACGTTGGGGTAGGAAAAGTTTCATCTTACATATAAACTATATGTACAAGAGAAGCAATTCATTGCCATGCATGGCCATCATTCAAATAATCTGATGATGTATATACGGGCGCTTTACTCTTTCTATCTACCTTGTGATGGAAGCCTAATAATTATCTAAGTCTAAGGGACGAGATTGCTATTAAGCAGTGATCTTCTGTAACAGAGGTTTTTGGGATGCTCCAATTATTACTCGCTTAGCACTCCAGGGTGACACGCGTAGGTCAAGCAAACATGCTACTAACAGTACTTTTCCGCTATTGAGTGTATAAAATAAAAAAATGGTTTTTTTAACCGTTACTACAGTGATTCACACCACGAGCTTTACGGTGAAAGGATAATTGAGAGGACACCTTCATACATTTGAGAAAAAAATCAAAGTAGTATGTATATACTTAACCGGTCAATGGCGAGACCTAGGCCTCCAGCCAGTCACTTAAGTATTAAGCAACACAGCTAAGGGCACCCCCTGTGGGGTTCGGACCTCGGCTTAGGGCGTTGCTAGTGTTCGCGAGCAAGGGAGCTGGGGGAAATATTAAAAACAAAATTTTCTTCGTTTATTTCATTCATAACGTATACCGTACAAACTGTTAAAACCCACGTGACTGCCACTCCATGGCCAACATCCAATTGTTTGGCCAACGTCTATTAAGGCTCAGACATGCCAAACACAGGCTTATAAGCTAGAGGTCTCATAGACAATGAGGCGTTATTCGGAATTGTAACCGGATATTGTCAGCCAGAGCAACCTTCAGATTACTTCATTAGGAAGTAAATTAATATAGCCTTTGTTGCGGGCATTCCGCCTTGGCAATTGTAGTCAAGTAGAGAAGAAAGTAATTTCTTACCATTCTTTGTCCTCATTTGTATATATGTATATGTATATATATATATAGATATATATATATATATATATACATATACATACAGAGCCGTGGTGGCCGAGTGGTTCGAGCAGTTGCCTGCGACGCAAAGGTCGCAAGTTCGAATCCCGACTGTACCAATGAGTTTTTCTGAACTTAAGTACAGTGATTTGTCACACCACGAGTTTTACGGTGAAGGAAAACATCGAGAGGAAACCTGCATACGTCTGAGACGAGATTCAAAGGCGTATGTATAGTCGTGCTTGAGTAACGGCGATGGACTCGCCATCTGTCACGTTGGCACCTAATATACCTCTGGCGGAAAGTGGGTGTGTGGGTATTACCTATACACCTCTGCCTACCCCTTCGGGGACCCTTGTGGGAAGGCGTGAGGATATATATATATGTATATATATATATATATATATATATATATATACTAGCAGCCCCGGCCATGCGTTGCTGTGGCTAAGGTTTGTGTTATATAAAAAGAAAATTGTTATATTACATTGTATTATAAATATTATATTATAATTATTATAAATAAACACTCAATCCAGTAAACAGATCCCCATGTTAGACTGGTTTGAAGCTAACACATAATTGTGACTGTCAAATAATAGACAAATAATTTGCAATAAAATAATATTGCGTCTATAAATTGATATAATGTAAGCTATCCTATCTTTCAAGTTGGACCAGACTGTACACGGTGTGCAAATTTGATCAAAATCGGTTAATTAGTTTAGAAGTCCATTATGGACAAACAACGTGACGCGTAGTTTATATATATTTCTAACTATATATATATATTATTACAAAAGAGGACAAATTCATATTAATGACCTCTGTAATACTTTGTAAATTGCGTTATCTTGTTATGCCTGTCTGACATAACAACTCCATGCTATGAAACTCGAATGCACGCCATTTATTTATAGAGAAGAAATTAGACACCAATAAGTCTTTACTTATACAAGATAAATACACATTCAAGTCAGCGGATACTTTTAACAAATTAACGTTATAAACTGCATCTAATAAATAATTCTGACCGAGACGTCAATCGCTTACCCGTGCATAGAGCTAAGTTAATTATTCACGAGAAAGATAGCGATAAATATTAATCAGTAAGAGCGGGCAATATCCGGCAGACTATGGAACAAGCTAATTTGGCTCAGCAACTTCCTGTATTTTGGGTCTGGCTAGAGGGTTCTCATAGAATGTAAATCGTGGATCTATCTATCCAGTTGATGGAAAAGTAAGCTTCATTACTGTGAGTATCTATTCATGTTTTAACATTGTAACAGGCAGATATTGACGAAAACTAATACAATATAATATATCTTCACGCCTTCCCAGAAGGGTCCCCGAAGAAGTAGGTGGTGTGTAGGTAGTATTCAGACACTTTTCGCTGGAGATATATTTCAGATGCTAAGGTAACAGATGGCGAGTTCATCGATGTTACTCAAGCACGACTATACACACGTCTTTAAATTTGTTCTCAAACGTATGCAGGTTTCCTCTCGATAATTTTATTCACCTAAAAGGTCATGGTGTGATCACTGTATTTAAGTTCAGAACAACTCATTGGAGCAGTCGGATACAGTCGGGATTTGAACTTCTTTGAAAATCTTTGTGTTTGTATGTGAATATAAACGCCTTTATTAGAGAAACGGAAGCGAGTACATTCTTTAACGTTTCTTCTCTTTCTTTTGTGATTTCCGGTAAAGTTTGTGTTCTTCACGCCTTATCACAAGAGTTGTTGAAGTAGCAACACGCGCCTGATACATACATACATACATATCATCACGCCAAGTCCCTAACGGGGTAGGCAGAGAGTATAGAGCGCCAGTTCTCTCTAGACTTACATACCTCTTTCGCTTCGTCCACATTCATCAGTCTCTTCATACATGCTCGTCGGTTTCGAGTACTCTTAACGTTCCCGTCCTTGAGAGTCCGATCTATTTGATCCAGGTAGTTGGAACGTGGCCTTCCTCTGCCTCTTCTTGCACACACTTTTGCTTTGTATATCTGTTTCGTCAATCTTTCTTCACTCATCCTTTCTATGTGTCCAAACCAACGTAACATGCCTTTCTTCATCTTTACAATCACGCCCTCATTCACGCCAGTTGATTTGCGAATCTCTTCATTGCGGATTCGATCTAATATCGTTACGCCGCACATTTTTCGAAGAGATCGCATCTCGACTGCATTCAAGCTATTTTCATACTTCCTCTGACATACCCAGGATTCGCTGCCATACAATAAGGTAGGTACCAATATCGCGTTGTGGACAGCAACTCGAGCATTCTTGCTCAGACTTTTACTGCCCATCAACGCCGACATGGCTCCATTCACCTTATTTCCGGCAGTTATCCTTCTTTCAATATCTTTTTCATACTTTCCATCTCGTGTGAACATGCTTCCAAGATATACAAATTCATTCACTTGCTCTAGAATTTGCCCATTTACCGATATTGCACACTCGGTCACTTGTTCATCTCTTTCGAATACCAGAACCTTAGTCTTGCCAGCGTTTAGGCGCAGCCCCTTCTTTTCACATTCTTCTTTCATTATGGTAACTAGTGACTGCAGTTCGCCCTCTGATGACGCTAGTAAAACCGCGTCATCGGCGTATAGTAGGCAGTTGACCACTAAGTTTCCCATTTTCACTCCACATCCGTTCGTTCTTAGTGCTCTCAGACAGTTATCTAGATATATAATGAACAGCCAGGCAGACATGATACACCCTTGTTTGACCCCCGACTTCACATCAAACCAGGGTGACATCTCACCGTTAACCCTGACGCACGCCTCGCTATCACTATAGAGTGATTTCACGGCATGCAGTAGGGAACTGCTCACTCCATATCCAGGCAACACGTCCCAGAGTTCCTTTCGTACGACTCTATCAAATGCCTTCTCTAAGTCGACGAAAGCGCAGAAAACCCTTTGGTTAATATCCAAAAACTTTTCCGCGATTCCGCGAAGCGAGAAGGTTTGATCCATACATCCTCTTCCTGGTCTAAATCCACCTTGGGATTCCCAGAGAAACCTTTCGGATCGCTCTTGCATTCTTATCGCCAGGATCTTCGTGTACACTTTACTAGCTAAGCTGACCAAGCTGATGGCTCTGTAGTTGGAGCAGTCCAATCGTGATCCCTTTCCTTTATAGAAAGGCACGATGACTGCTCGCCTCCAGTCGTCCGGAACATCACCCTTTTCCCAGCAAAGATTGCATAGCAAATAGATGACGTCCCAGACCGCTGGTCCACCGTACTTGATCATCTCAGCCGTAATCCCATCTATTCCCGCAGCTTTTCCACATTTCAGACTTCTTATCGCACTTACACGCCTGATGCCAGAATATATTTATGATTTGTAATTTACCGAAACCGACGAGCATGTATGAATAGACTGATGAATGTGATACCCTCTGCTTACCCTGTTAGGGACTCGGCGTGATGATATGTATCAATGTATGTCATTTAGGTGTCAACGTGACAGACGGTGAGTCCGTTGCCATTATTCAAGCCCTTTTCTTTTCCTCAAATGTTTGCACCGTAAAACTCGTGTGGTTAATCACTGTAGGTTACCTAAGTTCAGAAATATCTCTTAAGCACAGTCGTCTTTTTGTATTTTTACACGCTTTATATTAGCTTCACCTGTATGTATGTATGTATGTATGTATGTAACCGACTTCTTTGAGCTCGATTTTGACCCACTTTAAACGGCCAGATTTCGTTCAAACTTTGTAGATTTATCGAGGACCGATGACAATACACTAATAACTAAAAAGTAGAAAATAAATAATAGTAAAAAAAAATTAAAAAACACGCTTTTTATAGAAAACCGAACTAAAAAATAGAAAATAAATTTCGATAATATCTTAAAAAGCGTGGGGTGCTTTTTAAGATATTACCGAAATGATAATCACTCTACTAATATCTGTCAATAAAATATTTATAACTATTGACACCATGCACCCCACGCTTTTTAAGATATTATCGAAATTTATTTTCTATTTTTTAGTTCGGTTTTCTATAAAAAGCGTGTTTTTTAGTTTTTTTTAACTATTATTTTATACCCCTTAGGCGGCAAGCAAGCCCGCTGTCCGCCAGATGACTGTTATACTTTGTACTCAACGAAAAATTTCAACCGGCTCGCAAATATAGTCTCATTTCCTATTTAAAAAATAATCGCCATTGGACATAAATACATGTGCTTGAAATTGTGTCCCGGTAACAAATACGTTACCGGGACACAATTTCAAGCCTAACTAGTTTTAAGCAAGTAGATTTTTCTAAGCTAGAAGAATAGCTCTACTGTTATTTCTGACAAATTAAGTGTAACACAAAAACAAGTCATGTTTATTCGCTATGCACAGTTATCAGTGTTGGATGATATCCAGATCTGGCCCTACTTTTGTCTATGTGGCACTTGGCCCATCTGATAGCAGTCACCATAAACTTTGCTAATGTAACTTGCTTGTGTATTATAAACATATATTGTGCATATAATATACACCTATTATTTTGATGGTGAAAAACAGCACCACTCACCACTATCACTCTCAATATGCATCTTGTTTAAACCAATTAACCTGAATATACCTGCATACCTTCTGCATCTGCAGATATAATATTTTAGATGCCAACGTGACAGATGGCGAGTCCATCGCCGTTACCCAAGCACGACTTTACGCCGTTTGAATGTCTTCTAAACATCTAAAGGTTTAGATGTTTTCCTTAACCGTACAACTCTTGGTGTGATTCACTGTACACCTCAATTTGGATTATTTTTACATATACATACATACCATCACGCCGAGTCCCTAACGGGGTAGGCAGAGAGTATAGAGCGCCAGTTCTCTCTAGACTTACATACCTCTTTCGCTTCGTCCACATTCATCAGTCTCTTCATACATGCTCGTCGGTTTTGAAGTAGTCTATGTATTTATGAAAATTTTATGTACGGAGCAGCCGCATTTGTATGTACCTACAGCAAATACCTCCACGACGAGTAAAAAGCACTCTTTGTTACCTTGTACAAAGGTGGGATGTGTCCATTTACCGGAGGAGACTCGAGTCCCAAAAGGCGATAGTGGACAGTGGAAAGTGGGCACGACCACAATGGGATTCGGAATATAATGGAAAATGAATAGGATGATGAATCTTTGTCTCGGGGCTGCGACCGTTTGATGTTGCCGGAATTATTCTGCTACAATCTAGTATTTATGTTGCCTAATTATAGCTAATAGGTTCGAAACCCGACTGTACCAATGAGTTTTTCTGATCTTAAGTACAGTGATTAGTCACACCACGAGCTTTACGGTGAAGGAAGACGTCGATAGGAAACTTGCAAACATCTGACAAGCAATTCAAAGGCGTATGTATAGTCGTGCTCGGGTAACGGCGATGGACTCGCTATCTGCAACGTTGGCACCTAAAATATATATTTCTGGCGGAAAATGGGTGTTTGGGTACTACCTATACAGCTGACTATACGATATATATATTAAAGCGTTCAGTCATTATATATCGAAAGAGCGGACGCTATATACATATGCTTATAAACATACATACATTAATACTACAATATAATCAAGTATAGCAACATGAATCATTTTAATGAATGTACCTATACTAACAGTATACATTAATTAAAATGATTAATTCCCACTCCACGTTACTTAAGATGTTCATTCAATAAATCGTGCTTGAGCAATTCCATTAACAGTGTGTAATGTACATGTACAATGCATATGTATAATTAGAAGGTCGAAAGTCCTTCGAAAATCGCTACCAATGCTATTTTCCGGCAAAGTGCGGTCGGGTACACCGCCGCAGTCATTCATCCACCAGACGGGCCACAACGAAGATCCCATGAAGGGTACTCTCATCGTCAAGCTCCGCACACTAATTTAATTATAGCCAACATTACGACGAGCAGTCGAGAGAATTTCATGAACAAGACGCCAGGTGGAAGCAGGGGGGATAAGAGGACGACAAATGTCAGTGTGAAATTCTATTCTCTAGTCTATCTATAATATCTGGGACAAATACCTGGGACAATTCCACTCAAATTGACCTAGTCCCAAATTAAGCAAAGCTTGTGTTACGGTAACTAGACAACGATATATTTACTTATATAGATAGATATATACATAAATACATAGGACATCCAAGACTAAGTTACAAATACTCGTGTTCATCACACACATATCTGCCGTCAGCGGGATTCGAACCCGCGACCTCAAGTTTCGCAGTCAGGAGCTCTAACCACTAGACCAGAGACACTAGGTCGTCACATCAAAATACGCTTCAATCAAAAAATTTGCGTTACGGCGTTAGATCAAATCAACTACAGAAGGAAAGCAATTGGCTTAAAGAACTCTATGATTGTAAAAATGCAAAGAGGTGTGAAAACAGATAAAAAAAATGCAATAGCAAAAAAGAATGAGCAGAGCAAATACCTAAATCGAATCGAGCGAACTCCTTAAGGATGGGAATGTCAAGCAAGAGTACTCGAAAACGGAAGGGAAGTATGAGGAGACTGATGAATATAGATGAAGGAAAATGTCTGTAAGGCGATCTACACTCTCTCTGCCTCTCTCGTGGGAAATATGTATACAAGTTCTGATATTTAATAACGCATATATTTACAGTAAAGCATTCGATATTGCAAATCGCAACATTTCGTATCGAATAGTATCGAATTTTCCTTAATACATGTGTATGCATTTTCCTTAATACATGTGTATGCATTTTCCTTAATACATGTGTATGCATTTTCCTTAATACATGTGTATGCATTTTACCAGCAGTATTTTTCTGGAAAAATGCATCGTCAATAAAAAATGCGGAGTGGAATATTATTTATATAATATGAAATTTTATCAAACGACTCGTATGACTTTTTTTTTTTTTTTTTTATATTGTCTCTTGTAGCGTGAGTTCCGGGAACTTTTGCTACTTAACCGGTCAATGGCGAGAAATAGGCCTCCAGCCAGGCACTTTATTTTTAAGCAACACAGCTAAGGGCACCCCCTGTGGGGTACGAACCTCGGCTTAGGGCGTTGCTGGATCGCGAGCAAGGGAGCTGGGCTGGACTGGTAATTTTATTTAAATATTATTTGGGGGCGGGATTTGCGCATCTGGCTCGGCGCGGGCCGGCGTTTGCGGCGGAGGTCGGGGGGAAACATTACGGCTTATTCGCGTCGAGCCTCGCCGGCGAGACTCGTATGAGAAGACATCTTATATATCGTAAAAGAAAACATTTACTTGCATTGGGTCAAAATTATTGTCAATACATATTTGTAGCCACAGAATACAATACCAACTGTGTTCACATTGAATTTTCTATACCATAGCATACCTTATCTTACCAAGCATTACCTCAAGGCCATGATTGACATGATTACATCAAAGGTAAAAGACAACAACGGAAAAAGTAAATATATTCATTAATTCTTCAATATCTCCAGAACTTTAAAAGTTACCAATTACACCACTGAACTTAAATATTAATTTATCCGCTATAAATTAATATTTAAGTTCACGGAACGACTTTAGTGTTGTAAAAAAGTACCAATTAACATACTTGTTTCTGCTGAACCTTGAAAACTCTTCCATGTCTTTGGCACTAGGTGCGTCTCTCGAAATAATATAATGACGTGTCGCGTCCAGCATCATTGAAATCCTTGTTGGAACACGATCATTTAACCAACAGACCGCAACAATAATTGATTAACAACGCATGCCTATCTCATAAGCCGATCATATTGTCTGGTACACGACTCTCGTTGTTTCACCTCACTAATTACTCTGCGGGGACTATTAGGTAACATAGCGTTTGGAAGTCAGTTTAATGGCCTATGACGGTATAAAAAAAAAATATTCACGCTTTCTCGCAAGGGTCCCCGAAGGAATAAGCAGTGTACGTCAGAGATATATTTAGATGATAGATGGCGAGTCCATCGCCGTTCCTCATGCACAATATGTATGTGGATATTTTTTTTCTCTTTTATACCACACGAATGGCAAACAAGCATGCGGTCAGCCTGGTGGTAAGCATTTACCGCTGCATATATCACTCGCGCGCTACTGTTTCTCAATCGTACGCAAATTTTCTTTCTTTCCTAACATGTTTTCCTTCACCGTAAAGCTCGTGTGATCATCATCATACTTGAAGGGTTTGAACCTGCTCTCCAGACTTAGTAATACTAGAGACATCGGCCGGTCGTTACCAAAGACCGTCAAAGTGGAGATATAAAAATATAGCACGCTATAAAGCAACTTACTTTGAATATTTCAAATAAAAGCAGCGTATGAAGGCGAATGTTAAAGCTACATTCTCCGCCCCCGTAGTACACAGTCGATTTCACTACCGCTCCCTGATTTCTTCCCGTATTGAAAGTGCGATGGAACGCAATTCGCGTCCATGTTAAGGCAGTAAATAATCCTTGGGAATAAAATAAATAACATCAAACACATCTGATGTAAATTGTAGCAGTTGCGGATTTACAATAATATTTCAATCTAAGAGAGGTAGGGTCTAATTTGGAGATGCCCGACTGGGGCAGGACTCCACCTTATCCGTAATCCGTAGTCCGTAACCAAATAACACAATTTTATGTGTTGTGTTCCTACGCGGTGAATAGATAAGATAGATTAGATCCCAATATAACCACTATTACATTTATTTATACAGCATTACATATATATACAGCATTATACCACGAGCTTTACGATGAAGGAGAATACCGAGAGGAAACCTGCATACGTTTGAGGAGAAATTCAAAGGCAGTTCTCAAGTAACGGCGATGGACTCGCCATCTGTTACGCTGGAACCTAAAATAAAATATGTCTCCAGTGGAAAGTGGGTGTGTGGGTACCATCTACACACCTCTGCCTGCCCCTTCGGGGACCGTTGTGGGAAGGGGTATAGATAAATATTCATAATATTAAATTAATATTTAAAAAAAGTCTTCTCATGTACAAGTGTATGCTAAGCAACAATTATTTGTAATGTAAATAAGAACTAATTGATGTAAGTTAATGAAGAAAAACAGGTTAAAGTTTTTGTGCCTTCGGGATATGTTAATAATTCTGGTCTCTAAACAAAATGTCTTTAAATAATCCTAAATGTATTACTCATATTATTATTAATGCGAAAATATGTGAAGATGTATAGATATTCGTCGCTTAAAAACGAAAGAATGGTTGGACTGAATTCAATGAGACTTGCCAAGGTGATGGACACTTAGTTGGATTAACATAGAGGCTATTTTTTATTACAGCGAATAAAAACGACCACCAAAAAATTACTTACTCGCTGTCTATTTTGACTATCTGAAGGCCAGGCTCACCGAAAAAAAAAACTACAAGCAATTTTGAGTATTCAAGCATGTCCCAGCGAACTGCTCACTAACTAATTCACAACAATGCAAGTTAACGGGAATTGTTCTCCGGCCTTTTGATAGCTGTTTAATATTGCATCAAACGTATACGACTACCAAGGAACACGTGTTGTCAAACACCTTACTTCGTTATAATACGAATGTTTGTTCCCCTTTTATGTTAAACAATTGAACAGAATGTTAGATTATATATATGTCCTCACGCCTTCCCACAAGGGTCCCCGAAGGGGTAGGCAGAGGTGTATAGGTAGTACCCACTTTCCACTTTTTCCTTTAGGTGCCAACGTGACAGATGGCGAGTCCATCTCCTTTACTCAGGCACAACTAAACATACGCCATTGAATTACTTTTTACTCAGACGTATGTAGGTCTCCTCTCTTTCTACAGTCGGGATTCGAGCCTGCGATCTTTTTATCGCAGGCAACTACTCGAACCACTCGGCCATCACGGCTATGATAGATTATAAAGTGGTTTAATATAAGTTATGTTGTATCCTAGAAAAAAAACTGTGAAACTTTACCAATAAAATCAATATTCACGCGTAAAGCCACAGGACACAGCTTGTTAAATGAATTAAATCTATAACAGCTTTTAGGACACTTGAAAACGTACGCGTACACATGTCCAAGCCTGAGTCAGGGAATGAAATGCCAAAACAATTCGCTAATAAGCATTTTGCATATATTTTGGCGCAGTATCCTGCAAATGTGCTAGCGTACACTCGCCTACGGACGGGACGGCTTTGAACCTACTATTATGCCAAAATGGCGGTAATAAAAATCTTAGTGTTCCGTAAATAGCTTCTTTTAGAGATCACGGCATGATGATATATTATGGCTGTGCAGATAATATCATTTCCTAATGTTACCGTGTGCTGTCCAGTAAATTCTTTACCTCTTAAGATCGGCTTTTAAACGTATCCAATATGCGCTCTGTAGATATACATTTATTTATTTATTTATTTACAATTAGCACGACAACGTGGTCATTTGCGCTAATGTGGAGGTATACGTTAAAGATATATATGAGTAATAATAAATAAGGTTAATATAAATGTATTACCGAGAAGAAGATGGCCTTCTTTCTGCGTATGCCAGAATACATATATATATATATATATATATATATATATATATATATATATATATATCCTCACGCCTTCCCACAAGGGTCCCCGAAGGGGTAGGCAAAGGTGTATAGGTAATACCTACACACCCACTTTCCGCCAGAGGTATATTAGGTCCCAACGTGACAGATGGCGAGTGCATTGCCGTTGCTCAAGCACGATTATTCATACGCCTTTTCAGACGTATGCAGGCTTCCTCTCGATGTTTTCCTTCATCGTAAAGCTCGTGGCGTGACTAATCACTGTACTTAAGTTCAGAAAAACTCATTAGTACAGCCGGTATTCGAACTTGCGATCTTTGTGTCGCAAGCAACTGCTCGAACCACTCGGCCACCCCGGCTCTCTCCGTAGACATACAGAATTTGAGATTATTCAGTTAGATAAGTATTGAGGTTAACCTTATAATATTATCATGGTTCAAACTTTAAAAGTTGCTCCGGTCGTTTCACATATTATAGCCAAAACGAACCGATAGACGGCAAACATCTTAATGTTAATCATATATTTATAGTTAACTAGATGCGCCCCACGACTGCACCCGCGTAATAATCGATTTCATTAGTATAATTTTATCTATATTTATTTTCGGAATCTATATCCTATAAAAAAAAAGCCGTGGTGGCCGAGTGGTTCGAGCAGTTGCCTGCGACACAAAGACCGCAAATTCGAATCCCGACTGTACCAATGAGTTTTTCTGAACTTAAGTACAGTGATTAGTCACACCACGAGCTTTACGGTGAAGGAAAACATCGAGAGGAAACCTGCATACGTCTGAGAAGAAATTCAAAGGCGTATGTATAGTCGTGCTTGAGTAACGGCGATTTTATAATATTTATTTTCGGAACAAAACATAATCTGTGTTAATCCAGCTAATAATAATCTATGTCTGCGCCAAATTTCATTCAATTCCTTTGAGCTGTTCTGGCATGATTGAGTACCAAACATCCATACTCACAAACTGGGTATGGGTGAGTACTGGGTGGTAAACACCTCTGCCTACCTCTTCGGGAACCCTTGCGAGAAGGCGTAAAGATACCTATATACTAAACTAATAAAGATATGTATATGAACATGCCTCCTGAACGGAAACTAGCCATAGCTGTGCTAATCGCCTATCCAGTTTGGTCTGCCTATCGCCCGAGCTATAATTTTTCCGAATTGAATTCTACGTTCATGCAACCCAAGGAGGTATTGTATTGAAATCGCGTTCACATCGCATAAATTAAGGCAGTATGCGGCGCTACGTCCTTTCTTTACATTTGAATATTTGCCAGGTGGGGATAGATCGGAAATAATATGGCAACTTTGTCTGATATATAGTGAAACTAGCTGTCCCACCGAGCTTCGCTCGAGTGAAAAAGTTAAATTGCCCGTAGCAAGATCGCAGGGCCACCTATCGGGCCCAATAGATATATGCTATCCTATCTTTTCAGTTGGATCAAACTGCACAAGGTGTGCAAATTTTATTGAAATCGGTTAAGTAGTTTAGGAGCCCATCGCGGACAAACAACGTGACACGTAATTTATATATATTAAGATTGACTGTTTTTTTATAGCAGAAAGGTATTAAGTAAGCATACTGTCTTTTTGACGTTACGCTGCATAAGGACGATTGTAACACCAGGGTCATCGCTCGCTCGTTAACAACCGTGCAGGCATCTTTTCACACCCTTCTTGAAGTACTCCATGGTTTTCTCCCTAAGAAAACCTAAACGGGGAGTTGCTTTAATTCCACCTCCATATTTAGATATACATACTTGGAAACCACTTTATTTTTTTCTGAGACAATTCCATACAAATTGACCTTGCCCCCAAATTAAGCAAATCTTGTGTTATGGTAACTAGACAACAATATATTTACTAATATAGATACATATATACATAAATCCATAGGACATCCAAGACTCAGGTACAAATACTCGTGCTCATCACACAAATATCTGCTCTCAGCGGGATTCGAACCCGCGACCTCAAGTTTCGCAGTCAGGAGCCCTCTAGACCAGACGGTCGTCAATATTATGTGTATATTCGTTCGCGTGATCGAGCAGGAAAACAAATTAAGCAAATTCATCGCTATTACGTTAATACTTAATTCAATAATCACAATGAATATGATTGGCTGGAGAATATTTACATAAATGGCTACTTCTGAAACAGAATTGTTGTAATTTGGTGAGCAATTAACATAATTCACACAATAGCGTGACGTTGGTAAATAATTATAGTTTCTACTGGACACGCGACACGAAGGTATCCGTGTTTTATATTTCTGAAATGTGACGCAAATGGTCGATACACATTGGAAAGCTTTAAGGTTTATTGTAGAGCTATATGATAGACTAGCGGCCCGCCCGGCTTCGCACGGGTCGACACTTATTCAATAAACATTTTGGCATAAAATGTATTTTATTTTATTTCTTGCAATTAAAATAGCCTATATTAATCAGTGATAGTGTAGCATTCGAATAGTGAAAGAATTTTTGAAATCGGTCCTGTACTTTTGAGCCAATTGCTTACAAACATACTTACATACAAATCATTCCTCTTTATGATATTAGTATAGATATATGTGTTCTAATACCTTCGCACAAGGGTCAAAGTAGGGACTCAGCCTACACATTTCTATATCAACAGCTTTAGCTGCAGATACATACATTTATGTGCCAACGTGACATATGAGTCCATCGCCCTTACTCACGCACGATTATACATACGCATTTGAATTTATCAAACGTATACAGGTTTCCTCTCGATGTTTTCCTTCACCATAATGCTCGTGGTGTCATTAGTCACTGTACAGAAAAAGGTACGGTCGGAATTAGAACTTGCCATCTGTGTGTTGCAGGCGACTGCTCGAATCACTCGGCCACCACAGCTCTAATTGATTATCCAATTTATAAGAGTATATGAGACAAAGCAGATTAAAAGTAGAATACCCCAAAGCGCTATAATTGACTTCACTAAAGTCACAAAGCCGCAAAAACAAAACTCGCTTGAGAAAGACTTCTCGACTTCAATCGACTTGGTTTATTATTGCCATCTAAACAATTTGTGTTGGAAATGGTCCCAGTAATTAAATGGAAAGTTACCTTAACGGAATGTTATTATTTGTTGGAAGGATAAGTTGCCTAATGATAGGGGAATTTACTTCTTTCTCTTTATTCTAACAAAATCGAGAAGCCAATTATGAACGCACAGTTTCAATTTACGCCCATGGGTCCCGGTACCGCAATTTGTGCAGTGGTTAAACCCTGTCTGTAATTTGTGTTATACATTTAATTTGTGACGCCGACATTGCACGCGTGTGACATGTATAAAATAATTAAAATTGGATACTAATATTGTTTAAATAAGCCTTTTTTCGATAAAAGTTCGAGCTTGACGGTGAAAATCGTAGAAAATTCCTTGTAGTTTGCAATTTATTGTGTTCGAACAGCCAGTCGCAGCAAGGAGTGGATCATGCAGCACCGCGGTGACCGAGTGGTTCGGATAATTGCCTGCAACACAGAGATTGCAAGTTCGATTCCAGTGGTTAATCACACCACGAACTTTACGGTGAAGGAAAACATCGAGAGGAAACCTCATACGTTTGAGAAGAAATTCAAGGGCGTATGTATAGTCGTGCTTGAGTAACAGCGATAGACTCGCCATCTGTCACGTTGGCACCTAAAATATATCTGTGGCAAAAAGTAGGTATGTGGGTACTACCTACAGACCTTTACCTACTTCTTCAGAGACCTTTGGGGGAAGGCTCTTAAAACATTCTGCATATCCGAAGTAACTTTAACACGTCAATCCTATCACTTGATAAGTATGTATATGCTATTCGGGTTGTTATCTCAAGGCATTATTTCCACAACATTTTTTAAAATAGTTTAGTGTTAAACAATGGTTAGTGGTTACCGCCAATGGTCGTAACACCAACGTTACTCGCGCGAAATATTTCTCCTGCAATAGTTAAGAACATAAATCATTGTTTGTTAATTACATTACGTCCTAAACTCTGGGCGTGGTAGAAATGAAAATTAAGGGTTAACCTGCGTGCGACAAATACACAAATAGTAAACAAAACACGCCATTTTATACCGTAACGCTAACACAATAAGGATCCCGAGATATACGCCCTTTAAAACGTACAATATTTCTAAGCACGAGCGACGAATTTAAACTCAGCATTGAATTGAGATTGGTATTGTATGCGTTATTTATGATGTGAGAAAACTAGCTGGCTCCAGGTCTTGAGAAGTAATTACGAGGTGTGTTGAGGTTGGGGGCGAGGGGCGCCTGTGACGTCATTAGCTGTGATGGGGACGCATTTATTATTACTAAGATAATTAAGCCTAACGTTAAGTTTGAGTAAAGGAGACGTGGTATTAGAGTGTTTTGAGTAGTTACTTGCAACGCAGAGGCTACAATATGAATGACGACTACCAATGCGTTGGGATTGAGCTTAAGTACTGTGATTAATCACACCACGAGCTTTACGGTGAAGGAAACACCGAGAGGAAAACTGCACACGTTTGAAAAGAAACTCAATGACGTGTGTAGCACAAATTATATCCCTGTTATATTGCATAAAGGCGGTTGTTCAAAGACCTCTGCCTACCTAATCGAGGCCCTGATGAGAATTGAAGATACTTATTTAATGGGGATCATAAACCAACTAAGGATGTTAACGTATGCGGGTCCTTTATCTTCTTAACTTCCCGTTTTAAGAAACCATTATCATACTTCATCTCAACCCTTTTAAGCTCAAACTCAAAGTACCTAAGAGTTTTATTTCAGAGTATTCCGCTAATGCATCATGTATGTGCGGCACTCTCGACACGGTTAGTTCATTCGCCACAGTTAACGGTTCAGGTGCTAACTTGCTAATGTGGCATCTAATGAGAGGTGCGTACTGGGAGTGCTTAATTAGTTCATAATGGAAAGTGTAGGGTTGGCAGCACTATTTACCTTGTACTGGTTTAAGATTAAGTTTAGGTTAAATGTAAGACTTAACTCATAAGAACGTATAAAAAGAATGTTATACTTAAGTCTAATCGTTTTCTAAAAATATTTCTGTATTTGATGCACAATAAAGCATAATTATTTCACAACATGATACCATAACCAGCGTGATTATTTATACGACCAATGTTTTGGTGGCTAGTAATTGACAACCCTATCAACCCTTGGGTTTTACTAGTTGTCATTTATTTCTTACATACATAACATCTCGTCCAAGACGGGATAGGCGCAAACCTGGCGAGGCTTTGCGATTCTGACCACAATTGAGATGATAATATGGTTTATTCTTCTTACAAGTAATGGAAGTAGCCTAGTAGATAGCATTAACAATACCAAAGACACGTTAAGTCTAGAGAGAACTGGCGCTCTACTCGCACTGCTTATACGAGAGCTTTGTCCTGATGATGATATAAACATGATGAGTCTGTCAGAACTGGGTAAGATTAGTAAACATTACAGTAGTTTCTGAAAAGGCAGGATACGCGAAAAGCTACCCAATAAATAGTACACTGATATCAATTAAGCTCAGCTCGACCACAACCCTACACATCAGTGGGTTGAATGTCGATAGTTGCTCTGCGTGAGAGCCGGCACTAAATTAGCTCTCCGCGGGCTTTTAGGCCAAGCAGTGGATATGTCTGCTATTAGTGTGAAAACGAGTTTCTTAAGTGAATACCTTCATCGACATACACCTTCCCACTCCCTGAAGGGGTAGGTATAACAACACTGTGTTAACTGTACGCGCCCATAGGCGGCGGTAACCGCTTACCATCAGGCGCACCGCATGCTTGTTTGTCACTCATGGGGTATACAAAAAATACTGTGATCGGGTCTTCTCCATAACCCAGTTGTCAATATATAGTGTAATACTGGTCAAAACCATATTTAAGTCTGAAATATTATACGAGTATATTCAACTGTCAACGTGACAGATGGCCTACCTTACTTAAGCGTGATTATACAAGTATAAAGGTCTCCTTTATATAAAATGTAGTGTTTAGTCACTGTATTCATGTTCACAAAAAACTTATTGGGACAGCTGGTATTCGAACTTCATTTAATCGTTGCAGGCAACTACTCGAACCACGGATACCATAGACTATAAATAATAAGAAGTAAAACTGGCGCGCACCATATATTGATTATGGCGCGAAATTCAAATGTCATTACATGCAACACACGATTTAATTAATGACACATTCAATATACGAGATCTTTTACGGTTCGCTGACTTGTTTTCTTATGCTTGTAACACCTAGACTTCTTAATTAAACAGAGCGCTTCCCCCGTCTGTACGCTTAGGTTTACTACGCACAGACAAGTTTTAAGACGGTTACATCAATATATAAAGTTACTAGCGGCCCGTCCCGGCTTCGCACGGGTGGATATTTTTTTTTCTTGCAATTAGAATAGCCTTTATTAATCAGTGATAATATAGGATTCAAACGGTGAAAGAATTTTTAAAATCGGTCCAGTACTTTTTGAGCCAATTCCTTACAAACATAGTTACATATAAATTTTTCCTCTTTATAATAATATTAGTATAGATTCAAGAGGAAGGTTTACATGTATACTTTAATAATGTATTACCTAAGGGAGCGGAGCAGTGATCATATATATGAAATTAACACGGATGAAACGACGGGGCATCTCCCAGTATCAAATTGCCTGCAAAGTACAGATTGCACGTAAAACCAATAAGTTGTTCTGAACTCAAGTGTAGTGATTTAACGGCCAAGGAAATCTCTGATAGGAAACTTATTCGTTTAAGATGAAATTCAAGACTTTTTTTGAAAAAGAAAAGCGTCTGACTTGACAGCTGTCACAGTAGCTTCGATAAACACAAGAGGCGATGCCATTTGACTGCAAACTTTTGTAAGGTGGTACTGCCCCAGTTGAGAATCGCAAACTTTCAACAAACTCAATAGAATAGATCTATTCTATTGAAATTTTAAGTTTCTCCTTCACTTTGTGATATACCATTTTAAAATAAAATTACATTCAATTTAATGTCCTAGAAACCTCATTTTATTGTCAAATGTCAATAAAATGAGGCAAAGTTGCGGAGTGGTTAGAGCAGTCGCCTGCAATACAAAGATTGCAAGTTCAAATCCCGAATGTACCATTAAGTTTTTCTGAACTAAGTACAGTGATTAGTCACACCGAGTGCTTTACGGTGAAGGAAAACGTCGAGAGGCGGGCAACCTGTATGGTTTTGATAAAAAAAACAGACGTGTTTAGTCGTGCTTGAAAAACGGCGATAGATCTACCATCTGTCACATTGGCACCTAAAATATATCTCCGGCGTATAGTGTATGGGTACCTACTACACACCTCGGGCTACCCCTTCGCAGACCCTTGATACCTTGGGTCACATAAATGTAGCATTATCGGCTGGTGATTTATTCCTGTTGCAAGTTAAGTTTTCTGTGATATATAAGGATCTTTGTCATAATCAGGATTACAATTATTTAAGTTATGCACTCGCCCCGCTCTTGAGCTAGCACAAGGGCCCCAGCTTTACCCTCCATTGCGGGCGAACGATTAGTGCCAACCGGGTTGTTTACATCACTTGCTTAGTGCGGCTTGGCAATCGATTTGGAATGGGGGTAATTAATTTCGGTTGTTCAGTGCTTTGTGTGATTGGGTTATTTATTGACGCCGCTTTGAACTGCCGCGGTTTGAATCTCTTTCAGGCTTAGCAGTTGTCTAAACGGGGTGCCGCATATACTGCGATATTATGCCTACTTATCAACGTCATGACGTGGTATTACTTCGCTTTTTCTTTTATTTATACGACAAGAGTGACAAATAAGCATACGGCTCATCTGATGGGAAGCGGCTACCGTAGTCTATTTACACTCACGATGCCGAAGTATCACTTGCGCGCTGCCACTCTGTATTGGGAGAATTATACTGTATTCGTAGCATAATGGGACTTTACCTCTGCTGCCGACACAACATAACAATCCTCCCCTTCCCCAAGGAGCTCAATATTGGAAACCTTATTCATCACGCAGGAACAAAGAAGTGGTATTATTTTTTTAAAGAAGTTCTGTCCCAGTCAGGCAGCTATAAATTCGAACGGTAGACCCGTTATGCCCTACCTCTCTAAACTTCTTTCTTTGAAGGAAGTTCGTATCTATCTTGTAAGAGACGTCGTCTCTTTATGACAAGCGCTGGACGCAGTTGAATTGACCCCGTAGAGGAATAGAGTTGCGGTAGCTTCGAAGACACATAAAGTTCATATTGATACACATAACATAACCCCGAGCACCTCACGGGATAGACAGAATAAGTAGAACGCCAGACGAAACTCTTTCGCTTCGTCTTAAAATAAAATTCCTTCCAGATCATCTGTCAGTTCTATTTCTTTCACTCCGCCATTTTTGGTACTAGCAAGTGGCCAGTACTACATATATGTAGGTCGTTCAAAAACATGCGGACTCCTTAACTTCAGTGATGCCACTACAAATAAAGTGTTCATTAATTGTCAATTCAAATGTCACATTCAATTGGTTACGTCAAAATTTATTAATTTCGTTCATGGATCATGGAGTTCATGAATTATCTATTCATAGCACTGATGCTATTATAGAAAATGAAACTTTATGAAAAATGTGGACTGAAATATATATAATGTTGGTGACTGTTTTCACACTTGCGCGACAAGTGCAAAGTTGTGGAGCGTTTAGAGATATTTTCCTTCATCTCGAACGTGAGAATCGTTCGCCAGACTCGACTAAGTTTCAACTGCATTGAAAGTATCCGTCCAGTTTAATATTTCACATTTTTGTTTGGGAAATGTTCGTTTGCGCTGCTTACCTTTTATTGTAGAGTTTCACAGACCATATAAATATGTTAATTATGTAGGTATACCATTACCATCTGGGTGGAGTAGAGTAAAGGAAAGATATGTTTAAAGCCAATGTAAGAAATGGTTGACAAAAAAAGCTGCCATAATGGACGAGTGGTTCGATAAGTTGCCTGTGAGTTTACCAATTAGTTTTCTGAACTTAAGTACAGTGAGTGAATAGTCGACGGTCACGTTTATGTTTTCCTTCACCGTAAAACTCGCGGTGGAACTAATTACTGTACTTAAGTTCAGAAACACTCCTAGGAACAGTTGGTATTCGAATATGCAATCTTTGTGTTGCAGGCAACTACCCGAACCACTCGGCCACCACGGCTGTCCAATGTAAACAGTTTTCATTTGTAAATTTTTATGAATCAAATCCATAACTTTGCTAGACGCTTAACCAAAACTATTTACAAGTCTGGCAAGTTCTATATAAGCTCTATACATCTTGCTGACTGGTATACTTAAGGCAAAATAATCAGGTTTTATAGACTCTCTTTTGTCTTAATACAAGTAATGCTGGCAGTAAAACATACTTAAGGTCCCGTCCGATGGCACTATCTTGTATGGAGCAAAAAACTTCTTCTCTCATATTAAGAAATGAAAATAAGACAGGGTTACGTCCACAATTGTTGTACAGTTATGGCAGATTTTTCCTCTCTATTTCATTCTCACACAACAAGTAACAAATATTATATATACCTACATTGCACTCAATGTATTCCACGCGGGCAAGAGCAGACAAGAAAAACAGCAATGCACTTTGAAAATAGCGATGTGATCGTGACTAAAGTTATAGTTGGACATTACCCCGAGATTTGTGGTCAAGATAAGATCCAATGAGTTGTGACAAAATTGGCTGTCGTGTTTATTGTGGCCGTTGCCAGATATAAAATGCTTTGGGCCCGGGTGATCGTAGCCCATTGTGCGACGCCCCTGCCCATTCCAGGGCCATTGTTGGACCCGGCTCAACTTTATTGTGCGCCGTATAGGCTGGCACTTGGCAGCCGCCACACAAAAACGTGACTAAGTTACGAAGTGCACTAGTTTTGGGCACTTCAACAAGTAGTTGCGATTGTTTTACGCGGTCGGATTATGACCCTAGTAATTTATCAGCCTTTAGTATTTAGGAGAGCTTAAGTTAGATTGTTTTGACGATAATGATGCAATGTGCTGGCTTGGCCACACTACGTTTTGAACTGCTTGCGGTGGGAAGATTCCTCAATCTAGCTACTGAGCTATATTACAGATACAGACGACAAATTTTCATTAAATTTGGGAGGATAATTCTCAATACACTCAATTTATATTTATCAGTTACCACCATATGTATATAGAACGTGACTATTGCTACTGCAATATCAGCATCTCTCACGCGTAGCCAACTTTTGTGGAAGGAGACGCCATAATTTTGAATTTTTTTCTTTATAACACGAAAGTAGGTAATACCTACATATCTCTGCCTACCGCTTCGGGAACGTGGGAAGCCGCTGCCTAAGGACGCTAGCAGTGATACTGACCGCCCAGGTTTGTACCGGCTCTGTCGATTTATTTGGCGTTTATTCAAATCAGTAACCCACCGCGTCCTAAAGTAGGTATGTATACTAAGTGTATTCCATCTGTATTATTTACTGTAATTTACTTATTTATGTGATGCCTTGAGAGAAGGCGTGAGGATATAATTTTATATATTTATGAGATGTTAACTGGCTTAGTTTTTTCAGTGCCACGGTCGTCCTAATGTACATTGTATGTGTCTCTAATTAGGCCGAGCACAGTAAAGTCCACGAACTTTTAGTTTTATGCCCTCCCTAATGCATATTTTACTGTTTGATACACGAAAAATCTTTTAGCCACGAGAGTAGGTACACAAAAAAGTTGTTTGTCCAAAAGTCGCAAAGTGCAAACACAGTTTTCCACTGGGAATAATTTAAAAGCATCGGTGGAAATGTTTAAAATGAATTCACACTGGGATGCAAACGTTTGGCTGACTCAATAGCCAACCGATAAGTTGATAGAACAACTTGATAGATAGAAGCATGTTGACAAAAATTATTTTATGAGGCAACAATGGAAGCAACTATAATATTTTAATTCAATAATTATAAATAGTTAACACCACGAGCTTTACGGTGGAGGAAAACATAGAGAGGAAACCTGCAAACGAGAAGAGAAGACATTTTTGAAAATATGTTTGAGCAGAAATTCAAAGGCATATGTATAGTCGTGCTTGAGTAACGGCGATGGACTCGCCATCTGTCACCGATGAAAAGTGACCGTATGGGATCATTGTGGAAAGGCTTTAAGAGAGAATAATTATTAATACAGAATAATTATTAAAAAAGGGCAAATGGAAAAGAAATCTAATACTTTATATACTTTCGACTTTTGGTTACTCTCTAAATAAATACCACGGTTACCAAGGCGACGAGAATATTAATATTAACATATTTACATATGTGACTTGTAGAGAACGAATCGATAACGTTTTTTTAAGAAATGATTAGCGAAATTAATTAGTACCTATGCATGTAGTTAAAAAATACACTCCACTGCACACATGCACATATCATCATGCCGAGTCCCTCACGGGGTACACAGACAGGGTAAAGCGCCAATTCACACTAGACTTACATACCTCTTTCGCTGTACACTTATGAGTTTCTTCATACCTGCTTGCCGTTTCCGAGTACAGTCTTCATTGGAACTTGCAATCCGTTTGTTGCAAGCGACTACTCGAACCACTCGGCCACCACGGCTTCTGTTCACTGTAAAGCTCATCGTATGATAAACCTCCCAATTGTCTGCTACCAACGCCATTATTCTCTCATTCCCTCACAAACAAGTCAATTCATATCTGCGCGCTAATTCCACGTTATCTTATTTTGGGAAGCATGTTATTTTTCAGCGAGATGCCCCTGGCGTCTAACTGTGAAGTTACATAAACCAGATAACGGGGAAGGTAGGTGGGGAGATCGCTCCCGACCAGCTTGATAACAAGAGCGGTTAAGGGGTATGCTGCACTACTGTGATTAGTTAACACAATGTTTGACTATTCGAACAAAGCACGGTACACTTGAAAATAAAAATAATAAATAATATAAATATATCCTCTTCTCCTTCCCACAAGGGTCCCCGAAGGGGTAAGCAGAGGTGTATAGGTAATACCCACACACCCACTTTCCGCCAGAGGTATATTAGGTGCCAACGTGAAAGATGGCGAGTCCATCGCCGTTACTCCAGCACGACTATACATACGCCTTTGAATTTCTTCTCAGACGTATGCAGGTTTCCTCTCGATGTTTTCCTTCACCGTAAAGCTCGTGGTGTGACTAATCACTGTACTTAAGTTCAGAAAAACTCATTGGTACAGTCGGGATTCGAACTTGTGACCTTTGCGTCGCAGGCAACTGCTCGAACCACTCGGCCACCACGGCTTTTAACTTTGAAATTGACACCACTTGAAAATAACACATTTTAATCCTATTTATATTATAATAATAATTTTATAAGTGCGTAAATTTATTGATTCGATTGAAATCATATTTAAAACTGCGGGGAATAGCTTCTTCACAGTTAATCGGACTTGCCATGAATTCAAGTGGTTCATCCTCTGCATACCCTGTAAGAGCCAGGTGGTGCAAACCTTGTATATATATATATATATACAATGTATATATATATATATATATATATATATATATATATACATTTACGTTTAAGAGTAGTCCGTTAAGGAATAAAATAAATGAAACTTATTTTTCGTGTCACAAGCTATGAGGCAACATTAAGTATCTTTTTAAAATTCAAGATTTTAGTACCCGTTAACCTGTTAAATTGTTAGAGTGTACTGTATTATTGGCATAGATTATTATTATTATTGCTAGCTTGGTACATCCCATTGTTGGGTAAAAGCCACTCCCCATGATTTGGGCTAAAAATAATTTATTTATTTGGATCACCAACTGGTTACAACACCTTAATATTATAATATAATATAATATTATATTATATTACACCTTAATATTAACAGAATATGCCATAATAAAACATACATAAGTGTCCACCCGATTACAGGTAACCACAACTACTACAAGAATTAAGTAAAAAAGCTTAGAAATATAAAAAATAGAAATAAAAAACTAACAAACTAGGAACACATTATAAAGAATATAAAAAAAATAATTATAAGTGTACACACACACGTACGTACACATACACATACACAGATACATGAACATAAGGCATTTAAATACCTGTTTCATCTTTATCATAATAATGATTTATTCTGCATATTTTAGTAGTGTCTTGTAAACTCACCCTTAAGACAAGACACTTATTTCACGGTCCGAATCGACATCCAGTAATAAAACTAGTGAATTTGTTCTCGGATGCTATAACTTTTATTTACACCCCCCCCCAACCCCTTGCCCCCTAGCTTTACGATGAGCATATTTTACTGGCGCATCAAATTGTATGAATCGAATTTTACGTAAAGCAATGACCAGTCTAAGAAGAAACACACTCATATTTTCTGACTTTATTTGCTTATCAGTAAATATAGTATATTTTCATGTTAGGATTTATTAGTTTTACTTAAATTATTTCTCAAAATACAAGATTTTACATCCCTTGTAATATTGCGGTGAAGGTGAGACGAAATTCAATGGCGTATGTATAGTCGTGCTTAAGTAACGGCGATGGACTCGCCATCTGTCACGTAAGCACCTAAAATATATCTGGCAGAAAGTGGGTGTGTGGGTACTACCTATACAACTCCGCCTTCCCCTTTCGGGGATCCCTTTGGAAAGCCGTGAAGGTTTCTATTATATTGCACTGAGTATAGTAACCTACCCCTCAGGGTCTCGGCGTGGTCTTAAGACTATGTCTATGTAATATATTAGACATTGAATATATTTTTTACTCTAGTTAGATTTGTATTAACTAGTAACTACACATATTATTGATCTATTATAAAAAAATATTATTTTTGATTCTATAATTTTACTTTAGTGCAGCGGAGTCAAAATACAAATTATTCTTAAAATGCGCGATAGAATCCGTAAAGGATTATAAAAATCAGACGTAGTGAGACATGTCTAAGAGTTGCGAGCATAAAAAAACAAGTTAACGTCACAACAAGTTATGAGAACTCGTTCGACTCATCAATATTACTCTTGTGTTCCAGATGACATTTTAATTTTGCGCAAATTTTTCTTCTTAATATTTATGGTTTTTCTATGGTTTCCATAACAACACTCAATACCTGCACATCACGTATTCAATATTTTTATGCGATAATATCTGCCAAGGAATTCTGACGTTTACAATTTCATAAAATGTAGAATCTATGAAATGTGAAGTAAATAAAGTTAAGCAAATAAATTCAGTAATTTACAGAGAAAACTGCAACTAGACTATTCTTATTAATTTACCTAACTTAACTAACCTATAAATAAACTTCTAAACACACCACGAGACCACTACCCAAAGGGCTAAATTAATCTTGTTCCGTATTTCTATTTATTTAGGATATCCTGGAACTCTCGCCTGCGTCAACACTCGATTACATTGCTTAGCTGGATAAGCATTTTCTTCAAACAAAAACTTTTACCTAGAGCCTTCAACCTAATTAATTGATGTTTCTAAAACGGGAACTCAATGCAGCCTTTGTTAGGTATATAAAAAACGCAGGAAATACTCTCGAGAATAAACAATCGCGAATTCTATTGATTTTGAATGTCTATTGATTTAATTAGAGGTAAAAATATAAATTTCGTCCATCTTTCTTTACTCATTGATGAAGAATAACGAAACAGATATGCGAAAATGTCCGAAGACGGGCAGAGGAAGATATATGTGCCAACTAGTATGTATGTATATCAAATCTATTTAGCATTCTTGCCGTTCCCATCCCAACGCTAGACTCTAGAACGAATGAATGAAGACGAAACGAAGAAAGATACAAGTATATGTTTATTACTCTCTCATATGACGTTAAAACTCAGCTTATTTTAAAATGAGAACATTACAATATCTGCACGAAACAATTCCTGCACAGCCTTAATGTTCAGTGTCCCATATCGTTAAAATGTTTTATCCAGGTGTCTAGTTCCCAACAGCCTCCCCTTGTCTCCCGACCTACTCTATTATTATAGTCTACCTTTTTGTGCCATTTTTCCGCGCTTCCGAGTCCCGTGCGCTTAAAAAATAAACTCGGAAACAAGTGGAATTACTCTGACGACCGGATTTTAAGTGCAGCCAGTCTGCGGGTGGATTTGTTTGATGATTTAATGGACTTTCTTTTATTGTCAATAGGTGGCGTCCTATTGTTATATGAGTGGACATATATTGTGTTCCTCATAATATAATATATCCTCACGCCTTCCCACAAGGGTCCCCGAAGGGGTAGGCAGAGGTGTATAGGTAGTACCCACACACCCACTTTCCGCCAGAGGTATATTAGGTGCTAACGTGACAGATGGCGAGTCCATCGCCGTTACTCAAGCACAACTATACATACTCCTTTGAATTTCTTCTCAGACGTATGCAGGTTTCCTCTCGATGTTTTCCTTCAACGTAAAGCTCGTGGTGTGACTAATCACTATTGTGTTCCATTGTATTCATAAACTACTTACACTGTGCAGTGGTCGAATGGTAGTAGTCTCCTTCAATGCCAATATTGCAAGTTCAAATCCCGACTGCAGCGATGAGGTTTTCTGAACTTAAGGACAGATTAATCACACCACGAACAAAATTGAAGGAAATCAACGATATGAAACCGGAATACGCTTAAGAAGCAATTCGAAGATTGAGAAACGGCCATGTAATTGCCACCAGTCACATTGACACCTATATATCCCTGACGAACATAGGATGTTACGTGTAAGCTTCCTCAAGATCTTTGGCAGACTTTGGGCAGACATGAAGTATTACAGTATAGACGTTCTGTAGCAACTTTATCGCCTACCAAAATTAATCAAAATCAGTTACAAACACTTAAACTTTAACTCTCGCCTTCAATTTGTATTCTATTTAAAAGGAGATAAAATAACTTTGGGTCAAGTCGGATTAGATGCTGCGAGGCAATGTAAATATTGGCCGGCGTTATCGGTGTTTTGTCACGGACCCTCAACAGCCATTCACGGGTATCCCCGAATTAGGGTCCGTGCACGCTCTTATATTTTAGCACCTAACGAGGTTTTATTATTTTTGTATACACGTTTATAAAGAGAAAATATGTTATTGTTTGTAATTCTGGAAAAAAAATCGTGAAAAGTGTTGGTTCTGACCTAAAGCGTCCTAAACCTTCTTTAAAGACATTTATATAGGGTAATCGTTAACTAAGTTTATAAAGATCTTACTTAAATAGTATTCTCAAGAGCTCATAGATATGTACTTTTTCAAAATTCCACAAATTTAACACAATTTCAGTTCGTTCGAAGCATATTTGAATTAATTGTGAACGGATCTTATCCTTTCAAGGGTCGAATCCTTTGATAGTTACATCGCAGTGGCGTCTGTCAGGAAACGGATCTGTTATCGAGCTGAAAGCTTCGACGATGAATCAAATTTCAGATATTTGTAACGGCGAATTTTGTACGTTGAATTTGTAATACGAGCCATGTTGCCGAGTGGTTCGAAAATTTGCTTAGTCAATATTTCCGGTTACAAGATGTATGGACACCTATGAGTTTTTCTCACACTTCACTGATATACTTTTCCCCGTTTTTTTATCTTTTCTATAGCCTGCGATATCTTTCTCTGCATCATCCAAAGTTTGACTGGTAGATAATGCCATCGGCATTAAGTTCGCGTGCGATATTACTTGCAAGAAGTTTTATATAAAAAAATACTTCAAGAGAATTCTTCTTTAATTGAAACTTCGCAATCTCGCTTAAATTTTCCTAACATTGAAGACGAATAATGTACCATGTAATCACAGTTTATAGTCTCAATGAAAGTTGGCTGGTAGAACTATTTGAAAACATTAATATACTCCTCACGCCTTCCCACAAGGGTCCCCGAAGGGGTAGGCAGAGGTGTATAGGTACACACCCACATTCCGCCAGGTAATATATTTTAGGTGCTAACGTGACAGATGGCGAGTCCATCGCCGTTACTCACACGTATCATAACACTCGGAGACCAAAGATTGAAGTCGTAAAGATATACGTCCTGCTAATTATATAAATGAGAGAGTTTGTGAGGATCTTTGTTCCTCTTTCACGTAAACTACTCAACTGGATTGGATGAAATTTGGCACAGAGATAAATAATTAGCCGGCTAAATAGATTTTATTTCATAAGAAAATTCTAGAAATATTATCTAATAATGCGACAACAATATACGCGTTTGTGATAAACATTTCGATGTTTACAAATATTTGTCTGTCTCTTCTTACTCGCTCGCCGATTTCGAGTACTCTTGGCGTTCCCATCCTTCTCAAACAGAGATAAACAAAAGCAAACGACAATCATTGAGCGTTTCGTTATAACAAAGTTTAATACACTGGCCTCAAACAAAGGTTCATAAGGCACTGTGTCTCGATACTCCAAACTTTGCTTACTTAAGTGAGTACTTGTTTACAGACCTAACGATCGTTCAAACAGGACGAAATGAAAGGATTTGCGGCTGTTCAGTACTTCGTCCGCTGTACCTTTAAGCAAATGTTGATGTTGAGTGCTAATGTTTGTAAGTTGATGGTAAAATTCGAAGGGTTCTTAAACAGACTTGAACAGAAGACTAACACTTTTTTCTGGTCGATATGTATTTAGGTACTTTTCATTAGTGATGACACTAATTTATGTATACGAAATATATGTATTTATGAAAAAAATGTTCCTACATAGGTCCTTCAAATACTGAAACAACTATCCAACGGAGTTTGGGGCATATGGGGTTTTTTAATCTCATTAGAAAAATCTAAACACCTTGCAAGTTTATGTTTTGTCAGGATTATCAGAAAAATTAGCATATTTAGGAATATATGTCGTTTAATAGTGTATGTATATTATGAGGTTTATTCACCATTAAAAATGTATTTTGATAAGAAGTGTTTGTGTGTATATTTTTTTTAACACATAAATTTAAGTTATAAGTTTGTGTCTGGGGGAAAGCGGGTGTGTGGGTATGGTAATACTACCTGCCCTTGGTCGATTTTTAATGTGACATTAGTAGATACCCATACATTTACCGTAAAATATATGACCACATATAATGGCGCCATATATTCAGATCGCTGTGAAACCTACGTAAGGTGATTGTATCCAAATTACGATTTGAATACAATATTGATGCCTGTTAAGTTTGTATTGGGCCCGGATTGAATAGCAAATGGGCCTGGGTTGTGTTAAATACGGTTGGGTTGCGTTCGGAGTGGATACATTGATTAAGGCAGGGGCGATAATAGTTCAGGACACGTGTATATCGCATACAAGGTTCTCGGATGACATTTCAAGTATTTTACATTTCTTTTGTCCGCCTAACATTTTTTATATAATTTTTCGGGTAATATAATTTTTTAATGATCCTATGTATATAGTCTTCATATATCTTCACGTCTTACCATAAGTATCCCGAAGGGGTATGCAGAGGTGTGTAGTACCAACACCCTTTTTGCCGTATTGGGAGTCGATCACCGTTTCTCAAGCATGATTATACAGCCTTTGCTTTTCTTCCGAGCCTTATGCAGAATAATAATTACTTCACTGTGTGAACTGCACTGTTCATTTGGCAAAACTCATTGGTATACGAACTTGCAGTCTTTGTGTTGATCCAAGTATTACCAACAACCCCCGCTGTTTCAAATTTAAAGCAAATCTTTTCAGCGGTAAGCGTGCTAGGAGAACACATACATACATTCGTTATATGATTGACTACTTGTATAGAAAACAAGGTATTTTTTTAAACTGTACTTGTCAATGTCAGGTTAATGACGTACTGAAGGATTTGTATCCAAAGCAAAAAAACTATAGCGCACCTACGATAAGTAAAACGAACTATGAACATTAATTTAAGGCTCTTCATTTATTCACGACCAGTGACCAGGAGTGGCTCTTGTAGTTATACTAATTGCTATAAAATATAAAATTGTGAAAAAATATTATCACATCACCTATACAAATCACTTTTTAGTCATAGTAGTATTTTCTCTTCTCCACTTCTCCTCTTCCCCTGTTCCTTTCCTCTTTCCTACCACCATGCTTTTAAATTCAAACGTAGACATAAATATGGGAGGTAGACAGTTTAACCGTTGCGTTTCATGTAAAAGCAAATTTTCTTTAGCATAATAACAGTTGAACACAGCAATTTACAATACCTAGCAATTCCGACCAACTAAAATGTAAATCCGCAATAAGAATTTGGCAGTCGTTAATCCGTTGGGGCTTACTGACCGTAAACGTAAAAGTTAGCCAGTGCTTATACTATGACGGTTGGATTACGGAAACACGATAGTGACAAGCAATAGGGGACTGTTTCATGTTTTCGTTTGGGGCTTAGGGAAAATGATCGGATTGGTCACTATTCCGATAATATACGAAATAATATACGAATAACGATATTTTAATTTTGGTCACTCTTTGCTCAATGCGAATATCTATCTGGATGTCTCCTGAACGGATGATCCGAAAGATTAAACCTATTTACATAAAAATGATGATAAAAAAAAGTTTAAAAAAAAGCTGGTTCACGCGGAAGGGTGCTAAGAAGGCTTTCGGTATTGCCAGGATGCAAGAGATTATTTTATGTTGACTGAATTGTTTTTTTTTTCAAATTCCTGCCTGTCGCGATTGCCTGTCTGGAGTGCTTGTTGCTATCGAAATTTCAGACACTAGTTACCTTTTACCTTTTACCTTTTTCTGTTTACGGTTTGAATGTGTAATAGACCGCCTGAGGCAGCTTGGGAAGCTGCTCTCCTACTCGAATGGGAGAGAAAAATAGCAAGTGTGCTAATATTCTACTGTACATGTACTATTACTTAAATACAGTGATTAGTCACACTGCGAGCTTTACGGTGAAGGAAAAAACATCGAGAGGAAACCTGCATACGTGTGAAAAGAAATTCAAAGTTATGTATAGTCGTGATTGAGTAACGCCAATGGACTATCTGTCAAGTTGGTCCCTATAATATATTTCCGGCGGAAAATGGGTACTACCTATTCACCTCTGCCTACTCCTTCGGAGCCCCTGGTGGGGAGCCATGAGGATACATGTTTATATATTATAAGTGCACATATATTATGATACTCGTAAAGGCAGTAAACTTACTACTGGGTATTGTACAATATATAGAAGTATTTTATTTATATGCGACTAATTTTAGTACAGATGTACAGTAGTGCCACCTCTACCATTAGCATTTGAAGCTAGACTCAGGTTTCATTAGCAAGACTCGTCTCCAAACTAATGACAATGTTGTAGATTGTCGTAACCATCTAACTTTGAAATGTGAAGCTTGCAACGTGCATCGTAATTAAGTTGTTATGTAAAGTCGAGTGAGTAGATTACTTCAATATATTTTATTAATTAACAAAGATGATTAAGGATTAATACTTAAACATTTAACGACGTCTGCATGATCAGGCTTGAGACCAGGCGATGGAGTTATTATCTGTCACGTTGACACCTAAATTACCTCCAGCGAAATGAGGGTCTGTTAAAAATGGTGGGACAGCTGGGCTTAAATACTTTAAAATATGTATTACTCATTGTTTTAAGATATTGACCAACATTGCCACCCTTTGCGTGTTTCTGCGGCATAAAACTCTCCGTTAACGCTATTGAGTTACGCATGCTATTTCGTAGACCGATGGGCGTTCGTACGAAGGCGTTATAAATTTACCTCCCATTAAATATTATATTCATAAAACGATTTCAATTCATTGGGTTAGGTATTCATGTACCTACCTAAGCTTAAACTTTCCCAAATATTGAAATGTTATGGTAATAATAAGATTAACATAGACGTGATGGCCGAATGGCCCGAAAATCTGAAATTATGATGAAGTGAATGAAGTCTGTAAATTGAGTCAGTCAGCTGGCGCTCCACTCTTTCTGCCTACCTCGTGACTTGGAGTCTAAGTATGTATGGAAGTGTTCAAATGTACATACATATATTGCTTGCAATCATTCATCTATGCTCCCCAACAATACGGCCGGACCCTTGCTATCTTCAAAAACAACGTCACAATCTCGAACAATGTGTTCGCGGCGGCATTAACAGACAAACAAAGGATTTTTTTCACTCAGCCCTGTGTCATCCGTTATCCGAAAACAAATGTGAGCAAGCGTGCTATCTGCGGCAACCGCTCCTTTGAGTTACGGCGACCGCGTCCGGACACCTATTCCGGTTTTTGTCCGGATTTGCGTTATCACGTGCTTGCGGGCGGTGAACTTGCACTTATCTAAGGTGCTACGTTTCGGTGCTATTTTGTGTACAAGAAACCTTTTCACTTGCTACAGTGCCTTGTTGGCATGCAAGCCACATTGCGCTTCGGTGGTTGATACCTCGGTTGGATTGAATACTTCGTGAGGTACAAAGTGACCTATTAACTCTAAACTGAATTTACTTTACTGAATTTATGATCAAAATACAGAAAAGCTCATTGGTGCAGTCGGGATAAAACGTGTTTTCTTTATATTGCAGACAATTACCCTGACCACTCGGCTACCACCCCTAAAAATAAATAAGTTATTCTATGGAAATTGTCTTCTTTTGGACCCCATAAACAAATACCTATATTTTTGAAGAATTGAATACAATGTTAGTACTCGATTCAATTCGATTTCGTGAAGTATCGTCAATTGAATTGAGTGCTAGAGATGTTATACGCATACAATGTAATTGGGAAGCACTTAGCTGACCTCAATAAAATATTTTATTTCATAATTTTATTCCCGACGGAAATGCGTCCCAAATTCCAGTTTGTAGGTTTGTTGTAGGTATCGCTTCTTTGTGTTCATAATATGAGACGACTCGGTCTATTTAGGAATGTTTTGAGGAATATATTGTGGTCCGCGGTTTATCGGGTTTGATTTCATTGGTAGTTTTTTCTTACAATTAATAACAATAAATAATACCTGTTATTAATAATAGAGCCGTGGTGGCCGAGTGGTTCGAGCAGTTGCCTGCGACGCAAAGGTCGCAAGTTCGAATCCCTACTGTACCAATGAGTTTTTCTGAACTTAAGTACAGTGATTAGTCACACCACGAGCTTTACGGTGAAGGAAAACATCGAGAGGAAACCTGCATACGTCTGAGAAGAAATTCGAAGGCGTATTTATAGTCGTGCTTGAGTAACGGCGATTGACTCGCCATCTGTCACGTTATCACCTATTATACCTCTGGCGAAAAGTGGGTGTGTGGGTATTACCTATACACCTCTGCCTACCCCTTCGGGGACCCTTGTGGGAAGGCGAGGATATATTATATTATATTACTATATTATTATTAATATATAGTACATTGGGACAATTCCACACAAAATGACATTAAGCAAAATTAAGCAAAGCTTGTACTATGGTAACTAGGCAACGATATATATACTTTTATAGATAGTTATATACGTAAATACTTAGGACATCCAAGACTAAGGTGCAATTACTTGTGTTTCTATGTCATACAAATATATGGCCTCAGCTCAATTGAACCCGCGACCTCAAGCTTCCTCAAGAATTCCGTCTAAAGTATAAAACGTATTAAATGTGTTAGTCCGGCTAGTAATCTTTTTCTCCGCTTAACTTCATCCAACTCTGTCCTATATATATTTGTATTTTTTACTGCGTTTAAAGATGAAAGCGTTCCGCTGGGAATGTATACTCCGCTATCAAACGAAACGTCCTTAATATTTTACGTGATACTTTTGTTTGTAAACATTGTGAGTTTAGTTTATTTTTGGTAAGCTCAAGTATCTTAACCTTTTTTACCTTCTATAAAAATGCTCGAAACATTTTTCACAATTAAATAGTCGTGGTGGCCGAGTGGTTCGCGTAGACGTCTGCTGCACAAAGTTTGCTAGTTCGAATTCCAACTGTCCCATTATGATTTTCTGAACTGAAGTACAGTAACTAGTAACACTACGACCTTACGGTGATTGAAAAAAATAGAGAAACCTATATACGCTTGAGAAAAAATCATAAACACCTCTCTTCTTCTTACACCTCTGCCAAGCCTTTCGAAAACCCTTGTGGGAAGGCATGAAGATGTATCCTTTAACTTACTATCTCTAACATGGTAACAAACCATTAAAAAAAAATACGTTAGTACTAAACGTTACAGCAACCAACTCGTTGCCCCGCGGGAGGGTGCCAAGAAAGTTGGCAGCATTGCCACGCTGTATGGCAATGCTGATTCTTTGCGCAAGATAAAATAAGTATGACCCCTGTGCAGCAAGTGAGCGTCAGGGTCCCATTGCCTCATGTAATAAATGCAAAAATTTTCACTTATCTAGATCCAGACAATAAGAAACTTATACAATAGGTAAATGAGTAGAGAAACAATATCCCTAAGAATAAGTAATTAAATTACTTGACAAAGTTTGAATTAATAAAACAATCTCAGCTCCGACTCCAAATCGGGCGGTAAGGCTCCGAGGGCGAAAGAAAAATGTTTAGACATTAGGGCAAGCCTAATTGCGTAGCCAGCCTGATTGTACCATTCCCCAAAGCTCAGATATTATTCACAGAACTGTCTCAAAACCTTTATTAAATTTTGTAATGCTTGATGTTAGCCCAGGAATAATTTGTTTTCTCATATTAGAATTGCTATAATTATGCCAGATTTGAAGAAAACAGACTGATCAAATGTAGATGAAGCGAAAGAGTCTAGAGGAAACTGGCGCTTTACTCTCTCTGTTTACCACGGTTGGGTCGGCTACTCGCCGGCAATACTAATGGTGTTGCAAGCGCCTATGTGTGGCGGTAACCGCTTACCATCACGGGGGCAGCATAAGGATTAGTCCCATTATGAAGCCAACACAGAATAACTCTCCGAACATAGAGTGGCAACGCGCAAGTGATACTTCGGTATCGAGAGCGTAAATAGGCTACGGTAAACGTTTTCCATTACGGGGGCCGTGTGCTTGTATGTCATTTTAAGTAGTTGTTGTAGGCAAAGTTCAATAGCCAATTACGAATGAAGTATTTACATAAATACTTTCTTTTGTAAAAGACGACTCGTTCATAGAAGCTTTCATCGCCCCGCTTGTAAGGACAGCCGACTGTAATCTAATACAGTCGGCTATGCAAATGTCACCCGTATATACATATTTTCAATTCAAACGAAAAGTCAATACGCAGACGGTTCTAAACGACACGTTTATAATTTTTCGCATCTCTGAAGCAATGAATAAATTTCGCTCAAAAACGATGCAATAATTTTGTATGAATACCATTGATTTGGACATATGTATAAACGACGAAGTATTCACCAGTTGAATTATCTTAAAGGTCTTCATCATATGATTTCTATGTTTTTCAAAGAAAAATGAAAAGCTTGAAGCTTTGAAAAAAATGTAAACTCAGTTAGTAAGAACCGCGGTGGCCGAGTGGTTCGAGTAGATGCCTGCGACATAAAGATCGCAAGTTCCAATCTCGAATGTACCACACCACGAGCTTTACGGTGAAGGAAAACATCGAGAGGAAACCTGCATACGTCTAAGCAATTCAAAGACGTATGTATAGTCGTGTTGAGTGACGGCGACGGACTTGCCATCTGTCCCGTTGGCACCTGAAATATATCTCTGGCAGAAATTGGGTGTGTGGGTACTACCAACACATTTATGCCTACCCCTTCGGGGACCCTTATAGAAGGGCGTGATCATATATTATTATATTATACTTACGGAAAAATCGCATGCCAATATTATGTGCCCGAACGCGCGATTCAATCACTATATACACATTTAAATATCACATTATGTATTTAGCCGTGTTCTGGCGAATAAATTATTTGCATTTCATTGAAAAGTTTAGCGGCCGGTAATTTTGTTTCTTTATCTTGGAACGATTCGGCTAATTTGAAATTAATACGTATTTCTTAGCTATTAGTGTGTTCTCTTTAAGTAATTCAGAAAAACTCTTTATTAGTACCGGGGTAAGAATCTGCAACCTTAACCTAACAGATACCTACTTACCACTCACTACTTACAATGGTGGCGCACCATACAACCACACATACATAGCATCCCGCCGAGTCCCTTGCGAGGTAGGCAGAGATGAAGAAGAGCGCAAGGTCTCTCTAGATTAACAGAAGTCTTTCGCTTCATCTACATCTATCAGCATATATCTGTTTTGTCATAACTTTCTAACAATGTAGAAAAGTATCGCATAATTATTTTAATTCGCATGACAGCGCTTTAATTAGTTTTCTATGCTAAATATTTATAAATTATTAACCGTAACCAAGATGTTCAATAACACAGGCTTAAGTTGAAAACTTTCTTCGTTGCAATAACATGAGCGAATCTTAAAGATATAAAACAAAAATAAACTTTGCAACTTTGCAAATAAATATTTCAACGCGAGTTTCGAAAGCGATCTCGATAGTCCTCGTGAAATATTCAAGGAGCAGTTATTTGCTGTTTTACCGATCAGGTCACGTGTGTAGGCTACAAGGATTAATAGAATACTTTTTGGAATATACAAATGGGATATTAGCATATGTAAAAAACGGTAAGCGTAGTAACCATGGAGTTTCTTGCCGGTTCTTCTCCATGGAAACGACCAACCCGAACCGTGCACCTTTTTCGACGTTTTATAAGTGCCCACCTAGGCTTATGTGAAATAAAAATATTTTGATTTTGATTTTGACTATAGGCCAAGCAGGAGTATTCCCTATATTGGGAGGAGTATCTCATCTCCCATCCGAATACTTCAGCCTCTGGGATCGTCACTTCGCCTACCGCTTCGGGGACCCTTGTGGGAAAGTGTGCAGATACTACATATAACCAGAACTTCTTGAGGGGAGTAACCATGCTGGCAGTATAAGACCCAAACGAACTCTTATCTATGTACTATTCAATTTTTCGGAGTCGTTTAGCATCGTAGAATCACATCCTTAAGCAAGGTCGATATTATGATCGCGCTTTGCACTCACGGAGTCAGTAATTATTTCACATAACATTTATGACACTATTCTATACTATGGCTATACTGTCAATTTTTGTCAGTTAAAGAAGTGAAATGATTAAACAAGGATAGCTCGCATTGCCACCAGATCGTATAATTGCTGTGTAGACCTTGATTTTACACTTGGAGCAGTTACATTCAATATATTGATAAGACGATATAAGATTGATAAGACGACCGTCTGGTCTAGTGGTTAGAGCTCCTGACTGCGAAACTTGAGGTCGCGGGTTCGAATCCCGCTGAGGGTATGATGTGGGTATGGCTGGATGTCCTATATATTTATGTATATATCTATCTATATAAGTAATTATATCGTTGTCTAGTTACCATAACACAAGCTTTGCTTACTTTGGGACTATGGCAATTTGTGTGGAATTGTCCCAGGTATTTATTTATTTGGCAGCGAATCCTGGGTATGTCAGAGTAAGCATGAAAATAGCTTGAATGCAGTTGAGATGCGATCTCTTCGAAAAATGTGCGGAGTAACGATATTAGATCGAATCCGCAATGAAGAGATTCGCAAATCAACTGGCGTGAATGAGGGCGTGATTGTAAAAATGAAGAAAGGCATGTTACGTTGGTTTGGACACATAGAAATGATAAGTGAAGAAAGATTGACGAAACAGATATACAAAGCAAAAGTGTGTGCAAGAAGAGGCAGAGGAAGGCCACGTTCCAACTACCTGGATCAAATAGATCGGACTCTCAAGGACGGGAACGTTAAGAGTACTCGAAACCGACGAGCATGTATGAAGAGACTGATGAATGTGGACGAAGCGAAAGAGGTATGTAAGTCTAGAGAGAACTGGCGCTCTATACTCTCTGCCTACCCCGTTAGGGACTTGGCGTGATGATATGTATGTATGATATGTATGTAAGAACTAAAAAAATAACTTCAGAAGACTATTGCAAAGAAGTTATCAAAAGCTTAAAAAAGAAGTACAGACTCCGAGATGAGACGGTAAAGTATTTAAATAGTTTTAAAATGTCCAGCAAGTTTCTGGAAAAGTCAGTAAATGAAGTTTGTCAGGGGTCTTGTTTTTCTCTGCCTGTCAACAAGTTTCCGGGAAAGTTGTTGCAAGACTAGCCAACAATGATATGTTGCAATTCCAGTCCCTAACGGGGTATGAAGCGAGAGCAGAGCGCTAGTTGTATCTTGACTTACATATATCTTTCGCCCCTCGAGTCTCTTCATACATGCTCGACGGGTTCGAGTACTCGACGGGTGTTTTACATTGAGGGTTCGATGGATTTGATCTAGGCAGTTGGAAAGTGGTCTTCCTGTATCTCTTCTTAAGAAAAATTGTTTTGTGAAAAATCTGTTTGTAAATTTTTCTTCACTCATACATATCATAACGCCGAGCCCCCACAGGAGTAGGCTGAGAGTATAAAGCGCCAGTTCTCTTAAATTACATACCTCTTTGGCTTCGTCCACGTTAATCAGTCCCTTCACGCACACTTTCTATAAATCTAAATCAACGAAAGACGCCTTTCTTCATCTTTACAATCACACCCACCCTTGTTGACTCCAATTTCTCAAGAGAACTCGTCTTAGATCTTATAATTTAGATGATAGTACTTAGTAGTTACTATTAATTCAACAAATTCAAACGTTTTAGCTACCAGTAGGAACGGCCTTTAGAGTTCATATTTGAATCACGAATATTTTTACAGTCAGCCCGACTCGTATATATTGAAAATACGAAAATCACGTTCAAAGTACATGAACCTTTTTGTTCAAGAAACAAAAATGAATTGTAAACGGGCACGTTTGATCCGAACTTAACAATTTCATTTCTCGTATGTTCAAGACTTGGGAAATAAATGATTGCGTCACATAGGAAATAACTGAAATCCAACAGTACGTTTGTAGACGTTGTAGGTAAGTGCTAAGAAAACATAATTTCACATTTCCATTGAACGGCGTACCTCGGGACGACAGGTGCCAGCGTTTCTATGAAAAGAATATGAGTTATATCGTGAGAGTGTACCGACACGAATGCGACACGAGGTCGAGGCGCTCTGAACTGTATATTTAATACAGTGTAGATAATATTTCCCCCTCTCTTCTCGGCTTTAATCCCATGTAGAAGAGATGTCAACTTTGTGTTTCGTGTGACTTAAACGTCGTTTACCCTAACTTAGTGTAACTATTCAATTGCTCGAATTTGATATCTTTCTATAGCGTTCATATAGTAATAATAATATTGCTTCAAGCCTTCAAGGGTCCCGAAAGGGAAACAGAGGCGTAACACCCACTCCCGCCAGACATATATTTAGGTGCCAGTTTGACAGATGGCGATGTCGTCGCTTAAAATTTCATCTCATGCATATGAAATAATGTATGAAAACAAATACATGAGAAATGATGACTGCATTTGTATTGACTGTATCCCAAACCTTAACACTCAGCTTCTATCAACTTTGGCAAATTACTTGCACAGCTTCATACCCAGAAGTACAGCAGTAGTTAAGTATTATACATACGATATTATTGTAAATAATTTTTTGTTATTTAATACCTTTCTTATAATATATTTTTTATACATTTCTCTGTTTATTTTACAAAATTAAACAACAATCTGGCAAAATGTTGTCAGATAAAGTGTTCATAGAATATTTTAAGATTCTACAGATGTAAAGATGTTATGTCGCCACCGCAGTGCAAAAATCTCGGCAATTTCTTTGTTAAATATTTCGTGATGAATAGAATTATTTTGCCTGAAAATATTGTTTAAATATTTAGGGTTGTTGTGTAAATTGTGTATTTTTCGCATTTTTAGGGCAAATGTATTTCAAAATATATTTATGCCTCAACAGAAACGATATTACAGATAAAATTATCAATTGAATTGTTAAGGTGTGTATTCCTTTACTCATCTTCATACTGCTTATAGGTTCAATAAAAGGTATGCTATACACATTTCAAGAATAATGTTCATAACGAAGAATAAACAGACGCCCTAGAGCGTTCAGCCTTATCATTCCCTTTTTATTTCGACCGAATCTTAAAAATATGTTGTTTTCCGGCGTCATCACAAAAGAAGCGATAAAACATTTTTGGGGCACTGCAATGAGAGCTCGTATCGTCTGAAAAACTAAGTCGGAACTTCCCTGTCGATAGAAGAAATGCAGTTTTGAGGTTAGAAATAAATCCCACATACATTCAAATGTTTTATTAATGACATTCAGATATATATAGTTGTTTACTTTGTACAATATAATAATATGATACTTACAACATTATGTAACGTACGTCTGGCATACTCCATGTCACAGAGCTATTTGAAATACAAACAAAAGTAGACTTTAAAGCCACCGCCGACAGTTAAGTATCCAAAAAAATTATAAAATTGTACCGATTTTAGATTACAAAAAGTATACATTTCACTTAAACAATAAACAGGCTTTAAAAAGAAACACTTGAATATTTCATCGACAGCTTAATGGAGTAATTTTAATTAAAAATTGTGTCTGGCTGGGTATTGTTTTAATTCGATCGATACCCTTGGTGTTGCAAGCGTCCTTAGGCGGCGGTAATCAATTACCATCAGACGAAAAATTACACACATGTCAAAGTGCGCGCATAACGCCTGTAGGCTATGGTAACCGCTTACCATCAGGCGGACCGCTAGCTTTCTTTGAAATTTCATACTGAGTTTTTCAGATGATAAAGAGCGCGGGCTTTACACATGTATCAAGAACCGAATTGAATACACATATTTACGTGTAAACCGCTTACCATCAGGCGGACCGCTAGCTTTCTTTGAAATTTCATACTGAGTTTTTCAGATGATAAAGAGCGCGGGCTTTACACATGTATCAAGAACCGAATTGAATACACATATTTACGTGTATTCAATTCGGTTCTTGATACATGTGTAAAGCCCGCGCTCTTTATCATCTGAAAAACTCAGTATGAAATTTCAAAGAAAGCTAGCGGTCCGCCTGATGGTAAGCGGTTACCATAGCCTACAGGCGTTATGCGCGCACTTTGACATGTGTATAATTTTTCTATAATTGCTCTATTGGGTACTATTGCTGTAACGAAAAAACTATTGTATATGCCTAATGATTTGAAAAGAGTAACCATGGAGTTTCTTGCCGGTTCTTCTCAATGGAAGCGACCAACCCGAACCGTGCTTCTTTTTCGACGTTTTATAAGTGCCCACCTGGGCCTATGTGAAATAAAAAGATTTTGATTTGATTGATTTGATTGACATAATTTTCTTATTTCAAGTAGATATATACATACTTGTGCGCCCTTTCAAAGCCCGAATTGCATTAACTTAATTAAATTAAATTAAATTAATTTGTTTCTGAAAATAAGTGACGCCGAAACAATAGAATCATGAATTTAATTAGAAAAGTTTGTTAAATTACAATTTAAATATTAACCAAAGGTGTTGGTTAATATTTAAACCATGTTAATAATATTTCGTATAGATTTGAGAAAAAGAAACATACTTTGTTAAAAGGCACAAATAATAATGTCGAAATCTAATACCTACCTATAGGCAAAGAATTCCTATGAACATGAAAATAAAATCAATAGACAATAAGGTTGTTATATTTTTTATGAATAGTATGTGAGGTGGGTACTCCCAACATTTATACCGAAAATAACAGCTTAAATTGACAACATTCAATAATTACCAAACATTGATAAAATATAACTAATAAATACATGAACCTTATTACCAAATTGGCACGACAATCCCGACCATTGAACGTATATGTACAGATTAATTATATTTACCAACAAGCCTTGATAAGACTAAATTCTTACCCTCATGCAAATACTACTCGCAGTAACTTTAAAAACAAAACAAAAAGTAGATACGAGTATGTATTAAACACAGGTTCGAATCCCGACTCTACCAATGAGCTTTTCTGAACTTAAGTACAGTGATTAGTTTTACGGTGAAGGAAAACATCGAGAGGAAACCTGTATACGTGTGAGAAGAAACTGGAACAAAACAACAACGTCCAGACGTAACAACGACAGACTCGTCCTCTATCACTTTGGAAATTTAGATATACTTATTTCCGGTAAAAAGTACGTGTGCTGGTACTAATCTACCCACATCTGCTTCCCTTTGAAGATATAAAGGTAATCAGATGGCGCGACAGTTCCTTCGCCAATTCGAGCCAGCCGTACAATCCTTTTCTCGAAGCGAGGATACGACCCCCCGTTGCTTTCTTGTGGTATTAATATATAGCGGTGTTTTTGCCACGAAACATTCACTATTAAAAAAATTGCTATCATGAATAGGAAACCAAGCAAAGTTAGAAGGCAAGGCGTAGATACTTAAATTATACTTCTCGTCTGCTATTGCTAGTATTTATAAGGCTACGGTACCTGCTTACGATCAGTATGTATGCATGCAAGCCACTTTTACTATACAAAAAGAACCTTGGAATAATCTGAATGAGATTGTGATTTTCAGCCACCGCGTTAGTGTCACAAGAATCCATAGAGTACTGATTGAACATGAACTGCTAACAAAATCTCTTCCCATTGTTCTTGAAAAGCATTTACCATCTATGCGTTGGCCCTTACGCATGGTATTCGACCATTACCTGCGTTTGCACAAAGGTACCTATACTACAATATAATTAAAACCATCGTTGTCACACAATCGATTTGCATATTTACAAATGCGAAGTAAATATAATCTCTCGTGTATTTACAAATTTATTTTATTCCTAACTACATGGTAATAATACTCTAGTATAATACATTCTATTCATTTTAGTGTATACAATTTTAAATTAATATTATATATATATGTATATTAATATTTATAACAATTAACTATATAAGAATATTATTTTAGAATTAATCAAAGATTTATAATATAAAATCATTAAATAAATACCATGAGACAATTCTGCATAAATTAACTAGACAACGCTAAAACTACATACATATAATGGAATGGAAGTCTCACTTCTACTTTCTACGCTGTATTGTAAATTCCATATATAAAATACATTTATAATACAGCTTAGAAAGGTTCTATGTTGCTATCAGTTTTAACTTATGTAAATTGGGATTCCCTTGGGAAAAACTCTCAGCTAGAGTCGGCGCTTGCATCGCAGGGACTGTGCCTACACTCACATACATAGATCTTATAATTTCAATAAACAATTAATTAAATACATTACTGTATATCTAAAATTTACAACTTAAAATTACTTGTGTAACGTAACGATGTCTTCGTTACGCACAAACATTACGAAACAATGTATACACTGATTGCTTACAATTTAATTTAAAAACACTCACAGCGTCACGTTATAATTACGTATTTACCGAGTCTTTTTATGTGATACTGATAGAGTCACTAGGAGTAGCTAGGTCACAGGTTATTTAACTAGTCAAGGCACTTCTCCACCCCAGGAGCAGTAACGTCCACGCTGATGCTTCAAGCCTTAGCGTGAACGCGCCGCTCGCCGCAACCGCATCTGAGGAATGGACTTAATTATCAGGTCACGTGTTGCTTTGAATCTACTTAAAATTATGAAGAGGAACGCAAATTCGCAAAACAACTGGCGTGAATATAAATTTAACAAGATCACAGCGCCACCTATCGGGTACAATTGTGAATCGAAACCATTCTTGAAAACTGAACAGTATATAATATGGATGTATAAACCTACAATCGTGCTGGATTACTTCTGAAACATATGCAAAATCTATTGGACATTTTCCTCCACCGTTCGTTGTGTGATTGAGCACTAATATCAATCAATAAGTTCGGAAGAAATCATTGGTTCAAAGTTGCAATCTTTGTGTAATGTACTGGAAACACTCGACCATCACGGCTTGTTATAAAACATGTTGAGTGGTTAATACTTATAAGAATGATATTCCTCGTGGGGATTATCTGTCGCCAAGTAAAACAGTCTTGTGATTGATATTGAACACTAAAAACATGTTTATGTTTAGAAATTTCCAATTGTAAAGGTGAATAGGCAGGCAATTTATGAAAAGCCTTATTTTGCCGAAGGAAAATATTTATTTTCATCATAATAAGAGGAATGAAACGGGCATCCCTTTGAATAAGCTTTACCAAGGCTAGAATGGCTTTCCTCGGAGATATCTGAGTTTTTGTGAGCCCTACGGGGATATGAGGATTTACAGCCTCCCTTATATTATTTAAACGGCGAATGATGCCTGGCATCTCTTACTTTAAGAAATATATATCTTTGATAAGAGGCGTGGTGTCGTGCGAATAGTTGCCTGCGCCACTATTTGAATTTTTAAGTTCCATTCGTAATGACTGTACCAATGAGTTTTTACTGAACTTCAGTACAGTGATTAGTCACACAACGAGCCTATCGGTGAAGGGACACGTCGAAAGGCAACCTACATACGTTTGAGAAGTAATTCAAAGACTGATTGAGTAACGGCGATAGCGGGTCGTGCAGACTATACCATACCGCTTCGGGGATCCGTGTTGAAAGGCATGGCTAGATAAAGAATTTCAGTAATGAAATACTTACTGTTTTTACTAAACATGTAGGAAGAAATGTGTGGCCGACTCGCCACGTACAGTCGCACTGACATGCTGCGGACATGCGGCGGCCGCGTGGCTAGGGTAGCTCGACAGCGCACCGAGAGGTAGCCGCGGTGAGTGGGGTAGTCGTCGGGGTACACGTGGAGGGTCCGCCACGACGCACGCAGCCCGTCGCCGTCAGCGCCAGAGGCGTGCGTCACGCCAGTTATGACCGGATCCTGTGGAGTAGCACCAAGTTTCAAAATTTTAAATGTCATAGCTCTGTCAAGTTTTCCATAAAAATTGTCAAAAACTATGTTCTTTTATTATACCTATATCATCATCATAATCAGCCCACTCTAGTCCACTGCTGGACATAGGCCTCCCCTAATGAGCGCCATAACGCCCTGTCTTCTATTTTCATTGTACTTACCTACAGTTAATAATAAGTTTGTTTTTGAACATGTTTGGAAGCTGCTTATTTATTGAATAATTAGGTACATTTACATTATACAATATCTTATTGCAATGCCAATTACCTACAGATTACGACATTCACTGTACATAAATAACACGTTTTTAGTTAATATTATGTAGTAATGTAGTAATTAATTAATTAATGAACATTCATGGCCATCATTCAAATAATTTGATGCTGTATGATAAGCTTTTTGAATTAAATTACGTTTAATGGCAGATTTCTACTCTTATGGGGTCTGGTCTTATCAAAAGCGTATACCTTGGCTGACAAATGAGTTGCTAGTTTTATTTAATCTACTGTGGGTACCTAAATGTGAAAAGAGACGTGATTATATGTATGTATGTATTTATGTATGTAGGTACCTAAATGGAGTTTACGTTGCATAGAAAACTAATTCATCAACTCTTTTGCATACGTCCCATTCGGTTGATTGATATCCTCGGCTTTGACGTAGAGATAGGAACTGCAGTTGCATAGACAAACTATCCGAATGCAAATTTAGACGATATTACTGTTGGTGGAGTTGGTTATCTATGTCTGTTGCTAGTAGATACTAATGTGTGAGGTTTCTAAATTGCGACCCAATTTATTGCACCCTGGCGCCGACATGGTCGGTATCAGTCCTACATAATTTAGGGTATTCTATACCTACTCTAATATAAACTTTTTCTCTCCATCTGTACAGATACAATATGTTAGGTAGTTTATGGTAAATCGCAACCTAATCTATGGTATTTGATTAAACTACTTTGACAGTCCTAGCGAATGAAAATTGTAGATTACTGAACGAATAAATTCGTATTCGGAAAGTATTATGTCTTGTAGACATTATGATATTGTAATTAAAGGGCGGTAAATGAAATTTACCTTTGCTAATGTCAAGACAAATGACGTCAGATAATTAAATATGAAATTCTCAATATTTATGAGTGAATCTGCTCCTCGGACAGTGAGTAAAATTAAACAAGGAAATGTAGAACGAGCCCAATGATATAATTTTGCTTTGAAGCAGACATCCGACAAGAATCATCTTGAGTGTTGTTCAAATTAATGAGATCAACGTTTTCCAAGGTATTAACTTAGTATACTCGTACTTACGTCTGCGTTGATTTGATACGCCCAGATTAATATTGGAAGGTAAGGAATGTATGTATTACGTGAATATTGTATACGTGAATATATAAGTGAATATTATGTGAACAAGTGACCGAGTGTGCAATATCGGTAAATGGGCAAATTCTAGAGCAAGTGAATGAATTTGTATATCTTGGAAGCATGTTCACACGAGATGGAAAGTATGAAAAAGATATTGAAAGAAGGATAACTGCCGGAAATAAGGTGAATGGAGCCATGTCGGCGTTGATGGGCAGTAAAAGTCTGAGCAAGAATGCTCGAGTTGCTGTCCACAACGCGATATTGGTACCTACCTTATTGTATGGCAGCGAATCCTGGGTATGTCAGAGGAAGTATGAAAATAGCTTGAATGCAGTCGAGATGAGATCTCTTCGAAAAATGTGCGGCGTAACGATATTAGATCGAATCCGCAATGAAGAGATTCGCAAATCAACTGGCGTGAATGAGGGCGTGATTGTAAAGATGAAGAAAGGCATGTTACGTTGGTTTGGACACATAGAAAGGATGAGTGAAGAAAGATTGACGAAACAGATATACAAAGTAAAAGTGTGTGCAAGAAGAGGCAGAGGAAGGCCACGTTCCAACTACCTGGACCAAATAGATCGGACTCTCAAGGACGGGAACGTTAAGAGTACTCGAAACCGACGAGCATGTATGAAGAGACTGATGAATGTGGACGAAGCGAAAGAGGTATGTAAGTCTAGAGAGAACTGGCGCTCTATACTCTCTGCCTACCCCGTTAGGGACTCGGCGTGATGATATGTATGTATGTATGTATTACGTTTTCATAATTAAAAAAAAAAAAAAAAAAAAAAAAAGTTCAAGGCAAAGGTATACATTATATGAAGACATTTTAAAGAACCTTTGCAGTAAATTTTATGAGTTTTCCACCAAACGGTTAGCATCGCAACGGAACGGTAAGGATACGCACGGATGCGGCAACTGGTAAATTTGTGACCAATTTCATCCCGTTCCGTTCAGCCGTTCTGGTGCGATTGAGTAGCAAATATCCTCAGAAACTCGCAGATTATAATGCTAAGTCTAAGGTATAAATACTTGTATTCATTTAAGTTCATATTCAGCAGGAAGTGAAACCATTTGAAGTTTCGTAGACTACCACTGACTGACACTGACCACTAGACCAGATGGCCCTCGGATATATCCATAGACTAATAATATAATAATAATAAAATAAATATAATCCATAGACTACTGTTAAAATACTAAAGTATCTCTTACTACTGAATTAAAGTTCTATCATTAGCAAAAAATTAAAATGCTCAACGGGGTGGCGGCTGAACTGACCATACTTTAAATACCAACGTTCTCTCAGAGACTCAGATATGGCATTGTTTTAGAGACGTTATATAACCTAGCTTTTAATTTAACACAGTAGACAGTTAGGCAACTAGGTACCTGCGTAGCTATCTGATCCTTGTTAATCTGGGTGCACAATTTGCAAATCTCCAGCAAGTACCTCCACTTATCTACCTGAGCACTAATACCGACATTTGTTCACTGGCCGATCAGATAGCTGTGATAAATGGTTGCTCTTTATGTGTTTTTTATGGCCCGATAACTAATCTCTTTTATTTACGACGATTTGATTGTTTCGCGTCTTCATTTGTTCAATTTAATGTTATTAACTTTTTTTTTGTATTCATGACACGGGTACTAGCCTTTCGGTCGCATATAAAGATTATACAATTATGAGAATTATTCAATTAATTTTACAATAAAATTATGTATATTGTAGACAATAGATAATTAGGGCGATGTAGGACTTATATTTGCACCTAGCACTGATGATGTCACTTGTTTGTCATTCGTTTGTCTATGAGTAAATGAGTGTTGGAGCTTCATTCGTCTCATTCTATTTTTAAATTTGCAACTTTACTGTTCAAAAAAGCTAGCCCGCGAATTAGTTTTAGTTTGGCTGTTCGTTCGGTTTTCGCTTAATATGTGGTTTGCATAGTAAGTACTAGGTACATATTACATTATATGCGATAAGCAAATACTGTGAAATTATAATAACAAAAATAGCGTAATTGTTAATGTAAGTTCTTGCACATTACTCAATTTAAACATCACTAGAACTCCTTGGTTGTTGATACACAAGATTTAAAAAATGTTTAACTGCAATATTGGAAGTTGTATAATTTTTTATGCCCTACTTACTATCTACCTACCTAATTTATTTACTTATTTGATAATTAGCCACCTACTATTTGGTAAAATTGTAATAACTTTATCAACGAACAAAATTAAGTTTGCTTACGAAGGGTATAGGTGTACAGGGTACCTATACACCTCTGCCTATCCCTTCGGGGACCCTTGTCGGCAGGCTTACGAAGGCCTTTTATTGCATACCTACATGGAGACCTCTTTATTTTATACTTATAGGTACCTACAACTTGATGTTGTGGATGCAATACAACTTCTTCAAACAACTGAATTTGGAAGTTAAATGGTTGTATATGAAGCCCAGGAGATCATTACACACAGAGATTACAGTCCCACATCGAAAATTTAGACTGCTTGATGTTGCATCATAGAAAGTAAACATTATTCCCTATGTTACTTAAAATCAACACTAAAAGGGTAATGATGTGATATTCTTATCTCAAGACAAATCTATACACACCTTTAAGTAAATAGTGTGAATGTATTCCAGCTCATGTTGATAATATAAGTATTCCTAAAATTATAAATTGCCAATAAGTTTGCGCTAACTTACTTTTGAGATAAAATCATCTCTAATATAAGCTGCCTGCATACTTTTTCAGTTTTTATGTATTATTTACCATAAGGTCTTGTGTATTTATTATATACTGTTTATTTGTGTTTATATATACAAAAGTATAGATAGGCTATTCCCAAAATGGGTGGTGCATTGTGTGAGAGCTTAATAGAAATACCACAATTCTGGGCTGATGTTCCTGAACTTTGGTTCTATCGCTTGGAGGCTCAGTTCAGTATTGCAGGTATTACTTCTGATACAATTAAGTACAATTATGTTATTGTAAGCCTTGACAAAAAAGTGGCTTTTGAAATAAAGGACATAATACTACAACCCCCTGAAAATGGAAAATACCTGAAGGTGAAAGAAGAATTGATCAAAAGAATGTCTTTTTCTGAGGACAGGATGAACTATTTGAAGCAGACCATCCCCATAGTTGAACTTGGTGATAGAAGACCATCGAAATTCTTGAATGAGTTACGTTCACTTGCTGTTTCTCTGTGTGATGAAAGTAAGCTTCGTCAAATATGGATAAGTCGTCTTCCAAAGCAGGCACGAGCCATTCTGGCAACACAAGCAGATCTTGATTTGGATACACTGTCTCGATTGGCTGACAAACTAATAGAATTCATCGGCTCTGTGTGTGCAGAATGTGGTGCTCCAGCTTCATCTACTGCATCAAAATCAGCGACAACGCCTGATGAATTGCAGAAAAAAGCTGAGCTGGTATCAAAGCAAATATGCTCTTTGTCTTCCTCAAATCGCTCTAGGTCGCGTAGTGCCTCCAGGTCTCGCCCTCAGTCTCAGAGTCAGCTAACTGAATTTTGTCAACAACCTGAACTTGAACCGTCAAAATCATGCTCACAATCTCGTAGTTCGTCCAAATCTTCTAAAAAGTCAAGATCTCCGACCCCTGCTCCGCAGGATCCAAAAATGTGTTGGTACCATAGATATTATGGCAAAGAAGCGCATAATTGTGTAGAACCTTGTGAATGGAAATCTATTGAAAAGTAGCAGTGCTCTTCAGTACCACTTGGTTTAAATTGGATTTGACTTTATTAATTGGATTTGATGAGAAATAATAGTTTCCTAACTTATTCCTTATAACTTTGCTATCTGCCAACCTCATCAAATTGTGTTCATCCGTTTCGCAGGTATACAGATGGATGTTATTAGTCATACCGTATATAGATACTAACAAACATTTTCATATGCATTAAGAAAAAAACTTATTTAGATATGACAAACAGACAACATTTTTATTAAGATAACTAAATAATGACTATAGATATGTATGTTTATAGGCAACTGAGCTCTTCTCTTACTGCCTGTCCTATTAGGCACTCTGCTTGATGATATGTATGTATGTATTATACTAAGTCAATTTTGTATTCAATAGTATATGGGTGTTCATACAAATTTTATTTTATAATTAGGTTTTCCAATATTGGTTTAATAATAGTGATTAGTCACACCACGAGCTGAACGGTGAAGGAAAACATCGAAAGGAAACCTGCATACGTCTGAGAAGAAATTCAATGGCGTATGTATAGTCGTGCTTGAGTAACGGCGATGGACTCGCCATCTGTCACGTTGGCACCTAATATACCTCTGGCGGAAAGTGGGTGTGTGGGTATTAGGTACCTATACACCTCTGCCTACCCCTTCAGGGAACCTTATGGGAAGGCGTGAGGATATATTATATTATTATAATAGATAAGTTGCTTCCAAGAAATCAATAAATGTTCTTATACAATTCATGTTGCATTTTATTATAATTATCCTACCCAGAAGGGTCCCTGGGGTAGGCTGAGCTGTAACACCACCCTCTTTTCGCCGACGAAATGTTCAGGTATCAATGTCCGACACCTTGGTATAGATAGTGTCATCCACGAAGACGCGCCCCACCATCTTCTAGTCAAGGGGGTTGCGGGATGCTCCCGACTATTAATTGTAGTGTGCATGTGCACTCAGGTCATCAGTGGGTACCGACAATACTCAAACACTCAATGGTTGCACACTTCACTATAAACTATTAGGAAGAATAGTGGGGCGCGTCTTCGTAGACAGCACTATCTATAGGTCTGTGAACTTCTCAAAGAAGTTTTCCTTCTAGGTGAAACTTGTGTGATAATCAACAAAGCTTGAACCTGACTGAAGTGTTAAACTATAATATCTACAAATACCTAATAATTGTCTAAATATACTGCAATCTTAATATATATAAATTACGTGTCATGTTGTTTGTCCGCGATGGGCTCCTAAACTACTTAACAAATTTCAATTAAATTTGCACACCGTGTGCAGTTTGATCCAACTTAAAAGATAGGATAGCTTACATCACAATTGGACCCGATAGGTGGCGCTGCGATCGTGTTTCAGGAAGTTGTTTTAACTTTTTCACCCGGGCGAAGCTGGGCGGGACAGCTAGTATTAACATATATTATTCGCTTTGAATACAAGTATAGCTAGATCCAATAATGGTGCGCCCTAACAGGCCATAAAGGGGCATTAACAATCAGGAATCATGGTGTCCTGATTGCGACGTTTAATTTCCTGCGAAGCCTGCGAGGCAGGCGGCAGACAAAGGTCCCCTGATATTAATGACTTTTTTATGATTTGTCGTTTTACACCTAGGGTTTAAATGGAGTCGAAAGTGCAATGTCATATTTGAGGTGTTACAGTACATGATGGCATCGCTACGAAACTCGTACAATTTCAAATAGAAAGGGTTTTTTTTTCCAGATTTAGGGGTCTACGTGTAATTTAAGGATTTATGGACATCGCATTTTTAATAATGGTAGCATAGATATAGCACAATTATAAAAGCTACTTGTAATTTTGTTAAAGTACTTGGATACTTAGGTATAGAATACATGACATACATATGAGAATGCCTCATTATTTTATATAATAATAATATTAATATATCCTCACGCCTTCCCACAAGGGTCCCCGAAGGGGTAGGCAGAGGTGTATAGGTAATAAATACCCACACACCCACTTTCCGCCAGAGGTATATTTGGTGCCAACGTGACAGATGGCGAGTCCATCGCCGTAACTCAAGCACGACTATACATACGCCTTTGAATTTCTTCTCAGACGTATGCAGGTTTCCTCTCGATGTTTTCCTTCACCGTAAAGCTCGTGGTGTGACTAATCACTGTACTTAAGTTCAGAAAAACTCATTGGTACAGTCGGGATTCGAACTTGCGATCTTTGTGTCGCAGGCAACTTCTCGAACCACTCGGCCACCACGGCTTTATTATTTTAATATGAATGAAACTCGTCATTTGTCACGTTGGCCTCTGGAACCCCTTCAGGATGCCTTAAAAGGCGCGAAGAGTTCGTAACGCTACGCTCGATTGTTTGAATTTCATTGCAGAATATTATTGTATAAAAATGGTTGATGACAATATTTTTATGACAATATTTCATTAGTTCTTTTTGTTGATATCTTTATTTGCTTTATATGCTTAAATGCGAATGCGTCCATAGTAATCTTCGATAACCTTACGAACATTGGGTTAAGATGACGTTCCTAGCAAATAGTAGGGTAGTAGTAGTATTTGTCTCTGAATAAAAATCTTTCATTTATTAATTAAAGGGTTACAGCATGTTGTGTGCGTAGTGTGGCGCACAAACTGCTCGCACGTATGCGTTCAGAAACATGCAGACAATAAAATCCGATGTTCACTTATTTATGTTATTGGGGATAGTTAAAGCACAAATTTGAACATTGTTTTGTGCTAGGTACTGTATTTGTTAATAAGGTTGAATATTGTATCCATGGCACGCATCCAAATATAATAAAAGCGTACAAGTTCCGTATTTATAGCCTGTAGTAAAATTGGAAATAAGACAGTACTTGCCAAACCAATTAATGTTTTAATAGGGTAATAAATAAGTTTTTTTCATATTATCTTGTAACTGCAAATGAAAATATTATTACGTATTAATTAATGTACTAAGTACTTTTTCGTTAACCGGTTTGAAATAAGAGAAGAGACATACAATATCCATTATCAGGTAGATTACCTCATGGGGTAGCCAGGTAGGGTAGGCCGTAGGTACCTAAGATTTCCCTAGACTTACACAATACCGCTTTCGGTTTATCCAAGTTCTTCAGTGTCTACCTATAATGCAAATTTTTAGTTAAATTATTTTGATTGTTTTAGGTTTCGTATTTTTGGGAATTTAATGTAGGTATTACGTATTACTAATAATTTTTTTTTTTATACCACTTGGGTGGCAAACAAGCATGCGGTCCGCCTGATGGTAAGCGGTTACCGCCGCCTATGGACGCTTGCAACACCAGGGCTATCGCTCGCGCTGCCGGCACTGCAGGAAACTTATCACTAATTTGAAGTGGAGTTCTTATATGGGTAGACGTGAGGATATATATATATATACTAGTGGTCCCGCCCAGCTTCGCTCGGGTGGAAAAAAAAAGATGGTGGCGCCACCTATCGGGTCCAATTGTGAATCTAAACCATTCCCAGATCCCCTTGAACACACACAAAAAATTTCATCAAAATCGGTCCAGTCGTTTGAGAGGAGTTCAGTGACATACACACTCACAGAAGAATTATATATATAAAGATATTTACAATAGAGTGCTAAAGTAAAATATCGCGCACATTAGAAACTCTTCAGTCATAAGCCCGAGGTACCTCTAGGTATCGCCATTGAGCCGGAATCCATCAAAAGCCACCAAAGCTGACCGCACGCAAATAAAACCCGCACAATACTATCAAATAGCCATTTATATTATTGGACAGCATCGCGTCAAAGAAAATCCGATTGGATTGGATGACTCTTTTAAAACGCTCCGCTAGTCTCAGCCCATGTGTGTGTTTGGATATTTTCTTTTTTACCATTTCTTAATGGGACCTTTTTCAAATTAATTGGGTTTTGAATGTTCACATCTATGGTCATAAAAAAAAGTATTAAATACTATACTATTAAGTATTAATATATAGGTATTATACCTATTATTATAATATAATACCTATGTATATAGGATACAACATTAAATTGTTTGCTGCACTATCGCATTAGGGTATCCTGTTATCAACTTACATCTACCAGTAAGTTGATATGTAATAAATAAATAAAATATTACGCTCAATAGCGAGAACGTCAAGAATACTCGAAACCGTGATGAATGTGGACGAAGCGAAAGAGATATGCAAGTCTAGAGAGACCTGGCGCTCTATACTCTCTGCCTACCTCGTTAGGGTCTCGGCGTGATGATATGTATGATAATTATGTATATTTTATTTGTAAATAATTGCTGTGTGTGTGTTTATTGATGTGATTTGGGACCGTACTTTGTGTTGAGAAACTTTTTACGGCAAAACAAGTTTCAATAAGTTCCCGTGGGATCAGGGGTACTTATTGATGTGAAACAGAAGGACGTCGATAGTAATGTCTGTAGGTGAGAAATGTACCTCTTGAGGTTCCGAGTCGACGAACCAGTCGATTGTGGCCGCCGGTAGCGAGTAGTCAGACGTACAGTTGACAATCGCCTGTTCCCCCACTTGCACCAATGTAGGCAGCCCGGTAATGAGCGGGTCATACTCTGGCAACACTGTTGGGATATAAATAAACAAACATTATCAGTTTACCTTGAGTATAGTATTATAAATGCAATATTTTAGGAGCATGTTTGTTACCCAATCAGACCTGGACGGCTGAACGGCATTGGATGAAACTTGGCATAATAATAATATATCCTTACGCCTTCCCACAAGGGTCCCCGAAGGGGTAGGCGGAGGTGTATAGGTAATACCCACACACCCACTTTCCTCCATGAGGTATATTAGGTGCCAACGTGACAGATGGCGAGTTCATCGCCATTACTCAAGCAGAACTATACATACGCCTTTGAATTTCCTCTCAGACGTATGCAGGTTTCCTCTCGACGTACTCGATGTCTTAACAGCTAATCTATATATGTGGCGTAGATAGCTGTCTTAACAGCTAATAATAACGTGAATGTTATATAATGTATGCTATTAATACTGTTTTATTTATTTTGTCTAATATTGTGCTATCTGGTCTGTCTTAATGTAGTCTTGTCTGTGATCATTGTTCTACCCCAATAAACTTTATGTAGGTAATTTTAGTACAGGGTTTGGTTTGTATGTATACATAACAATTATACTTTATATATATATACAATTTTAGATTACTCAAATAGAGATGTTTTTAAAAGCAAGCAAACGTCAGCAATCTGTTTAGATTTTCAAGCTGACTATTTTACTTACATATCACGCTGTCTCTTACGATGTACGCAGGCAGAGTAAAGCGCCAGTTCCTTTTAGACACATACCTATTTCGCTTCGTCCTCATTCATCAGTCTCTCCATACATGCTCGCCGGTTGCCGGTACTCTTGACGTTCCTATCCTTGAGTGTCCGATCTAGGTAATTGGAACGAGGTCTTTCTCTGCCTCGCCTTGCACATACTTTCGCATTTTAAGTCTGTTTCATCAATCTTTCTTCACTCATGCTTTCTGTGTCCAAACTAACGTAACATGCCTTTCTTTATCTTAACTGATAGGACTCTCTATTTATTAAAAGGATTATATGTTGAATATACATAATAAGATTATTCTCGTCGTAGCAAAATATAATTATTGCAAATCCGTTTAGTTCATTCACAATAAGCAGAGCCCAATATTCAATTACGATAACGTCGCATAAAGCGTGGTACGAGTTAATTTAGTTTCAGTAAACAAAGCTGATTTCATTGTTAGTTTGGTATTAGCTTTGAGTTTAAAATATACCTGCTCTGTCTGTAACGATACAGGCTGTTGGTTTTCCCAGTCAATGTGGGTGCAGTTGTTATTTGGTAAGAAACACCCTATGTTATAAATGCGAAAGTTTGTGAGGATTTTTCCGCTAGCCTCACAGATCATTTTATAAACGTTTAAAGCAATTTGACATGCCTTTTCATTTTTACCCTAATTTACTCCAGTCGTTTTGAGAATATCTTGTACATTATACATACATATCATCACGCCGAGTCCCTAACGGAGTAGGCAGAGAGTATAGAGCGCCAGTACTTGCGCATTTGAACTGAAATAAATATATCGCAATAAAAGAAAGATTTTAACTCTCCTAACAATATTAAGTTAAATTACTTATTTATTGATGTCGTTAAACTTAAATCTGTGCCCGACTTGAAACACACCAAAGCGGTAGATAGCACTAATAGCGTAATAGGCTTTGGCAAAGCTAAACCGAAGCATAGCCCCGCTAATAGTGCAATGAATCTGATTCTCAGAATGTATATTCGCTAATGATTATGTAATTATATTGGACATCTTATAATTATTAAGTACTACTAAGAATACCAACTGAACTCACTAAAAACTTATTTAGTCATTAATGAAGTTATTCCTAGTTCCTGTTCCATTTCAGTTTTCCATAAGCTTACACTTAGTGACCTACTGTTTGGTTGTGTATATCAGACTAACCGTATCCCGGGTTAACACCCGTAAAATTTGGTTACATTGATAGATCTTTTTGTGAATATGCTTATGAGTTATCCTCTATGTTAATGCGACTAATAATATATCTCTGTGCAAGATATCACCCAATTCGGATCAGTTTTTGCATCAAAGAAGAACCAACAACCTAACAGACTTTTGCATCTGAATTCTTATTATGATTCTAATGACAACCATCCTAGGTTTGGGGTGGATTTAAAAGAGCCGTAATGTACTTACCAGCTAACGTCATGTTCGCTGACTTCCGATCCACAGCGAACCTGGGTCCTTCACTGGACACCTCGCAGGTGAACTTGCTCGTGCCTCGCTCCGGGCGGATCGTAATCACACAGAGCTCTGAGTCGCATGAGCTGTTCGTTATGTGCACTCCAGTGCTGTTGAAAGCCAACGACTCGTACTGGGGACAAGATAGCATTAAGTTTACTTTATTTCTTGACAATTAAAACTATGGTCGTGCCCCAAATGTGGGGTCTGAGAAAAAAAAATACGGATGAAACGAAAGAGGACTCATTTCGATGACTGTCTAACGATGTAATATTTAGGAGATTTCAATTAAATTAAAAAAGTAATATCATAAGAAACGACGTTTTAGTTACACATGTTCGTGGAATTACTTGGAAAATATTATAATATATTGCAGAAAATTATTTAAAGAAGAATTACTTGCACCAACCATAAATATATCTCTTCCCACATTGGTGGGCATAGGCTTATAGGTATATATTTTAGGTGCCAACGTGACATGGTGAGTCCGTCCTTTTTCTCAAGCGCAACTATATACCTACCTATAGGCATTAGGCATGTCTCTATTTTTATCTCAGACTATGCAGGTTTCCTGTCGGTGTTTCCCTTCACCGTAAAGCTCGCCGTGTGACTAATAACTGTACGTAAGTTAAGAAAAAATCATTGACACACACGGGATTCGAACTTAGTATCTTTGTGTTCCAATCTTAAACTCTTATTTTATTGTAATAACACGTACCTACATTATGCAGGTTCGTTTTGTGATATAGATGTATGTATGCATGACTCCCAAAGCATTTATATGAAAATTAAATCCATTTTAAGTCCTTACTTATAATGTAAATTACAAAATATCTCCCGCTCCTAAATTCATAACATGTTTTCATGAACAACACGATGTAATTTAAAATAAACGTTTAAAAATGTTTCTGCATTTCACCGATGGTAATTTATCTGCTTGGAAAAATCTGTGAAGGTACTTCAAGTAACAAACGAAAAAGAAAACCGGCTAAGCACGATATTTACATTCACTATGAGGGTTCCTGATACGCTATTTTAGATATATTTAAACAATAATAATATCTTATAGTCTGTCTTAAAGGTCATATGACGAGCTAGCAGAGCCGTTGTGGCCGAGTAGACTAAGAAGTCGCTTGCCAAATTAAGATTGCATGTCTGACCCTGGCCGTTAGTCTATTGACCACGAGCTCTGTGGAAAGGAAGTCACAGGACAACTGCATAAGTTTATGGAAAAGTTCATATTTTATACGTATTGTCCTGCTTAAGAAACAGCGATAGACTCGCCATATCACGTTAGCATCTAAACATATCTCTGGTGAAAATAGGTGTTGTTACACCAATGCCTACCACTCCGAGTACATCTGAGAGAGCGTGAATATTTAAAGATCTATCGACAAAAATATGTAAGCGGCTTCTGTACATCTTCGCATTCCAATCATGAGAAATTGACGCTCTGGCACGTGAACTAATAGATAGGCAATACCTTACAGACAAAGGAATTAAAATCAACCATTTAATTTGGGCCTCAATGAGTCACTATATATAAAGGCTCTGTTTTATCTTTGGTGATACCGAACGCCAAAGCGTCGAAACGGGATCTTGCGACCTAATTTCTCTTGAACATATTTCCCCGGAAAAATGTTTATGTAAATATAAAATACTTTTGTAAAAGGTAACTAACTGTAAGATACATTTATGTATATTATACGAGTTAAACCAAGTATGTACCTTCATGCTTTCCCGCAAGGTTCCTCGGAGGGTAGGCAGAGGTGTGTAGGTGATACACCGGTACCCATTCCTACGGGGACCCATTTAAGTAGGCGTGAAGATAAGATAAGTCTCATAAGGAATCTTATATAATAATTTAATGCTTAATATCGAATAATATTCAAGTTGTTTTATGGAACATGTTCATACAATGCTGAGTAATGTCTGTCAACATTAAATGTTACATACTCGCTATCTGTTTGATGTTGGGCAACTGCTTGACGGGTACGGAGTACCTACGTCATAATTATAACCTTTGCCTGATTTGCAATATGGGATGATATTATAGCTCCTACATTTAGGGTTCAAAATGCTTTGACTATTTAAACACCTATTAAAATTGTGTTACCTATATTTGGACTATATAGTATTAATATAGGATATTTAAATATATTCTTATTATTATTTATTACAATATTATATATTATTTATAACTTTCCACAAGGGTCTCCGCAGGTAGGCTGAAGTGTATAGGTATTACCCACTACTGAAGCATACATACATAAGCCTTTGACTTTATTCTCAAACGTTAGCAGGTTCCCTCTCGATGTTTTCCTTCATCGTAAAGCTCGTGGTGTGATTAATCACTATACTTAAGTATAGTTACGGGCATAACGGGTTTCCCGTTCGAATTTGGAGCTGCCCGACTGGGGCAGGGGCAGGACCTCCACCTTATAGAAGTCCGTAGCCAAATAACTCATTTTTTGTGTTGTGTAGGAACACAACAAGGAAACCTTATTCACCGCGTAGGAACGCGGTGAATCAATTTCTCATGATTGGAATGCGAAGATGTACAGAAGCCGCTTACATATTTTTGTAGATAAATCTTTAAATATTCACGCTCTCTCAGATGTACTCGGAGTGGTAGGCATTGGTGTAACGACACCTATTTTCACCAGAGATATGTTTAGATGCTAACGTGACATGGCGAGTCTATCGCTGTTTCTTAAGCAGGACAATACGTATAAAATATGAACTTTTCCATAAACTTATGCAGGTGTCCTGTGACTTCCTTTCCACAGAGCTCGTGGTCAATCCACTAACGGCCAGGGTCGGACATGCAATCTTAATTTGGCAAGCGACTTCTTAGTCTACTCGGCCGCAACGGCTCTGCTAGCTCGTGAACGCGGTGAATAAAGTTTCCTCCTTGGGGAGGGGGGAGGATTGTTACATTGTATTGGAAGCAGGGGGATTAAACCCATTATGCTGCCAACACACTATAACTCCCCGAACAAAGAGTGGCAACGCCCTAGTGATACTTCGGTATCTACGGTATACGGCTACGGTAACCGTTTCCGATCAGGTGGGCCGTATGCTTGTATGCCACTCTTGTTGTATAAAAAAAAACATTTGTACAGTGGGAATTCGAACTTGCAATCTTTGTAGGCTCGAACCACTCGGTCACCACGGCTTTTTTATATGTACAGAATGAATAAAATAAGTCAATGATACTTCTATACACACAAACTTCTCTTAGTACCTATACAAATAATGTCACAGAGACCTTTTTGAGGTATATTTTGTGACGCAATGCATCAAACTGCATGCAGCAAGTGAAGCAAATGGGCTCGCTGGTGGCCCCATATGTTCATATAATATTTTTTTTTTAAATAAATATTAAATACGTGGGACAATTCCACACAAATTTACCTAGTCCCAAATTAAGCAAAGCTTGTGTTATGGTAACTAGACAACGATATATTTACTTATATAGATATATATATACTTAACTACATAGGACATCCAAGACTAAGGTACAAATATTCGTGTTCATCACACAAAAATCTGCCCTCAGCGGGATTCGAACCCGCGACCTCGAGTTTCGCAGTCACGAGCCCTAACCACTAGACCAGACGGTCGTCAAAATATATGAAAACTATATGATAAATATATGAAAACCTAATTACTGTTTTTTACATACATTTTGAGGGATATCGTTGAGTGCTTTTTAAGCCATTTGTGTAGGGAAACTTAAATTGTACTACAGCCCTGGGGATCGGCAACGGCGACGTAGACGGCTCATGTGTCAAAGGAAATATATTTGGGTTCCATACAAGCGTCGTTAACCTCCTAAGGCAAGCTCAATAACACGATCCGATGTGTTTGATTTCATTTTTGATGTTATTATATTTGCGTCCTTTCTTAAAGGTCATGGGAACATACCACAGTGCTTATTTGACATCCTAAATACATAGATTCATATCATCACGCCAAGTCCCTAACGGGGTAGGCAGAGAGTATAGAGCGCCAGTTCTCTCTAGACTTACATACCTCTTTCGCTTCGTCCACATTCATCAGTCTCTTCATACATAGATAAGATCCTAAATAAATATTTTTATACTAAATCTACCCTGCGATTTGTTTTCTTAGTCGTTAAATTCCAAATATCTAGATAATAATCTACTTGTGAGCCAAATTTCAACCAATTCTGTTCAGTACTTTTTGCGTGCAAGAGGAACAAACATCCAGACAAACATTTGCATTATAATCTAATTCATTGGATCTTAGGATATATCGCCCATATTCCCCGTAGATTTAACCATTCAGCAATGCTTTTAGGTACTATGGAAACAAGTCAATGATATAAATTTGTTTTACACATATACTATGGATGTAATCCCTATTACATCCAAGATTAACTTAATTAAACTGACATAAATATCTGCCGAAAGAGGAACCAAACCTCAGGCCTCGCAGCGAAATAGTCTGAACACTAGAGCAGACTGCCGAAAATATACAAAGTTTATAAATAGCAATTAAAGAAATAGGTAATAAACAGATAAATGAAAATAGAACGGGATGCACCCTGAAACGCTGTCATGTAGCTCCTCAGCTAGATTTATATATCAATTAAATTTTTATTAACAGAAAACACAGTAATAATTTACGAATAAATGTGCAATAATGCTGATAATAGAATATAAGAGAATTAACTATGTCAGTGTTTTATGTTACATACTTTATGAGATTTTCGTTTTCTCCATTTGAAAGGGTCATAAGTCAATTAATATTTATTTGCATTTTGCATTAAAATATTTAATTACCAAATATGAAGCTTTCGGTGCTCTCTATAACTGACCTATAGATTTACTTAACTCTATAACATGTATTGTAGAAGTTCACGCCAGGTATATCACAGAACGATCTTCACACGGATACACAATGACCGATGGCAGTGCTTGATATATTTGTAGAATTATTGAGTGAACATCACTTAATTATATAATAAGAGAGGTAGGCATAACAGGTTTCCCGTTCGAATTTTGGAACTGCCCGACTGGGGCAGTACCTCCATCCCATCAGGTGGTCCTGTTTGCCACTCTTGTTGGATAAAAATAATAATAATAATTATTATTATTAAGTATTTATTGCATCCAAAAACAATATATTTGGTAAACCTTCAAGATTTAAGTTAATATAGGTGATATGTATCCTACGAACCTAGAGTATCTTCCGTTCAAATTGCATCCATTCCAATCGGAAGAAGTAAAAACTTTGATAGAACAAAGTGCACACCGGGCCAGTTGCTATGTCTTTGATTATTGTTTTACTTTAAAAGGAAATAGCATTGGAAGGGAAGCTTGCACAATTGCATTGGAGACTTGCTATAGGTCGGTTGTAGGTACAAACTCAAACTAGGCCAGTTACAGAGTCACGGAGAAACCGTAAGCTAGAAATATTCGAGTACCACTCGAACCTGAGCTAATTCAGAGAGAGTGCCTACTTTTGTTTCTGTACGTATGTAGTGTTTTATTATACTTATAGCTTTTTACGCCAGGCGATTTCCCTCACGTGGAACTTGTTCATTAGTAGTTTTACTGGTGTATTTGCTGAAATTAAAAATATGCTGTGCTAACCTAACACTCTACCAAATTTCATCCAATTCTGTTCACCCGTTCTGGTGTGATTTAATAACACTTATACATATTATTATTTTATAAAAATAATAAATAATATAATATATCCTCACGCCTTCCCACAAGGGTCCCCGAAGGGGTAGCCAGAGGTGTATAGGTAATACCCACACACCCCCACTTTCCGCCAGAGGTATATTAGGTGCCAACGTGACAGATGGCGAGTCCATCGCCGTTACTCAAGCACGATTATACATACGCCTTTGAATTTCTTCTCAGACGTATGCAGGTTTCCTCTCGATGTTTTCCTTCACCGTAAAGCTCGTGGTGTGACTAATCACTGTACTTAAGTTCCGAAAACTCATTGGTACAGTCGGGATTCGAACTTGCGACCTTTGCGTCGCAGGCAACTGCTCGAACTACTCGGCCACCACGGCTCTATAGGGTATTATTTTATAGGGTCTTTGTATTATATAATATTAATAGGGTCAACTTCATCACCAATCATCGATTATGAGACAGATACAATTCGAATGAGTGTGGAAGAAGAGGCAGACGCGTTCCGCGTTCCAACTATCTAGATCAAATCTATCGGACACTCAAGGATGGAAACGTGAAGAATCGCAATCGGTAAGCATGTATGAAGAGACTGATGAATGTGGATAAAGCGTAGGGGTATATATCTAAAAGAAGTATTAAATCTATAGTATTGCCGTGCTCTCTAGACTTATACTACTATCTCAGCCAACCCCGCGGGGGTCTTTGCCTGCAATGTAATAAAAAAAACACATTTGAATAATGTGAGGTAATATTTTAAAAGTTAAACAGAAGTTGAGCCGTGCGGTTGCGAAACAAAACGTAGGTAACCGAAGCAGTCCCATCTCGCTTGCGAATAAAAATACCATTAAACGTATGAAACTACTAAAGTTGCCTTATTGTTATTTGAAGGTAAAAGATTATATCGACCGAGGAACTGTGTGTGAGGATGTTAAATGTACATGAAATAGGATACGTAATAGTATTTCCTGCTCCTTCTGTGATTACTTTTGAGGCCTTCCTGGGTATAACGCACTCGAGTGCTCTTAAGAAACTGTTGGTCTTTCATATATAGGGGTAGGCAGCGATGTAACCACATTCCGCCAGAGATATATTTTAGGTGCCAACGTGACAGATGGCGAATCCATTGCCATTACTCAAGCACGACAATACATGCCTTTGAATTCTTTTTCTCAAACGTATGCAGCTTTCGATGTTTTCTATCACCGTAAAGCTTATGGGGTGACTAATCACGGTCCTTAAGTTCAGAAAAACTCATTGGTAAAGTCAGGATTCGAACGTGCAATCTTTATTTTGCAAACTACACGAACCCCACGGTCACCACGACTCGCTTATATAATTTAGTCATTTATATGTATTATGTATTATTGTGTATGTCCGAAGATTGACGAAACAAACAAAGCAAAAGTGTGTGCAAGAAGAGGCAGAGGAAGGCCACGTTCCAACTACCTGGATCAAATAGATCGGACTCTCAAGGACGGGAACGTTAAGAGTACTCGAAACCGACGTGCATGTATGAAGAGACTGATGAATGTGGACGAAGCGAAAGAGGTATGTAAGTCTAGAGAGAACTGGCGCTCTATACTCTCTGCCTACCCCGTTAGGGACTTGGCGTGATGATATGTATGTATGTATGTCCGTACTAAGCAAATACTCAAAATAGTTAGAAACACTTTTAATATCGTGATTTTTCGCATTGTTGAATAATTATGGTAAAAGCATGTATATTACTAAGGTTCCATTATATTATCGCATTATGAGAAACTCCAAAACAAATGCATTCAAACACCGACCGCCCGTAAACACGGGTCTTTTCAAAATGTGCGTTCAATGCCTCTTTGTGGAACTGAACAGGAATTGGCGCGTTTATTTCGTTCATGTACGAAATGCCGGCTCCAAAGCATAAAATTTAAGTTTAATTCGCAATGCGAGGCGTATACCATTTTCAGATCTAGTTTAACTACCACAAATTAATAATGCTTCAATCCGGCATCTGTTTTATTTATTTTTATGTTGCCATTTATATTTCTTCAATGAAAAAATAGAAGCCTTGCTATGGTTAAGGTGAATAGATTTTAATAGTCTACTGCAACAAAAAGATAGCAAGTTCGAACCCCGGTGGTTCGTAGCATGGAGTTTCACACCACGAGCTTTACGGCGAAGGAAAACTCAGACGAATTTTGTGCTTAAAAGTCGGGGAAGGTGGGTGATTAAACCTTCAGAAAACTCTTGTTGAAAGGCGTGAAATGAATCAGATTTTTGTATCGTTTAATAGTGACAGGGGGACACACTCAATCAGTTACACCATTACGTCCACGAAATTAAAACACCACTATATTAACTTAAATTTACTAAGCTTTTAACATCAGCTTAAATCGAATTTTACGCTGTCTGCCGACTCAATCTTTATGCTAAATGCTTCTAAAGTTATGCCATAAAAGTTTGTAGGCTTTACGTGTCTGTGGATACATACATGTTCTAAGACAGAGAAAATAAATTTATACGGGGTTTCATTAGAATCACCCATTCATAAAATAATCACGGCAACAATCATCATAAGACCTATTTCTAAAAGTGTACTCCTGTATAAATGGTGGTATTTCCTGAAGTCCCTGGTAGCATCGAATATCATAAGAAAAGTACCTAGAGAAACAAAAGAACCACAGAACCCAACACAGAGCTTCGTGTCAAGTAGCCATGAACGAATCCCATAAAGGGAGACGTATAGTGGCAATACCTGCCTCAGAACATACTCATCCACCTAGCCTTCTATTCTGGATCATATTCTCGCGAGATGTTGTATGTATTGTCTGCAAATAATCACAAATACTCAGGACAATTTTTCGCCCTTCACTGTGGAAGGTTATCTTTAGAGCCAAACTTCGACACTCCGCGTTTCGCAGTTTGGCTACGTAAATTAGCCAGGCCAGATTTATCTATCTATATGTGTAAAAATCTATGTTTCTATGTTTTTTCCCTACCCGCTCTGAAACCATAGATCAGATTGTAATGCAACTTAGGGTGTTTTTGGGATGCCCGCTACGGTTCCATTACATAAAATAAAAACATAAATCCATAATATATTTTAAGTGCCAGCGTAACATGGTGTGTCCATCGCCGTTTCTAATAATAATAATAATATAATATAATATATCCTCACGCCTTCCCACAAGGGTCCCCGAAGGGGTAGGCAGAGGTGTATAGGTAATACCCACACACCCACTTTCCGTCAGAGGTATATTAGGTGCCAACGTGACAGATGGCGAGTCCATCGCCGTTACTCTAGCACGACTATACATACGCCTTTGAATTTCTTCTCAGACGTATGCAGGCTTCCTCTCGATGTTTTCCTTCACCGTAAAGCTCGTGGTGTGACTAATCACTGTACTTAAGTTCAGAAAAGCTCATTGGTACAGTCGGGATTCGAACTTGCGACCTTTGCGTCGCAGGCAACTGCTCGAACCACTCGGCCACCACAGCTCTTCTAAAGCACCATTATACATATGTACAGTATAGAATTTCTTCTCAAACGTATGTGGGATTCCTCTCGATGTTTTCCTTCACCGTAAAGCTTGTGTTGTGACCAATTATTCTACATTAAATTAAGAAAATCTTTGGTTCTTTTGAATCTGCAATCTTTGCGTTGCAGATGACTTCCCGACCACCACGGCATTTTTTTATTATTAACGTATTTGGTAAACCAGAAACCACAAGAGTAAGCGACCTCCTTTGCTCAAGTTGTGTGTTTAATAGAGGCCTAGTCCATCCTTCAAGGGATCAAGGGATAAAGGAGACAGTTCAGCGATTTTTAACACAAGTCCTTCGAGATAATCCCAACTGAATTGATTTTAGTCCAATACTTTTTAGGCAAGGTTTGTATTGACAAAAAGGTCCTGATTGGTGAATAGCCAACCCATGCCTTGTTGCCCATTTGGCTGACGATATGTATATGTACCCTTACCACGTTTTGCAAAGGGCTTAATAATCACATAGCTACATTATATTAAATGGTAAAATAAATGTGGACGAAGCGAAAGAGGTATGCAAGTCTAGAGAGAACTGTCAAAATCAAAATCAAAATCAAAATCTTTTTATTTCACATAGGCCCAGGTGGGCACTTATAAAACGTCGAAAAAGAAGCACGGTTCGGGTTGGTCGCTTCCATGGAGAAGAACCGGCAAGAAACTCCATGGTTACTCTTTTCAAATCATTAGGCATATACAATTTTTTTTTTTTTTTTTTTTTTTATACAACAAGAGTGGCAAACAAGCATACGGCCCACCTGATGGGAAACGGTTACCGTAGCCTATTTACGCTCACGATACCAAAGTATCACTTGCGCGTTGCCACTCTGTGTTCGGAGATTTATAGTGTGTTGGCAGCATAAGGTTTAATCCCTCTGCTTCCAACACAATGTAACAATCCTCCCCCCTCCCCAAGGAGCTCATTACTGGAAACCTTATTCACCACGTAGGAACACAACACAATAAATTGTGTTATTTGGCTACGGACTTCTATAAGGTGGAGGTCCTGCCCCAGTCGGGCAGCTCCAAATTCGAACGGGAAACCCGTTATGCCCTACCTCTCTTATTTTTTTCGTTACAGCAATAGTACCCAAGTATGGGGGAACAACGTAGGCCCGACAATAGGTCGTTGCTTACTATACAAAGCATACATAAAACAAGATAATTATAACAATGTTAGCAAGATCTAAGAATCTACAAAGCCTACAATGTTCTCACATTCACAAATTAGACAAATTAAACAAGTGACACAAATATTGTCATCAGTACTGTAACTAATTCTGGTCAAGATATGGAATAAATTAAAATAAAAAAAAAAGGAAAATTATTATTGTATAAAAAAAAACCCGAATTGAGAAAAGCAAAGGATTCAGAATAGTTAGAGACATCCACAAATTTGTGCCGTTTATGAGCTACCAAGGAAGCCGCATGCGCAGAAGGAACTAGAGCCAAACTTCTTTATCTTCAACGTAGTCCTTGATTTTATAATATTCTTTTTTAAACAGAACACGTTTGATAATTTTTTTGAACTTTACATCGGTCAGTTCTATAACAGACTTTGGCAGCTTGTTGTAAAAGCGTATACTATTTATAATAAATGACTTGCTCGTTTTTGTTAATCTGTATTTCGGGATTACAATTTCATGTTTACTGCGGGTATTTTTATGAAGGCAGTCGCTTTTAATTTTGTAAATCCCTCTATTTTTGCGGACATATAAAATACATTCAAAGATATAGAGTGAAGGCAAAGTTAGTATCTCGATCTCTTTAAATTTCTCTCTGAGAGACTCGCGAGGACCCATGTCATAGATCGCTCTATGTCGCTCTATGTCGCTCTATTCTCTCTGCCTACTCCGTTGGGGACTCGGCGTGACGATAATTATGTATTTTGTTGTTATGTATATTATAGTAGATGTGCTTTTATGGTAACGATCAAATTAATAGTAAAATAATTGTTTGTAAGCATCCCTTAACGTTATGACGTACGTTTACAAGGGTTTCTCTTATCCGCGTCTCTGTTGCAACTTCTCTCACTAGCCTCTGGCGCAATCCCTTTGACCTCCCCATATGCCTAGCTTTGACAGACATGAGCATCGTCTTTCTCTCTGGCCCATCATATTTCCGCTTCTAGCTCCCTAGCTCGCGAACCAGCAATTAATTCCCTTAACATTCCTGCTTGGAGCTTAGGGAGCGTTGGCCTACTTACTGTGAATACTTAAAAGGGCACGCCTTCCCAATAAAATTATTTATTCAGCCCACCCAGCCGATAATACATCACTTCTGAGGGTTATTCCATTCGCGTATCGCTATGCTGACTTATGTACTTATGTACTTAAGTACCAATGTTTAATTATACACCAAGTATGATTAAGATGATGACAATAATACAATATTTATTTTACATGAACATTTAAGGAGGATAGGATTAGTAACAGGCGAATCAAAGTTGTGTAATCCTAGATTTAATTCTTATATATTGCCACGGTGGTCGAGTCTTTGCAAGTTAAGAATTCAAATCCCGACTGTACCAATAACTTCGTTCTGAACGTAATCAACCCGAGTAAAGGAAAATATCGTAAAAAACCTGCATATGTTTTAAAATAAATGTAAAGGGGTACTCGTATGTATAGTCGTGCTTCAGTAATGGCGATGGACTTGCCATCTGTCACGTTGGCATCTAAATATATCTCCGACGGAAAGAGTGTCTTACAACAGCCCTGCTTAACTCTTCAGGGACTCGCGGTGAGTTGCGAAGATATATTGGCATATTGGCAGTACCTTTACGCAGCTGTTACAGGATCCTAGGAAATAGTATAGGTTAATACGCCATAGGATTGAAATTTATCAAGCGGTTCTCGTGTTGATTACAAATTTCCATGTGGTCGATGTCGCCGTTAAAAGCGCGTAATAGATGTAAAATAACTGTTATAGTTCGTACTATTATCCCGCTCAAGATTCGTCATCAAATTTCAACTTTAATTATGAAAGTTTTAAGTAATATATCACATGTCAGAGTTTCCCTTGCAGTGCAGCAGACCGCTAAGTTGGCAGAACTTGTAACATGGCTTCGGCTTGCTCCGTGGTATTATTAATTTTATGCACGTTATAAAACATCGCAGTATAGATTGTCAATTTTCTGAGTTGTGGTGTGTGGTTAGAGCTCCTGACTGCGAAACTTGAGGTCGCGGGTTCGAATCCCGCTGAGGGCAGATATTTGTGTGATGAACACGAGTATTTGTACCTTAGTCTTGGATGTCCTATGTATTTATGTATATATCTATCTATATAAGTAAATATATCGTTGTCTAGTTACCATAACACAAGCTTTGCTTAATTTGGGACTAGGTCAATTTGTGTGGAATTGTCCCAGGTATTTATTTATTATTATTTATATTTCCATCTCCCTCCTCCGATAACCTACTTTCAACCGAAACTAAGCTTATTTTACATTTGCTTACTACTACCAGACTTTAACCTTACAATGAACTAACAAAGAAAGGCATTTCCCTTTTTACATGGAATATTTTTTAAGGTCCGGTTTTTCGGCTGCCGAATACCATTATCTATTGGTGTTAGCTACACCTGAGGTACCATTACATCGTTGCCGACTTTATGATGGGTGGTGTTACTGTACTATCGGACGGACTCCACAAGTCCTGCCCGTACAGCTCCATAGGGGGACCTGCAATAGTCTTCGATTTCTTCTTAAGAGGTTTAAGTCTGGAAACTGTGATAACAGTTATTTTATATTTAATATTTGATGTTCAATAAAAAGTGTTCACTGTGTACCTTAGCGTATATCATGATAATTGGCTGCAATATTTTGAAGCAATGGAAAACGCCTTGTAGATTGTTGAAACAGATAAACAATGCGAAAGTGAGTGAAAGAACAGGTAGAGGAAGATCGTTTCTACTACTTAGATCAAATTGATCGGACAGTCAAGGTTGGGAACATCAAGAGTACTCGAAACCGAGACTGCGACAGAGGTATGTAAGATAACTGGCGCTCTATCCTCTCTGCCTACCCCGTTAGGGACACGGTGGGGTGATATGTATGTACCTTTCATGTCAATATTAGCATGTACTTAAAGATATTATCCCAAAAGAGATGTTAGAACGCTTACGACTCGCCAGAAACCAAATGTTATATAATCCTCAACACTTGAGCGAGAATAAATGACGTCACTCTTCCCGCCTTACAACGTTATACGATCTCCCGCCCGCCCTCTATCAGGTTCAAATTGGTTCGATTTTTATAGCACTAATATCGTTCCGTTAGTTATATTAATATTCAGATTTGTGAATTTCTGATGGCCTCACCGGGTGTTGCGACGAGATTACATTTCGATGGCTTAAACTAAGTCAGATATACAGTAGTTTTAATGTTTTCGCTTTCGTTGAGTGTAAACGTATTGTGTGTGTGAATGTATTATTTTTCATGCGCACTTTCTATTAATAATAATATATCGTCACACATTCCCACAAGAGTCCCCGAACGGGTAGGCAGAGGTGTGTATGTAGTATCTGCACACGCACTTTGCGACAGAAATCTATTTTAGGAGCCAGCCTTTGGGATACTGCAGTATATAGTGATGATGATCCGACCGGTTTCAACTCCGATTGAGATGTCTCTCTCATGTAGCTTATGTAGTCAATTCTTTTTCTTCTTAAATATTCTTCTCATATATTCTCGCACATTGCGAACACGTGAGCACACAATTATTATAAAAGCCGCAGGTGGTCTGGCTTTCAATTTGTCACGCTTGGCATCAAGCTCTGAACGACAATGCTCTTCGTATACATCTTAATATATATAAATTACGTGTCACGTTATTTGTCCGCGATGGGCTCCTAAACTACTTAACCGATTTCAATCAAATGTGCACACAGTGTGCAGTTCGATCCAACTTAAAAGATAGGATAGCTTACATCACAATTGGACCCGAAAGGTGGCGCTGCGATCGTGTTTCAGGAAATTATACTTTGTCACCCGGGCGAAGCTGGGCGGGACAGCTAGTTTATGTATAAGGATAGACAAAGGGTGGTATATTTTTCAGAGAGTGGTAAGCTGTGTCGCCTTGCAGGGTCACATTACGTTGTAGTAACGACCGACCCTGCTAATGTCGTATTTATGTTACACACTGCTCATGGAACATGCAATAGCATAAACACGCGCACTTTAATTTTAATCACTTCATTATCGTCCCTATGCTTTTATATCTTCATAGTAAAAGAAATTTAAACAGCTCTTAAACTAACTACCAACTTACAGATAAAATATTTTACCCAAATCGGTAACCTGCGTCCACGTCCTAAGAAGCAGCATAGCCACGCCGGATAGCAATGTCGATTCTCTGAGCGAGATATGTTCCAGCCTGTCACAAGAGGATTTGATGCAATATCCTATTAAAAAGATGGTGAGCTTCGGGACCCCAAGGTCCTAGAGTTCAACTACAAACGAGCCAGGCATTCATGTGGCGCTTGAGGCAACTCCTGCTGAGCAGCAATGGTACCGACTGCAGCTAGTTACACTACTTAGCACTAGCTGCTAGTTTCTTGACACGTAGGTCGGTTGGCGCCATTGCCTTTTGCCATTAACCAACAGTAACCAACCCATTAGCCTCAGATTAGCGTCCTTGGAAGAAAGCTCATATAAAGCGCACAGTATGACAACGATGATGGTGATAGGAAGGTACCGATGGGCATGGTGTCAAACAATTTGTCAGATCATCCTTCGTTATAGAAACGGTAGGTTGAAACAATTGCAAAGTCTCTTCATACATGCTCGTCGGTTTCGAGTACTCTTATATGAAGAGACTGATGAATGTGGTCGAAGCGAAAGAATTATGTAAGTCTAGAGAGAACTGGCGCTCTATACTCTCTGCCTACTCCGTTAGGGACTCGGTGTGATGATATATATGTATTTATGCAGTCTCTCCTCAGATTTAACAGTAAATTACGATTTACACCTATTGGTACGTCGGTAGATTTCAATAAATGATGCCTGTATTTAATTCACATATTTTACGATGCGTAAACGATTTGAAGATGATATTAATTCCTATATAATATTACCGTGAACTCTCAATGACACACACAATTATCTACCGTCAAGCTACTTTGTGAATATTACTCAAGCTCGTTCCAAACTGCACAAATTCAATTTACATAGGCCTGGAGGGCGGGCGCAAACAGCAGTGCCGACTGGCTCTCAGGCAGATGGAGGCAAAGGCTTCAATTAACGATGGATGTACGGGAAATCAATTGTGAAATTGCACCCAGGTGACTTAGGTAGGTTTGCCATTGACCTAAAAGAACTGAGTCGACATTATTCAAACATCTACGCCAGAGGATGACAGGATCACAGTACCACAGTCTTAGTAACTTAAAGTTACACTAGCTGTTGAATAATAAATATATTATTTATTAAGTGTCCCAATAACTTGGGACAATTCCACACAAATTGACAAAGCCCCAAATTAAGCAAAGCTTGTGTTATGGTAACTAGACAACGATATATTTACTTATATAGATAGATATATAAATAAATACATATGACATCCAAGACTAGGGTCTGCCTACTAAGGACTGTATTCAAATATTTGCCCTCATATAATAATAGATAAATACATCATAATATAATAGAATCCTCAAGTTTCGCAGTTAGCGGCTCTAACTAGACCGGACCATTGCCAAATAATAAATACCATGGGACAATTCCACACAAATTGACCTAGTCCCAAATTAAGCAAAGCTTGTTTTATGGTAACTAGATAACGATATATTTACTTATATAGATAGATAAAATAATAATATCCTCACGCCTTCCCACAAGGGTCCCCGAAGGGGTAGGCAGAGGTGTATAGGTAATACCCATACACCCACTTTCCGCCAGAGGTATATTAGGTGCCAACGTGACAGATGGCGAGTCCATCGCCGTTACTCAAGCACGACTATACATACGCCTTTGAATTTCTTCTCAGACGTATGCAGGTTTCCTCTCGATGTTTTCCTTCACCGTAAAGCTCGTGGTGTGACTAATCACTGTACTTAAGTTCAGAAAAACTCATTGGTACAGTCGGGATTCGAACTTGCGACCTTTGCGTCGCAGGCAACTGCTCGAACCACTCGGCCATCACGGCTCATATAGATAGATATATACTTAAATACATAGGACATCCAAGAACCCGCGACCTCAAGTTTCGCAGTCAGGAGCTCTAACCACTAGACCTGACGGTCGTGAAATAAATATTATTTTTATTATTCTCTGCTCGTTTTAATGTAAATATGGATATGATTATGAACATGTATGTGTTAGGCCAACTAGGATATCATTCATCTATGTTTCAGTAATCTGACATTACAGAAATATAGATGAAAAATATTACTGGCGTAAATGTCGTAGCCAACTAGATCTTGAGCAAATACGAACTTGTATAGGGATTACAATTCTAATTAGACAATTATATAACTCGAGGAAAGCCTCTTAATACCTGAAGTAGATATATCTTTCATATATGTCTCGAAAGCTTTTGACAGTCTCAGCTAGGAGCTGGTACCATGCCGCGCCATTACCGACATTGTTGAAGTGTGCAAAAGGGATGGATTTATTGCCATAAGATACATGACAACCCTTAAACATATTTGAATTCTATGTCATGGACGTCATGGTACGGTCCCTGGTGGCATCTGTTTGCATTTAAAAGGAAAAACATGAAATAACAAATTTCATATGTTTTTCCCAGACCTTCTTAATTGGAGTAAAGTAGAAAAATTGTTAAAATTTATAAGTTAAGTTGGTTTGACTACTAAAACTTTATTCACAAAGTCGTAATGAACACTCCAGGAAGGGAACTCCACTAGTGCGCGAAACCAGCGTGTATGAATGACGAGACGTAAATGTGGTTGAAGTGAAAGAGTAAAGTTATGTGTAGAGAGAATTGGTGATAACACCTGACTGTTTGCCTGTCCCACCCTTTCGGTGACCCTTGTGGGGAAGCGTGATATTAGTAGAATGTGGATAAACATTTGTAAGTTTAGATGATTAAATCGGACGTGTCGTCTGCATGTGCTGGCCGAGAGTGGAGCGTGACGGGCGCAGCTTTGTTTGTGGTCGAATAAGCAAACAGTACAATGTCAAAACTGCACATTGTTTTGACGGCCGTCGGAGCTAGTGGTTGGAGCTTTCGATTGCGAGTGGAGGCGCGTTCGCTGCCCGCTGGGGGCAGATGTTTGTATGGGATGAACACTAATATTTATACTAATTGTATAATTATGACTAAGACGTTCACAAATTTCCATAGTAAATGCTTTGTTTACTTCAGGGCTATGTCGTATTTAGCTAGGCTAAAATATTTTATTTAATAAAAATATAATTTATCTTCACAAGGGTCCCCGAGCGGGTAGGCAGAGGTGTATAGTAGTACCCACACACCAAAATATTAGTTCATGCACAACTAAAGTGGTCTTAACGCTAAATCATTTTCTACCAGTCAACCACCCTTGACAGGAGAAACATTGAATTAGCTTAATATAAATCTATATATGTAAATAAAATAAAACATAAATATATAAGTATATGTATATGTTAAATTATACTAAAAGTATTTTTATCTTATATTTGTTTGTAATAATTTATTAATTCGGTCTTTCGTGACTTATTTTTATATTACTTACTTTTAATACAATATTATTCTATGCCAATTGATTTAACTGTGATCGCTTATCATATAAATTATATATTCGTGTTGCTTAACCCAGGCTTCTAATGTGCTTATCTAAAAATAATTTGACTTATCAACAAAAATAAAAGAGAAACGCCAAGTACGCCATCATAGCGCGTTCTAAATATGAACAACGACATCTATCGCCCTAAACTATAATAAAACCTACATAAAGCCAATTGCATAATGAACAACACCTTAGTGGTATTTTTTACGTGACAGAAATCACAATTACATGAGACAAATCCTTTCGATCGCGAACACAGCGGGAATCCTCCTCCGTTCGTCAAAGTTTGATTAGTCCAAATCTCCGGCGCGGGGTGCAACTTGGTGTTATTAAACTTTTTGTTCCCGATCCATGCTTGTATTGTTCCGCTGAGATTGGAGTTTAAATCTTTGCGTGGGTTTTAATCGGGTTTTCCTGGTAGGGGATAATTTTTATTGCTTTGTACAAGGTCCTTTGATTTATATAATGTTTTATGTCTCTGGAGTTACCGTTTAGATATCCCAGGGATTTTCATATTACAACGTCAGCCTCGGGGGAGTCAGGCACTGTGGAGTAGGCACACTATAATTGAACGGTTTCATATGGACACCTTAGCAATTAATACAGTAATAGGAAAGATACTTAAGCGAGGCAAAGGAAGACCACGTTCTAACTACCTAGATCAAATTGATCGGACGCCCAAGGACGGAAACTTCAAGAGTACTCCGAGAAACCGACAAGCATTTATGAAGAGATTGATGAATGTGGACGAACCGAAAGAGGTATGTAAGTCTAAATTGACCTGGCGCTCTATATTCTCTGTCTACCCCGTTAGGGACTCGGCGTAATGATATGTATGTACATAAGCAAAAAAATACCTTTCGTTTATGTCGTATATCTATTCACATAAGAGGCTTTTTCACCAGTAAAGTGGCAAACTGTCATTTTTAATATGTAGATTTTTTCAGAATTAAAACGTGTGTGTTAATACGGCTAATAAATAATCTATCTCTATGTTAAATTTCCGGTCAGTTTTTATTTGCGTAAAAGACGAAGAAATATCTTCACTAACATTGCATTTATAAATTTACTCATAGAGATAATCATATAACACTACATTTGTATGAAGGAGCTGCTCTATAGTACTTAGGCTTTGCCAACACTTTACATTCCCCACACGCATAACATATTCGGGACGGTAAGTTGTGAACAATATTATTTGTACTTATCTTACATAATGTGACGCGAACAGAATATATAAAAACCATGTTGACTGTACGCAAGGTAAGTTGAATATTGAGGCTGTATCGTCGTTAATGAGACGCACGTCTCGTTTTGTTGTGATCCCGTTTACCTGTCCTCATCGGAATAGGCTTTGTCGGCACAAAGTAGACGAAAGTCTACGTAGCTAAGTACGGACATAAATGGTAATGACACTGTTCGTAAGAATCACAAGTATGTGCGGACTTATTGAAAAGTACGTTACATACAAAGCTTTCATTGGTATATTTTCCTATCTGTCACGTAAATATATTATCCATGGTTGTAATATCACTCTGTCGACACGCAGTCGATGATAAAATACGAAAGATGATAAGCCATGACATACAAAAAGATAGCTTCTTTCTTCTTCTTCTGAAGTTCCACTCCATTACTGGAGGTTGGCCGTTAGCTTCTTTAGAAATACCTAATAAGAAAAGATAGAAGAAAAGAGAGGAAGATCTAGAAAAATATATTTGAGTCAGATCAGAGATAAAGTGTCTCTCATAACGTATTGGGAAGCCAAAAATATTACGCTAGACATCAGCAAATGAAAGGAATCATCATTGACGCCGACAAAAGACCAGCTCTTAAATTTACGATAAACATACACATTTAAATATATTAAAACACACATTTATTCAAAAGATTATTATGAAAACGTCGGGTTATGTTATTATTAAACCGCAGGCCACATCTTCGCATTATCAACCAAGTCAGTGGGTTCACAGGAAGCTCATTAAGGGCGTTTGTACACAAAATTAATATATAGCGACCTTACCGAGGGCTGGCAAACACACTTAATTATGAGAAGGGACTGATCATTGGATTGTAAGCATCGCGCCGTTACTGACGGCCTTGCAATTAATCGATTTCTTTCAATTCGTTACACCATTGACACACTCGAGAATTAGTAATTCGAGTATCGCTGCACTTAAGTTCAGAAAACTCATTAGTACAATCGAGATTAGAAATTGTGTTCCAGACGGCTTCTCGGAGCTCTCGGCCGGTACGGTTCTTACACGGTTTGATACAATTCTTAAAATAGGTTTCAATCTGTAGCTGTATCTGTGCAGCTTGAGATTGATTCATGAGATTTAGATGAGTACATATTTTTTATTAATCTAAAGTGGCACACAAGCATACGGCCCACCCGATGGAAATGGTCACCGCAGCCTATTTACGCTTACAATATCGAAGTATCACTTGCGCGTTGCCACTCTGTGTTCGGAGAGTTGAACTCGTTTTCGCACCTGTAATAGGAGCCCGTTTGTGTTGAGTCATAAGAAGAGCTATGTAATAAAAGTATCTTCATATTATGCGATGTACACACACACATACACCCACACGCACACAGTAGCACAATCTATCAAAAGAACAATAAGTATAACGTCTATTACGTAATTATGAATGACACGGGCATAACAAGCTTAAACGGAGACTCAGGTCAGTAGATTAAGAAACATTTTGGTTACAGATTAAAAACGTAACATAAAAGCGGCCACGGATTTTGGCGTCCGTTGCCGTGTAAGCTTGATGCCAAGTATCACGAAACCACCTGCGGCCATCAATATACACATTGTAACTCTATGCTCACATGCTCACGGGTCATTCAGAAGTAAGTTTGTCTAGATAAGCCACCCGTGTGTTCACAGCAACTAAAGCGTAGTTGGTGCGATCACCGCGACGTAAATCGGTCGGATCAACAACACAATCTGAACGTAAGCGAGTTCGCCCCGTATTTTAGCTAACTGTCGTTGTGTAGTGGCCTTTCATACTCTTGGATCGCAGTACACGAATTGTCTATCTAGCTATATTCAGCCTTCCCACAAGGGTAGGCAGCGGTGTTCCAACACCATCTTCACGCCGGAGATATATTTAGGTGCCAACAGATGGCAAGTCCATTACTGTTTATCATGCAGGACTATACATACGTCTCTGAAATTCTTCTCAAGTGTAAACAGGTTACCTCAAAATGTTTTCAAGCTCAGAACACTCATTTCAATTTTTATTCAAATGCCAGAAAGTGTACATCAACAATAAATACATTGTATGGAAAGTTAGCAAGAATATGTATCCAGTGGTATCATTGGTGCAGTCGGGCTTCGAGCGGGCAATCTTTGCGTTGCATACTATTCGATTGGCTCTGACATATATTATATATATCCTCACGCACTCCCACAAGGGGAAGGGTGTATAGGTAGTACGCACCACATTCCGGCAGAAATATATTTTAGGTGCCAACGTGACAGATGGCAACAAGTCCACTTGTTGTCAATATGAGTATTACAAGATATTAGCCTATCCCAAAGCATACATAATATCTCATAGCAGCCACACTGGGTCAGTGCCCCGAAAAATAGAAAGTCAGATTTAATTGAGGCTTCGTATTATTAAAGAGCAAATAGCAATTAAGAACTCGTAACCTCATTATTTTTCTTTCAATTACTTTAGAAGTTTTAATTATATTTCATTAGCAACGCAGCTTGGATAAAAAAATCCATTTCATTCTAAGTTTCTTGGATCTATATAGATATATTTATGTGAGGTTTTGTTAGGAATTAAAGATTCGTGTTTATGACTAACTAATTATATAGTCAGTTATAGTTTGCCGAAAAACATGTTTTCGTTCCCTGAAACCTCATGGTGCGATTAATCATCGTACTTCACTTCAGAGGAACTCGTTGGAAAAGTCGAAATTTGAACTTGCAATCTTAGAGTTGCAGGCGACTCCACTCAGGCATAACCTCTAAGTTAGTCTTAGTTCTAAAAATGTACAGGTTAATTTCCTTTACCTCTTGCGGCGTGTATCTGAAGATCTCATGCGTGCCTCGGTACCACTTGACGGAGTGGAGGGGGGGGTCAAGAGGCTGCCTCGCGTACTGGCACCGGAGTTCAGCCTCGCGTCTCGGGTCCGCAAACAGAGGCACCTCCAGCGATGTGATCGTGTGGGAGAAGGCACGAACTGCAACAAAAAAATTACAATTATCATAGTATCAATACGCAAAGCAAAAATGTTGTACGTCTATTTACTTAATTAACTACTAAGAATATAACGTAGACGAAAGATTGTAAAATTTTGGAACGGTTAAGTGTTTATTGTTATGTAGAACTACATTGCTTTTGATTGTCAATCATATTGTCTTATTGCAGACAGTATCACGCGTTTGACACGAACAAAATGACAGCTGTTGTTCGGATAGAGATTAGAGATAACGAAAGTCATGTAAAGCCTCCGGGTCAAGGCTGTTACCGTCCAGCTTCAAATAACAACACGCCGCTACCTCGGCTTCTTTCTTACATTTTCACTCAGATTTACCTACGCCAAGTTATTTGAGTGGAGATAAAACGAATATCCGCCGGGTGGACCTTTTTTTGTTTATTCTGATCCCCGATTCGTAGCGTTGTTTATCTTTGGCCCCCGGTCTAAATCTACTTGGGCAAGGAGAGGATGCCATTACGTGTGCCTGAAAATCTTTCTATTTCGACTTGTTTTCAGTAGATTGCAATGTTTATCTTGTTTCGACTAATTTACATACATGTATGTTTTAGATGTTGAAAGATAAAGAACGAAAATTAGTTAACAGACGTGGTGGCCGGGTGATTCGAGTAGTTGCCTGCAACACAAAGAGTGCAAGTTTGAATCTCGACTGTACCAATAAGTTTTTCTGAACTTACTTACACACCACGAGCTTTATGGTGGGAAAACATTGAGAGGAAACCTGAATACATTTGAGAAGAAATTCAAAGACGTATAGTCTTGCTTGAGTAACAGCGTTTGACTCGCCATCTGTTACGTTGGCACCTAAAATATATATCCGGTGAAATGTGGATGTGTGGGTACTACCTACATACCTCTGCCTACCGCTTCGGAGACCCTTGCGAGAATACATACTTTTTTAAATATCTTCTCAGACGTATGCAGGTTTCCTTTACCATAAAGTTCGTGGTGTGACTAAACACTGAACTTAAGGTCAGAAACCTCATTGGTGCTGCTGGGATTCGAACTTGCAATCTTCTAAAATCTACTCGAACCACTCGGCCACCACGGCTTTAGAAGCTGCAGACAGAAACACCTTCATATGAATACGATTAGATGTCTTATCTCCATTCGCAAAGACGATTATGTGTGTACTCGATCATAACCAACCAATTAAAAGCCCGATAATGGTCATGAGAGATGGCCCTCCAATATTATAGATTAGCCAAAGCCGGTATAATACTACTTCGGACTAATGGTCCTTATCCTTTTAATGGTCTGTGTACTAAAAAAGCTCTCGTATTTGGTGGTATTAGCCTATTGGTCCAAGTGGACGATGTCACGGCTGAATAGTCTCTATTAGTGATATTCGTTTAGATTAGTATGTATATAACTAGCTGTATCCCGTGGGTTTATTTGCGATAAATTAATATATGTATAGCATGAAGATGAATTAATATGAATTAAAATGAATAATAATACCTTGCCTCAAGTCCACACAAGAGAGAGTAAGAGAGGTAGGGCATAACGGGTTTCCCGTTCGAATTTGGAGCTGCCCGACTGGGGCAGGACCTCTGGCTTATAGAAGTCCGTAGCCAAATAACACAATTTATTGTGTTGTGTTCCTACGCGGTGAATAAGGATTCCAGTAATGAGCTCCTTGGGGAGGGGGGGAGGATTGTTACATTGTGTTGGAAGCAGAGGGATGAAACCCATTATGCTGCCATCACACTATAACTCTCCGAACACAGAGTTGCAACGCGCAAGTGATACTTCGGTATCGTGAGCGTAAATAGGCTACGGTAACCGTTTCCCATCAGATGGCCCGTATGCTTGTTTGCCACTATTGTAGTATAAAAAAAAACAAATTTACACACTCTGGTTACTAGACAACGATACTTATATACATAGATATAAACATAGATTCTGGCTGGTTATCAAAGACTAAGGTACAAATAATCGTGTTCATTATACAAATACAAAAAAATATGCGGGATTCGAACCCACTTCGACTAAACCAAACGGCCGTCTATTACTCTATCTAAAGTATTCATATAAGTAATTTCTGAGATTTGCGCGCTTAAACAAACAAACGAAAAATCCCTGCCTCCTTGAATAGTTTTAAATAAATACTCTTGTTGTGATACTCTCTCTCTCTGTACCCCCTGAGGGACTCGGCGTGATGATATGTATGCATTTATGAATAGCCTTAGTTCCAACGTGACTCGGCCTAGATCTCTGAAAGCGCCTACTACTGGAGGCAAATTACAATTTTAATTAGTACGAAATTCGCAGGCGCAAATTAATGGTAACTGTAATTGCTATTTAAAGTTCCAGTCACATCTGGTATCCGTGAATAGAGAGAGACTATGGCGCGGTAATTCTATGAGTTTGCGCCGCTACGAGCATTTTGTCACGGTGTGTTCAGTCCATTAATTTGTACTCTTAACTAGGCTCTCAGAGCAACTGTATAGTAGAACTCTGATAATTATTCAAGAATTTACTTCATTTTAGATAGTTTCATAACTATGGTGAAGTTTTAGATTCAGGCTGCCACACACAATGTTAAAGTTTAGACTTTAGATTGTAAGCAAATCTTGTGTTATATACAAAACTTGTGGCAACTATAGTAACAGAGCCGTAGCCTTATGGACCGAGTTGTATTAGTCATGTTTGATATTCACGCCTTCAAGAGTTCTCCGAACGCATAAGTTCTAACACCATCTTAACGCTGGAAATTTAAGGAAGTTTCAAAATGGCAGATGGCGAGACTATCTTCTTCTCTCAGACATAGCTTCTGCATAAGTCTTTCAGATTCTGCCTCAGTGGTTTGTAAAATATGATTTTTCCATCCAAATACAGAAGGTTTGTAAAAGAAATGAACGCAGGGAAGCTCTATCCAACGTCGAAGACGCTCAAAGACGTATGTGACACAACAAATTGCGAAATTAACTCTTCGTACTTCAACAATAGACTCGTCGCAAGAGATCAACGACGATAAGACTTGTTTTATTTCATTAAATGTTTGGATAATAGTATATAACCCTTTGTCTGTAACCATAGCTTACTTAAGCCAGGGAGAGTGGGTGACTGGATTACTATTTACCTTCAAGTTATATGTAACAATTCAGTGGTGTTACTTACAATGACGTCGAAATGCAAATAAGCCCACCGAATATAAAGTAGGGATTTTGTGCTCAACGTCAAAGGGTACACATTGATAATTATTTTAGGATGATGGCGGGATTTAGTGACCTGCATGAGACAAGGGAGATGTTGATTTCATGTTACAACAATTTGTAAGAGAAGCTGAGCCTTGAAATATGGCAGATGTCTTGCTCTTCTTGTGAATTCGTATCCTTAATGCAACGTGAGAAAAATGTGCGTAAGTTTTTTTTTATTTTCTTTTATTTATTTATTTATTATAGTACAAGTAAAAATATATAGTACAAAATTGTATGCGATAATGCCTGCAGTAGTTGTAAACTGTGTCGCAGACATTAACACTCATCCCCGGATAGAGATGGTCACAGTTCCTATAGATACAGGATATACAGAAAATAACAGAGTGTGCATGTGTATGTGAGTGTATGTGTATGTGTGTGAGTGTGAGTGTGTGAGATATAAATTACTGAAATAAAAGTTACATAGTTGTGCAGCTCCAAATCAAATGACATTGTTCGGAACTTTATATATTATTAATATAATTTTAAAGCCCCTTAAATCGGTTAGGAGATTAAACGGCTTCCTTTCTTCTCCGGGAATATGTTTAGGAGCCAACTTGATGGGTGTCTATTTTGTCACCAGGCTTCAGACATAAATCCACATAAAAGAGCTGTAACCTCTAGCCTCCCTAGTCTTGCAAGCTTCACCTTGAGCCGAACCATTAATAAAAACCCGGTCCGGCCCAGATCACTAGCTCTATCCAGCAACGCTCTAAGCCGAGGACCGGCTTACGACCTAACAAGTTTCCGGAACATTCCAAAATCTAATATTTCGTGTGTTGTCCGTGCACTAGATAAGAACATTTGAATTGTGAAATATCTCCTACAGTATAGAATAACAACACAGCAATGTCAATAAACTCGGAGATAGCCCCGTGCAACATCCACCAAGTGAATCATGTGCTCGCCCACTATCGTACAAGGGTTCTTAATAAAACATTCACTCTGTCGACCCTTCTTATGTTGCCGACTATAAATTTTAATCATGGCCCGGCGACGAGCTCGCCGGGAAACATTAAAAGGTATACATGTTTCTCGGATTTGCATAATAAGAATGCTCCAATCTATTGAAATTCCCTTTTATGTGGTACGCTGAAGAGCTGTTATCTCCTTTATCGTGGCACCTTACTGACCATAGCTACCGAATGTATGTATTTTATATAAGGCCTTCATCGTAATCATACACACACACAGACACAATCGCTAACGATCATAAAATGTAACTTGTGTACCTGTGTGTAATATTAAAAAAAACATGTACATTTTTACTGCACGCGATTGTAATAATGATGTACATAACACAAACGTCCTTACCAAGTATACCAGGCGGCAAGCAGACCCAGCTGTAAGCGCCGTTCGCGTTTTTCTCTTTAATTTTGTTTTTACGTCTACCGAAATGAAAAGGTAACCAACCTTTCCAGAGCCGTTGTTTCGTCGATGTTTTTTGTTCCGCTCCTTGATGTCACTCGCATAATAGAGTGTGATGAGCGGTTAATAAATCTTCTGTTATCTCATGTGCGCCTAGTACCGCTGTTGTGCTTTTCGACTTTGTCGATGAATAAAGGGGATGCCTCAGGCTTATTATATATTTTATTATATATCATATTTTGTGTTCTGAAAGGAGACTGCTACAAATCCTGATCATGATGACACAGTCAAATATTTGATTGTTTAAATCCATTCATATAAATGTATAATCTAAGCTAAGGAACAGGGACCTTATCACGTATCTGTTCTGTTTCACAAAATATATTATATTTTTTAATATGGTGGCAAACATGCACTATGCAGGGCCGCCTGATGGTAAGTGGTTACCGCCTTTGGACGCTTTCAATACCAGGGGTATCGATCATCCGTTGGCGATCCCTCAAGATATACAGTGTAGATTTATTTAAATACACGCTTTCCCACAAGAGTCCCCAGGAAGACTTAGAATTTCGTGTATGCAGGTTTCCTCTAAGTGTAAATTGTTATCGTAAGGCAATTCATGTTGATATAGCCACAGTCAGTTAATAATGCCCGCGGCTATTCGAGCACAATCACAACTTGGCCAAAAGTCAGGGCCGACAAGTAATCCAATAAACCTTAGAAAGAAAGAAATTAACTTCCTCGCAAGTTGGCCAATAACACGGTGTTGGCACAAAATAAAGTTCTGCTATTAACCTTAGCTGTCACACGTCTCGACAACTGGAGGGAACTGCCGAACAAGTGAACTAACTAAAAAGTGCGTACACACCGTGGCAAAGGACGGCGAAGAATGGGGTTTCACTCGCCTCGGCCTTGAGAGGTACTTTACGTTTACATACTGATGGTGAAAAGGCTTGCATGAATAACGTTCATATTGAGCACAAACTGAATAGCGTATATATGTATTGTTATATAATTTACTGCCCGTTTTCTTGAGGTATAGAAAGAGGTATGCAAGTCTAGAGAGAACTGGCACTCTATTTTCTCTGCCTTCTCCGTTAGGCTCCGAAACATTTTTTAATTTTAGAATTGTAAGTTGTCATGACAGTTGCTTTTAATGTTAATGTGAAAATTTCATAGATACATTTTCCAAGCTATTTTTCACATTCATAAGGAAAACTAACGCGAATGAAATCCTATATATATCTAGTATAGAGTTGAAAGGGTTGTTTCCATTGAAAGTACTTTCACTTTGCACTTATATTTTAGATGGAAGAACTAATGATGGCACGGACATTAATTGTTAAGTGAAAACGAGGCATTTATACTCTGTACATTTTTATTCCGTTGGACTTAACAATGGGACCTGATAAAACCAAAATTGTTTTGTAAGCACCAAGCTTTTAAGAAGTGTTTTTAGAGCTCCTGCAATAAAAACTGAAACATAAACCTTTATCATCCGAACACTTAAGACGTATACCTAGATCATTTATCTCTTTCACAACGCAAACAAAGGCAGGCTAAAAAACGAAACAAAAATACTAGGCCGCGAGAATAAAAACTGCAAACAAGGAAAGTAATTTTGCCGAATGACCTCTGTTCCACTGAACAGACTCTCGCTTTCAAAAGTGTTTTGGATAATTTAAAAAATACAGCCCTATCATGCTTACTAAGCAACGAACGTGTACTGGTAGCAGAAAAAAAATTGAGCTAATTTTTCTCTAAGCTGTTTTAAAATGCTGGGATAATGTCGGGATCTGTTTGTTATGTATCAGGCTCCGAGCCACAGCGGCGGCTAATTCTAATTGAAAAATAAAATTGTGTGGGGCTGACTTGGTCCCGGTGACAGGTCGACCGAATTATGTGCGTGAGGGAAATTTAAGTTGCGCAGAATAAATATTGGCTAAATTCAGTCAACCTATATAAGCTTTAATCACTTACGTATTAGAGCTCATTTTATGTGTTTCCTTATTTACATACTTTATGTACATGCTTTTGAGGGGCTCAGTGTGGTGAAACTCACATATGCCTTTAAATATCTTCTGAAGTATGAGCATGATTTTTCTTAACGTTTACCTTCCCCATATATCTCTAGTTGTGATTAAGCCCAGTACTAAAGTTAGGAAAAACTCCTTAGTTCAAAAAGGTTTCAATGTAGCAATCTATGCGTTGGAGGCTACTTATCGAACCCCTCGTAATGATATATAGATTTTTGGTTACAAATTCGTAATTTGTAAAGTACTACCTGTACACCTCTGCCTACCCCTTCGGTGAACTTTTTAGGAAGGCATGATGATAAATTGGTAATTTTGCACTTCTTTAATACGCGAAGATTACCAAGTAGCGTATTCGATATTGATGACATACTTGGCCTGTCAAACTCTGCGTAATGAGGTAAACGAGTTATCAAAACTTTTTGATTAAAATTTGGCGAAAAGTCGGAACGTAATGAATTTTAATGGCGCATATAACAGTTAAGTCGTAACACACACTGGCGATGCGACGCTCTCAGTGTGACGAGTATGAGCCACTTTATGATCCTATATTGTCGCTTTATATAGGTAATTAACCAAGTTAAATAGTGTTGGAACTTTATTCAAGGATGTTAGTAGCTATTAAATATACATACATACTTACGTAACATCACGCCGTCCCTAACGGGGTAGGCAGAGAGTATAGAGCGCTAGTTCTCTCTAGACTTACATACCTCTTTCGCTTCGTCCACATTCAACAGTCTCTTCATACATGCTCGTCATGCATCTACCCACGATATAACTTATGAAACATATACGATGGAAAAGCGTCTGAAATCAGATGTAGACCACGTTCCCACTATGGAGATCATATCGATGGGGCATTCAAGGATGGGAAAATTTCGAGTACCCAAAACCGGAGAGCGTGTGTGAACAGGCTGATGAATGTGGATGAAGCAAAAGAGGTATGTATTGACGCTCTACTCTCTCTGAAAATACATTTAAGCTTAAAATATATTATAATTCTTATTTTATAAGTGTATCAGGTTCCCGAAAGGTAGGGACAGTAAATATATATAATTATAGAGGCGGATGTACTTATGTGGGCTTTCTTAACCATCAAATTTTGAGTAATATATCACTATATTTAATATCAAAATTCATTGGTTCTACCGTTTGAAACTAAATTGAGTTCTCTAGTTAAACCCACGACAAGCAAGGTTCTCAGCGGAAACTGTAGCTATCAAATAGTTTGAAGTAGCCCGCATTTGTATGAATAGCTCTCGCAACATAAAGCACTGTAATACGTAGTGCTCCCACAACTGCAGAGCCCGTACAAGAGAGCTATAATTCAGACGAGCGCCGTGCATTGCAACACACGTAATCCGGTTTTATAAGTTATCGTAATATCCGCACAGCGTTAGTTAAAATTGTATGCTCTTCACACCAGGGTTGAGCCAACTGTGACGCTAAATGCAATTTCAAATGTCATAATCAGGGCTTAGGAAAAAAATTTACAAGAGCGGTAGCTTAACAAATTCATATATGTGTATTGGCCGTGGTGGCCGAGTGGTGCGACGTAAAGATTGCAAGTTCTAATTCTGACTGTGCCAACGAGTAATTTTGAGATTAATGCTACAAGCATTTTGGTGATGGAACATGGTAAGGAACTCTGTATACGTTTGAGAAGAAACTCAAAGATGTATGTATAACTACGCTTGCGAAACAGCGATGGACTCGTCATCTGTCATGTTGACAGTCTATGAAAAGAGGGTATTGTAGTGTGCTGCTGCTTGCTCCTTTAGGCACCTTCGCTATATATAATATATATGTATATGACAATGAAACACCACCTTTTTACAGTTAGTATGTATAAGCCATGCATGGTTTCAAAACCATGGGTATAATGAACTTAGCTCGGTTGGTCTTTTAATTTTGCCAGCCCTAGTACATTGGTTAAAGCACGGTCGCGGAACAGAAAGAATTTCGTACGATAACCTATTATTACCCATCTCTGTCACTCCCGCGTAAATATAATGCGTCTCGCTCGCACAGATGCAATGACCGCTGTCGCCAGGGATTGAAAACCGTTTAATTGAGACCGTAAGGTTTGTTCTTGCTTGCGTCTGGTGTTTTGGTCGCAATTAAAAGTATTTGACATGATTCATAATTTTTGAATAACTAACGACATTCCATCTTGGGATGCGTTAGTGCTCGTTCAATTTTGAAACACATTTATCTTAGTTTGTTGTTATTTGTTAGTTTTTGTTGTCTTGTTTTAATTGTTAAGTGGTTTCGTTGATTTGTTAAGTTTAATTTACTGTTTTAAAATGGAACCAGTGCCGTCTACCTCGCGTCCATTCAAGAAGTTTGTTTCTCCGCGGAAGAAAAGAAAAATGTCACACTTTAGTGAATCTGAGAAGGTTATGATTATTAACGTGTTTAAATACATTAAGGAATCCTGGCCTGCCGATAAATATCCTTCAAAAAAAGAAATGAAGGACAAAACAGCCGATATCTTGGGCATTTCAAAATCGGCCATATATCGTATTTTAAAAGAATATACCGAAACAGACACCGTCAAGCCGGCTCCTTCACCGAAAAAACGACTCTCAGTAATTGAAAAGACTGATGAGTTCGATAAATCGTGCATCAGACGAATAGTGCACAGCTTTTATTTAAAAGGAGAGTTACCTACAACAAAAAAGGTACTACATGTCATAAATGCAGACGAATCCTTACCAAACATGGGCTTGACATCGTTGAAACAATTACTAAAACATTTAAAGTTTAAATATGTCAAACGAAGGCGAAATAATTGTTTGATCGACAGAGATGACATAGCATTGTGGCGTATTAAATATTTGAAAAATATAAAAACTTACCGACAGCAACAACGACCAATATATTACTTGGATGAAACTTGGGTAAATGCGGGTAAGACCTTTTTTTTTATCCATTTACTGACTGAATTAAATCCATACTAATATTAAAAATATGAAAGTATCTCTGTCTGTGTGTCACCTTTACATGGCTAAACGGCTGTTATGATCTTGATAATCCTATTAATATTATAAACGCGAAAGTTTGTGAGAATGTATGTATGTTTGTTTCTCTTTCACGCTAAAACTACTGATTGGATTTTAATGAAACTTTACAATAATATACCTTATACATCAGAATAATACATAGGCTATGTATGAACCACAGGCGAAGCCAGAGGGAACAGCTAGTATTAAATAAATATACTTGGTATCAAGAGCAAAGACAGGATCGACAAAAGCGATTAGTGATCCCCTGAGTTGTTTGCAATATTAAGTGGTTAAATGTTTATACTTATGATAATTTTATTCATTATCTTTTTAGGGCACACTGTAGGCAAAGTGTGGGAAGATACTACAGTGCAGTCACGAAAACAAGCATTTTTGGGGGGTTTGTCGACGGGTGCCAAGAATCCTACTTCCAAAGGCAACCGGTTAATTATTTTACATATAGGAAGTGAAAAGGGATTTGTCCCAGAATCGGAATTGGTGTTTGAATGCAAAGGTACAGGCGATTACCACGAATCGATGAATGCAGTCAAGTTCGAAAATTGGTTCCAAGCAATGCTACCGAAACTTGAACCAAACGCAGTGGTTGTAATGGATAATGCCAGCTACCACTCACGGCGCCAGGAGAAAATTCCAGTAACACGTTGGAAAAAATCAGACATCCAAGAATGGCTTTCATCAAAACAAATTTTTTTTGAAGCAAATGAAACAAAGGTCCAGCTCTTGGAAAAGGTGAAAAACGTTAAAACTCTGTACCAATCGTATGTAGTCGATGAAATGGCAAAAGCAGTTGGTGTAGAGGTATTGAGATTACCTCCATACCACTGCGAATTAAATCCCATCGAACTGGTGTGGGCAGACGTCAAGGGGTATGTAGCTCGGAAAAACACAACATTTAAGATGGTAGCTGTCAAAAAGTTGCTCCAGGAGGCTTTAGCCAACATTACAGCAGAAAAATGGCAAAATTGCATAAGTCACGTCAAAAAAGTGGAATCGAAACTAGGTGGACTAGATGATAATGTAGACAAAACTGTCGATTCTTTTGTTATAAATATGACAGGCGAGACGTCATCAGAAAGCAGTTACTCTGATACAGACGAATCGGATTCGGATTTATGATTTTTTTATTTCTACCAAATTGGTAATTTTAAGACGATTTTGATACCTCTGGTCTGTCTGCCCCTCTGTTCTGTCTGTTTCAGTTAACTCGGGAGTATTCGGGAGCAGTCGGTGCCGCTCGGGTGCGTTGGTACCAAAATGACGGCGTGAGACATGACGCCACTCGATACTCGACCACGACAGAGGAATAACACATCTGTGATTCAGTTTTATATTGAGATATTATTGCAAAATTGTTATAAATAAAAGTAATGGAATGTCTGAAGAGTTTATTGTTTAACAAAATACTTAATAATAATTTATTTAATAAGCTAGTTTTTTTCTATCCTTCAAATATTTCATGCAAACCACACATATAAAAATGTTTGTGACCACTGTCAGTAGGTAAAGAGGTCATTGTACGAAATTCTTCCTGCTCCGCGACCGTGCTTTAGTAAGCTTCATGTAAATGTACAATGTACACTGTATTCCGTTTCATATAACCAGTGCATATATGTATTACGAGTGACGTGTAAGGCATGTATTCCCCTCAACATTTCTTTTGTAGCTAATTTATTTATGGTTTATTCATGAAGGTGTATAATGTGTTTTACAAGGTGTATTTAGAAAATGGAGGCATGACTAATGGCGTCATAATTTCACGTAATTATACGTTGTTTTAATTTACAAGTATACCTGATAGACCAGTGGTCTGCGAAGCTAAAGGTGCGGATTCCCTATTGAGGGTAAATATTTGTGCAATGTTTTGATCATATAATATATATCGTTGTATAGTTATCATAGTTGGGTTTAGAAAATATTGAATTTGGCACTTTTATTTCACATAGGCCCAGATGGGCACTTATAAAACGTCGAAAAAGAAGCACGGTTCGGGTTGGTCGCTTCCATGGAGAAGAACCGGCAAGAAACTCCATGGTTACTCTTTTCAAATCATTAGGCATATACAATATTTTTTTTCGTTACAGCAATAGTACCCAAGTATGGGGGAACAACGTAGGCCCGACAATAGGTCGTTGCTTACTATACAAAGCATACATAAAACAAGATAATTATAACAATGTTAGCAAGATCTAAAAATCTACAAAGCCTACAATGTTCTCACATTCACAAATTAGACAAATTATACAAGTGACACAAATATTGTCATCAGTACTGTAACTAATTCTGGTCAAGATATGGAATAAATTAAAATAAAAAAGGAAAATTATTATTGTATAAAAAAAAACCCCAATTTGAGAAGAGAAAAAGAAAAAGATCCGACTGTAACAACGAGTTTTTCTGCACTTAATTACAGTGATTAGTCACACCAAATGCTTTACCGTGCAGGAAAACATCTAGAGGAAACCTGCATGAGTATGAGAAGAAATAAAAGCAGGTATGTATATGTGTATAGTCGTGTTTGAGAAACGGCGATGGTGTCGCCATCTGCCAACGTGAGGCACCTAAAATGTATCTCCGGCGGAAAGTGGGTGTATGGGTACTACATACACACCTCTGCCTACCCCTTCAGGGACCCTTGTAGGAACACGTGAAGAAGATAACATAATTTGGTACAACGTGACAGATGGCTTAAAAAAATATTCACACAGCTTATACTTGAACTGGGTTCATAAAGAACAATATCTGTCAAACGATACCATCAATTTCCCAATGGCCGCACGTAATGAAAACCGCTCTGTGTGACGTCACAGGGGTACCTCACTTGATAAAATAATAAATTCTCCACATGGCGGCAAATAACATAGGTTCAACCCTACTCTTAAGGCTTGTGCACACTGGTGCAGCTGTGATATATTTTTACTATTTAATAATAATGAAAAATACTTAACGTGACCTTGGGAGACCTTTATCATTAGCTAGATATGCCCCGCAATTGCAGCTGCGCTAAATTTGATTACCATCACTTTCCATCAAACAAGGTCAGTCTAGCTATCCTATTATCCCAAACATCATCCATGCGCTCACGAGCGACGAGGCTCATACACGGCCCCGTCACACTCCTTTGGGTAGAACATACACTTCAACAATTAATAGATTATCTATAGAAAAAAAATATTTTCAAATCGTAATAGTTCCTGAGAGTGCGTTTCAACATACAATGTCCACTTCTTTATATATATAAGGCTTTTAAGCCCAGCACGTACGCTCGGGCCATGCTTTACTGACCTCAAGCTGAGGAAAGTCACAGTTAAAGCAGCTTAAGTTACTAGATCAAGTGATAAGTTACCGCGAGCAATAGCTGATCTCGAAAGGCTTTGACTGTGTCCAATCTTGATACGGGTCCCTAGATTAGTGTCGCTCACTTCGATCATCGGTCACGTGATAACGCCACAGCTTTTTGATAAATAAATAAAAATGATACGTTAAAGTATAGGGTAAAAACTGATCCTGTGTATGTTCGTCTCACGTGTAATGGCGTGGAAGAAATCAGCGGGGGGTCTGATATAAAAAGCCACGGAATTTATGAAGTAATCCTGAGGAAGGCCAAATAAACACAGTACGATAATATATTCGATTCAATAGAACTATTTATAAGATTGGCTTGGAAGAGTGAACTGTAATGTTGGTAGAAAATGAAAATGAAGGCTATATTTACATACATACATACATATCATCACGCCAAGTCCCTAACGGGGTAGGCAGAGAGTATAGAGCGCCAGTTCTCTCTAGACTTACATACCTCTTTCGCTTCGTCCACATTAATCAGTCTCTTCATACATGCTCGTCGGTTTCGAGCACTCTTAACGTTCCCGTCCGTAGTTGGACCGTGGCCTTCCTCTGCCTCTTCTTGCACACACTTTTGCTTTGTATATCTGTTTCGTCAATCTTTCTTCACTCATCCTTTCTATGTGTCCAAATCAACGTAATATGCCTTTCTTCATCTTTACAATCACGCCCTCATTCACGCCAGTTAATTTGCGAATCTCTTCATTGCGGATTCGATCTAATATCGTTACTCCGCACATTTTTCGAAAAGATCGCATCTCAACTGCATTCAAGCTATTTTCATACTTCCTCTGACATACTCAGGATTCACTGCCATACAATAAGGTAGGTACCAATATCGCGTTGTGGACAGTGACTCGAGCATTCTTGCCCAGACTTGCCTATATTTTGTTTAATATATATGCTCCGAAATAAATACTCCTCAATTTTTAAATAACCCTGGCCATTCAGTATAGTAACTATTACGATGCTATCGATAAAATAAAAATAAATTCACAATGACCCTGATATACTATTATCACCCTTGCTGGTTGCATGCAACCCGTGATAAGTCGTAAAAACATAAGTTATTTGTTTTTTATAAGTATATAAATGTATCGAATGATATGCCTTCCAAAAAGGGTCTCCTGAAATCAACTCCGAATGGAATAAGCTGAAAGGTGTATTCGTCGGAGATATTATATGTAATTATGTGCCAACGTGATGGCGAGCAAATTTGAACTTATTCTTGAGCGTATGTAGGTTCCCTTTCCAATTTTTTCCTTCGCCTCAAAACTTCAAATTTAAATAAACATTGCACTTGCGTTCAGAAAAACTCATTTATACAATCGGTATTGGAAGTTGCAACCATTGAGTTGCAGGCAACTACTCGAACCACTCGGCCACCGCTCTATCAGATTTCTGAGCACGTCTACATGTGTATTTCCGTCCCTTTTATAGCTCTGTTTATTACATTCAGGAGAAAGCTCTTGATAAATAACAAATGTAGGATCTCAAAGCGAAAAAATCCTTAAAGGCATACATATAATTTCCATATGTTAAAGCAAATCTCTTGTAGAAGGCAGTTTTCGCATGCTCAAGGGTACGTGGGAACTAAATAATTCGGGAGGCGTGCGAGGAGGCACTGATTGCCGAGGTGTAATGTATGAAATATATATCGTTATGCCGTTTATGTGCGCATCGCTTTGGGATTCTGTTTCACTGAATTTTGTAGGTTTGTCTTTTTGTTCCAGGCTCGGTGTTAAATAAAGATACTTAAAATGTGTAAAGCGCAGCTCATCCATATCAATTAAAATGCAAGTTTTTACATAGTCTTGTACACGAGTGTGGTGGCTAAGTGGTTCTAGTCAACTGTATTACAAATTTCAACAATCCCGACTGTACCAACGAGTTCTTCTAAAATTAGTAACACTACTAATAGTGATCACATCGCGAGCTTTACGGTGAAGGAAAACATCAAGAAGAGACCTGCATACGCTTGAGATTGTAAGTCGTATGTATAATCGTGCTTGATTTGCGGCGATGGACCCGTCAGCTGTCACGTTGGCACCAAAAATATATCTTCGGAGAAGGAGTGTACCCCTCTACCTGAGTAGGAAAAAACTGCGTTCAAAAATAAAAACTGATTGTGATTCTTTGCTAAATTGTACAGCTATATGCTAAATTCTTAGATGAACAAGTGTAACGGACATAACGGACTAAGGTATCTTTCGTTATGGATCCCTAAACATCTTTACATTTCTCTCCTTTGACTCGTAGAGCTGAGAAACTAAACCATCCATCAAATGCTATTAACTTTTCAAGTAGCTATTCCAAAACCAACGGTGTGCGAACCCCATGGAGACAACCAAAGTGATATTTACGGCAGAGTGGATTCCCCCGCGCCTCGCTCGGCCTGTCTTGCTGTTTTCATTATGTTAAAATAAAAGTTCCGGTCTCTTGGGTCCTCTCCAAGCTAGGTAGTTCAATGGTGCTGTTCAATATTGAACTCTGTATAAACTGCGATAGAGTTAGAAAGCGTGATGCGTTTCGTTAGTAAATTGTGGCTATGAAATTGGCAATTCTAAACACGCCTACAATATATTTATACTTCATGGCTTTTTTCGATCCAAATATTTATTTTTATTTTAATATATACATAATGTGTACTTGTAATCCTTGTATTCGAAATGTTTATTACTTAACTGATAAAGCGACCCTTTCAGAACCCTTGTGGGAAGGCGTCAGGATATGTTATATTATTATAAGTACAGTGATTAGCCACACCACGAGCTTTACGGTGAAAGAAAACATCGAGAAGAAACCTGCATACGTTTGCGAAGATCTGTCACGGTGACAACTAAAATATATTTCTGGCGGAAATTAGGTCTGTAGTAACAATCTACACATAATATATCATCATGCCTTCCCACAAGGAGCCTGAAGAGGTAGGCAAAGGTGTATAACAATACTATAACAACATGCAGCAATTTCCACGTAGTTATTTGAACTCATAACCTACCTAGAGATAGAGTCTAAAGTTAAGTTCTCAGAATACACGTCGGCTTCGAATGCAGGGTATTATGTAACACAATATTATGTTAAAAGCAAAGTCCATACAACCATGGCCAACGCGAATATGAATATATAATGAATGCATGATAACATCTAAGATTGTTATCATACGCGTGAAATTAGTATGCATGAATCCTGCGCACTTTGGGTTGATTAAATACGGCGAGCGAAAACAGAGCACGATAAATAGTTTTTAAAGAGAAATATGAGAACGATTTGTCATCCTCACGCCTTCCCTCAAGGGTCCCCGAAGGGGTAGGCAGAGGTGTATAGTGAATACCCACACACCCACTTTCCGCCAGAGGTATATTAGGTGTCAACGTGACAGATGGCGAGTCCATCGCCGTTACTCAAGCACGACTATACATACGCCTTTGAATTTCTTCTCAGACTTATGCAGGTTTCCTCTCGATGTTTTCCTTCACCGTAAAGCTCGTGGTGTGACTAATCACTGTACTTAAGTTCAGAAAAACTCATTGGTACAGTCGGGATTCGAACTTGCGACCTTTGCGTCGCAGGCAACTGCTCGAACCACTCGGCCACCACGGCCTTTTGCATTAACGAGAACGATTTGTGCATTAATTAATTTATTTGTAATAAGAAATCTCTTGTACAACGAAAGTGGAGATGACCTTAACACTATATATATATATACCTTCACGCCTTCCCACTAGAGTCTCTAAAGCGGTAGGCAGAGATGGGTAAGTTAAAAGAGTTTCTTGCCAGTTTTTCTCCATTTAAACGACCAACCTGAACCGCACCTTTTTCGACGTTTTATAAGAGCCCATCTAGGCCTATGTGAAATAAAAATATTTTCATTTATATTTTTATTTTGAAATTCTTCAAAATCGTATGCAAGTTTCCTCTCGATGTAATGCAAAGCTCGTGGTGTGACTAATTACTGTACTTAAGTTGAGAAAAACTCATTGGTGCAGTCGGGTTTCAAACTTGCAATATTTGTGTTCCAGGCGACTAACTACTCAAACTACTTGACCAAAACGGTCCTCTGATGGTAAACATCTAAAAATTCTTAGTAATTTAATTCTATAGTAAATAACGATTAAGTTGTATTTAATTTTGTAAAGCAAATTTGTTGACAATCCTCAATCCACAATCTATATTTATTCAGTTTGATTACAACGTCGTTAAATGTTATTTCGAACCACTCGGCCACCACGGCTTTAAATTTAATTTAATTTAAATTTACAAAATACCCACAATTCAGTAATGTTAATTGATTGAAGTGTGATCTCAAAGTGGACGAGTATCTGAAGTGCAGTTCCCATCCCACATTCGGATGATGACGTCACAGGGCATCCGCTGACGCTGCGCATCGTGTCGCGTCTAACGCTACGTATTATCTCAGCGATCATGGTATATTATAGTTCCTTATCAACAATTTCGTGGCCGCACAAGCCACTCGACGTTATATAAACAGTGCTGTCCATCAGCCAGCTTTGAAATAAAAGTAGTGGAATTTGATATACCTACTTATAGCATCGCCTTTAACACATGGCATGTGTGTGAGAGAGAACAGGACATGTGTGGAGAGTTATCATTATAGTAACTGTTGTTAATGGGCAATGTTTGTGGAATGGAATCTATGGAATCTAGACAGCTATATACATACTTATATAAGATCAATCGGCATCAAAGACTATAAGATGTTCCCCCCAGCGGAAATGGAAACCGTGACCTCAAGCTTCGCAGCCAGGAGCTCTGTCCACTAGACCAGAAGGTCGCCACAAGGGTTGTACAAAATGGATGCAAACATATTTTTTTAATACATGGTTTTGGATAGAGACGAGTTACAAATCTCGCTTCATCCCCATTTTTTCATTTTTTTTAACATCAGGAAATGCTTAGTAAAACTGTTCTATAGAGAATAACCATTAAGTTGGTTTAAATTTCGTAAAGCAAACTGATTGACAATTCTGAACCGCTCACTCAAAACACAATTTATATTTATTCAGTTTGATTAGAACGTCGTTAAATGTTGTTTTATCAAAACATTAACTTAATCTCGTAAAATGTAATCCATTCAATAAAGCACTCCAAAACATTTTAAGATTATCCTTATCCTTATCGTAGCTGAGAGCCTCATAACTACAGGGGAATATGAAACGGGACGTTGTTACACACGACGCAGGTTTACCTGAAATTGTGTTTTTATTCCCGCGTGGGAGGCTTGAGCTTTGAGAGTTTGTGTTCATGTATTATGTGAAATATGAAGGCAGCCGGACGTCTTAATATATTTCATTCACGGTCATCACTCGTATGTCGCGTAGCTCTAATGCTGCTTTGGCTTTTCCCAAGGCAGCATTATACATATATATTCTACGCTTTGTTTGTGAGTGCTAGTTAAAAATTCCGTATTAGTCCGGTGGTTCGATTAGTCGCCAGCAACACAAATATTACAAGTTCGAATCCCGACTCTACCAATGAGATTTTTCAAACTTAAGTTCATTGATTAGTGTGACGATAAGCTTTACGGTGAAGGAAAACATCAAGAGGATACTTGCATACATTTGCTGCGAAACTGCGATGCACTCCCATCTGTCATTTATCACGTAAAAATATATCTCCGGTGATAAGTGTATGCGTCGGTAGTACCTAGTCTCCTCTACCTACCCCTTCGAGGACCCTTGTGGGTGACGTGAAAATATATTTTACACCAACAAAGCATTCATTGAAAGCAGCGGTCCTCTAAAATGAAGGTAACTACTTAACAAACTTTACATCAGATGGGCTTAGTAAAGTGCTCGATTTGCGGCGGCACGTCGATCGGTTTTATACTTAAAGTTTTTTTCGGTCCTTCGTATTTCATTCTAACGAACTTCAGGCTGTGTGTTCTGTGGAAACTTTGCACGCAGGTATAGAGAGAAGTTCAGTTGGGTGGGACCCTTTTGGCAGATGGGTTTAGAGACATTAAAGTAAGTAGTTAAATTAAACGTAATATTTAAGGTAAATTGTCGGTAATAACCGTAACTAGAAGGTTAGAATTACGATTGATATAGTTAATTTTAGTTACCTATGAACACCTTATATAAAAGTGACACCCAATACGTAAAACTTTTTAGTTTCATTTAAGTTGCTTTTTTTTATATCTACATAGACCCTTAACTGTATAACAAATGAAAGTATGATTACTTAAATATCTCTAGTTGCTGCTATTTGGAACTGCTAACTATAACGAGAATCATTATACAAAGATGTGGTACCGAGGCCTCTTGTGACAAGAATGCTCGTACTTATCTTGCGCAAAGATTCTTGGCACTCTCCCGCGGGACGAGTTGGTACAGGTGTTTTATTTAGTATTTTAGTTTATTATTAAAGGCGTATGAATAGTAGTGTTAGAATAACGGCACGGCAACGGCACCTAAAATATATCTCTAGCGGAAAGTGGGTGTGCGGGTACTACCTATACACCTCTGCCTACCCCTTCGGGCACCCTTGTGGGAAGGCGTGAGTGTATGTGTGTAGTTTATTTATATTATGCATATTTCGATTAAAACTTGCGAGTACTAGGAATCCAGCATCTTAGAGCTGTATTCGGGAGAAATTTATATAATCCACCAACCAAATAGGATATACTTGGACTCCGAAAGAATAAATCCTAATATATTCAAAGGAGATGTACTTAGTATCGCAACCCTGCTGTAGTCTAAGTGCCTCCAGTGAAGTAGGAATGCAATATACATAGTCCCTCTCGAGCACCGCGAGCACAAGGCACTTCAAATGAAGTTAGCATGAAGTCTCCGCGACTGAATGAGATGGAGAGATTGCAGTTGGTCCCTTTGAAGGAATTTGATTGCCAATTTAAAAGGTACGCCTGATGAGTTCGCAATATATTTCTCCAAGTTTGATTTAAAACTCTTATGCACAAGTAAATTACATTAACGACGCATTTGAACTCGTAATCTTCAAAATGGTAAATTTTTTTTTAGATTTATGGAAGCAATTTTATTTAAGAACTTTAAAATATACAGCCTTTTAAAAATCGTCTGAATTATTACGACGCTAGAGTCGGTAAGATTAGCGCTACGAAATCTTAGCTGCTACGAGCGCTACGAGCTACGCTAAGCTCCGTAGAGCACTCGATCGTAGCTCTTTACGTAGCGAGCTGTGATTGAGCTATGGTTGATTATATTGTACCATTTCAGACTATTCGATTCCATCATACTCTGATTCGATTCGTAAAAAGCTTTTTAATTTATTACCTTTATAAATATACTTAAACGGTGTATTAATCTGCATAATCCAACTAGATTAATACGCTAGTTTGGGGTGATGTTTCTGCCTGTTTCACGCACGAAATAGTGAACAGAATTTGATGACATTGAGCGCAAAGGAAATAAATCCATATAGAAAAAATATTTAAAATGAATCTTACGCAGGTGAAATTGCAGGGCACAGCTAGTATATATAGTACATATATATATATGTCTTTTATTCAGATTAACACTGGATTTCTACTAGGGTCAAATTAACACTGGATTCCTACTAGGGAAATTACCACAATTACAGTATGCCAACTAACGTAGCGTTAAATGAGAAACTTAATCGACCTAAAGATTTATTTATTTATATATTTATTCATAATCACATTACCATCCTTACAGTCTATACCAATACGATGTAAGAAGAAAAAAAATAAAGATAATTGATAATAGTTGAAAATGAACAACGCAGATTAATTACGGGATTATGTTAAGTTGTATTGCCTATACACCTCTGCCTACCCATTCGGGGACCTTGTGGGAAGGCGTGAGGATATACAAGTTAAGTTGTAAGTAATAATTAAGTTGTTGGGACATCCTTTAAGTAAGACATTTCTTGAGCCAGGATGATCCCTCTCCTCCATTACAATTTAAGTATTTAATATTAAATAAAGACAATTAAGTGAACGTTTCATGTGAATATTAAATATATTAACAAAAACAATATAAGTTAAAATAAGTTCAAATTTGATTCAAATATGATCTGACAATCATATTGTTGTGGAACTGAATACAGCAATCACTGAAAAAAAAATTACGGGTTGCACTCCGGGAGTGCAGGCAGAAGTGAAAACTTGAACTTATGGCGCATTGGGCACTTATATTTGTTTTTTAACACAATACCATAGCAGCAACACAAGTCAAATGAAATATTTCAATAAATAAATTTTCCGTTTAATATTCATTTATAAAATAAATATAAAAAACTCGGGAATAGATGGGATTACGGCTGAGATGATCAAGTACGGTGGACCAGCGGTCTGGGACGTCATCTATTTGCTATGCAATCTTTGCTGGGAAAAGGGTGATGTTCCGGACGGCTGGAGGCGAGCAGTCATCGTGCCTTTCTATAAAGGAAAGGGATCACGATTGGACTGCTCCAACTACAGAGCCATCAGCTTGGTCAGCTTAGCTAGTAAAGTGTACACGAAGATCCTGACGATCAGCATGCAAGAGCGATCCGAAAGGTTTCTCTGGGAATCCCAAGGTTGATTTAGACCAGGAAGAGGATGTATGGATCAAACCTTCTCGCTTCGCGGAATCGCGGAAAAGTTTTTGGATATTAACCAAAGGGTTTTCTGCGCTTTCGTCGACTTAGAGAAGGCATTTGATAGAGTCGTACGAAAGGAACTCTGGGACGTGTTGCCTGGATATGGAGTGAGCAGTTCCCTACTGCATGCCGTGAAATCACTCTATAGTGATAGCGAGGCGTGCGTTAGGGTTAACGGTGAGATGTCACCCTGGTTTGATGTGAAGTTGGGGGTCAAACAAGGGTGTATCATGTCTGCCTGGCTGTTCATTATATATCTAGATAACTGTCTGAGAGCACTAAGAACGAACGGATGTGGAGTGAAAATGGGAAACTTAGTGGTCAACTGCCTACTATACGCCGATGACGCGGTTTTACTGGCGTCATCAGAGGGCGAACTGCAGTCACTAGTTACCATAATGAAAGAAGAATGTGAAAAGAAGGGGCTGCGCCTAAACGCTGGCAAGACTAAGGTTCTGGTATTCGAAAGAGATGAACAAGTGACCGAGTGTGCAATATCGGTAAATGGGCAAATTCTAGAGCAAGTGAATGAATTTGTATATCTTGGAAGCATGTTCACACGAGATGGAAAGTATGAAAAAGATATTGAAAGAAGGATAACTGCCGGAAATAAGGTGAATGGAGCCATGTCGGCGTTGATGGGCAGTAAAAGTCTGAGCAAGAATGCTCGAGTTGCTGTCCACAACGCGATATTGGTACCTACCTTATTGTATGGCAGCGAATCCTGGGTATGTCAGAGGAAGTATGAAAATAGCTTGAATGCAGTCGAGATGCGATCTCTTCGAAAAATGTGCGGCGTAACGATATTAGATCGAATCCGCAATGAAGAGATTCGCAAATCAACTGGCGTGAATGAGGGCGTGATTGTAAAGATGAAGAAAGGCATGTTACGTTGGTTTGGACACATAGAAAGGATGAGTGAAGAAAGATTGACGAAACAGATATACAAAGCAAAAGTGTGTGCAAGAAGAGGCAGAGGAAGGCCACGTTCCAACTACCTGGATCAAATAGATCGGACTCTCAAGGACGGGAACGTTAAGAGTACTCGAAACCGACGAGCATGTATGAAGAGACTGATGAATGTGGACGAAGCGAAAGAGGTATGTAAGTCTAGAGAGAACTGGCGCTCTATACTCTCTGCCTACCCCGTTAGGGACTTGGCGTGATGATATGTATGTATGTATGTAAAAAACTCTCAATCTCGTCTGTCGCGAGGGCACGAACGAATGCCCATGCAAAGACTGCGTATAGCATGCAGCGCTCTCGCATACCTATACACTCTGAGTATACATATAGGTATGTAATCTCGTCTGTCGCGAGAGCACGAACGAATGCCCATGCAAAGAGCGCGTATAGTATACATATATTATAAGAATACACGCGGAGTATATCTGTGTAAAATCTCATCTGTCGCGAGAACGGCTGAAAATGCTCACCCACAAAAGTGCCCAACGCGCCATAAGAAGTTTTCACTTCAATAATGTGTGCGTGCATTTGCTTTGGATGTTTGTGTGTATATTTGAGTATTACTTAGCCCTACGACATGTGACTTAGTATCGGATTGCTCTAATAATTAAAAGGGTTGCTCTTAGTAGTATTTAAGTTCCTTGTAAAAAAGAAATTGGTATCAAAGCGAGCAATAGTTTACTCCAATTTTGAAATCAAAACACAATTTGCAAGGGAAGTGTAATATATATAAAATAGTTCAGTAGTACGCTGGATGCAAAACGGGCAAGTTTTGTTATTGCGTTCCTGTTTTCAGCCGGCGCATGTTGTGTGCGCAAAGTTTGCGGTAACTGTATTAATGTCGACCGCTTTGAGTTCAGTTATTACTGAAAGTGTTGCTTTTAAATATTATAAAAGAAGCTCGTACAGAATTCTCACATTATGTGTTTGTTATTTTATAAAGCCGTAGTGGTTGAGTGCATCGAATTGCGACGCAAATTTTGCAAGTACGAAAACCGCGATTTTGTTGAGTTTTCTTATTCTGTTATTATTATTATTTTAAAATAAACTCCTCACGCCTTCCCACAAGGGTCCCCGAAGGTGTAGGCAGAGGTGTACAGGTAGTACCCACATACACACTTTCTGCCAGAGACATATTTTAGGTGCCCACGTGACAGATGGCGAGTCCATCGCCGTTACTCATGATTATTACTATTATAAATACGTTTTTGAATTTCGTCTCAAACGTATTCAGGTTTCCTTCACCGTAATTTAGTATGTCAATCTATTTAAATCCATAAAACTCATAAAACCTCTGCTTACCCCTTCGGGGACCCTTGTGGGAAGGCGTGAGGATATATTATTATTTTTATATAAACTCATAAGTTCAGTCCGGTTTTGACTTGTAATCTTTGCAATACAAGCGACTATTAAAACCACTCGACTATCACAGTGCTCGGAATATATTTTTCAACAACTGAATAAAAATGCGGAATAGCTATATTATTTATATAAGTACACTAGTTGTCCCGCCCAGCTTCGCTCGGGTGGAAAGAAAAGATGGTGGCGCCACCTATCGGGTCCAATTGTGAATCTAAACCACTCCCAGATCCCCTTGAACACACACAAAAAATTTCATCAAAATCGGTCCAGTCGTTTGAGAGGAGTTCAGTGACATACACACTCACAGAAGAATTATATATATAAAGATATATAATATAAATAATAATATCCTCACGCCTTCCCACAAGGGTCCCCGAAGGGGTAGGCAGAGGTGTATAGGTAATACCCACACACCCACTTTCCGCCAGAGGTATATTAGGTGCCAACGTGACAGATGGCGAGTCCATCGCCGTTACTCAAGCACGACTTTACATACGCCTTTGAATTACTTCTCAGATGTATGCAGGTTTCCTCTCGATGTTTTCCTTCACCGTAAAGCTCGTGGTGTGACTAATCACTGTACTTAAGTTCAGAAAAAACTCATTGGTACAGTCGGGATTTGAACTTGCGACCTTTGCGTCGTCGCAGGCAACTGCTCGAACCACTCGGCCACCACGGCTCTCAAAGATATATCGTTGTCTAGTTACCATAACACAAGCTTTGCTTAATTTGGGACTAGGTCAATTTGTGTGGAATTGTCCCTGGTATTATTATTATTATTGAAGTCTACAATGAAGATATTCGTAAAGTGACTGGTAAAAATTACGGTGAGATTACAAATATGGCGTAAGGCATGGTTGGATGTATAGAAAGAATGAGTGGCGAAACATTTATGCAATTCCAAAGTGTTTGGAAGTGGAGGCAGACCACATTCCAACTACCTTAATGAAATCGATTGAACACTCAAGGATGAGAACGTCATGAGTAGTCGAACCCGGCAAATATGTATGAAGTGACTGATGAATATGGATGAAGCGAAAATTTTATTTTAGGTAGCCTAGAGATAGCTGGAGCTTTACTCTCTCAGCCTACCGCGTATACATAGGTTTACGCGGTGAATATATGTGTATCATTTAATATTTATTTCTATTTTTTACACATTTTATAGCAATAATGTGGAGATCTAATTATCAGTGAAATGAATTGACCTGAATACTGCATATTTATAAAAAAATATATACCACCAATTAATTAATGGCATTATATTCATCATGAGAGTATTCTCCTCCTCCTCGCGTCGTTTTCCTCAATGCTGAGGGTCGTGACCTCCTGTATGAATCACTTTTTCTTTGATAATGTTGCGCCATCGGGATCTGTTCTCAGCAGCGCGTATCGCATCTTGGACTCTGGTATCGAGAGTGGTGCGGACTTGATCGGACCATCGTATCGGGCTTCGCCCTTGTGGTCTTTTACCCTTAATCTTGCCAGTTATAATTATTTTTTCTAAATTATCACTACTTTTTCGGGCTATATGACCGAAATACTCAAGGACTCGTTGGAGACAGATAGAGGAAAGCCATTGCCAATTAAATCGGGTTGTAAGAGTGATCCCTCTAGTTATAGACCTATATCTGTGCTTCCAGCATTGAGTAAAATCTATGAAAAAATCATGTTGGACCAGATGTTATATCATTTCAACTCAAACGGCATTCTGCATAGTCAACAGTTTGGTTTCACGAAGCGTAGGTCGACAACGAATGCGGGAGTAAAACTCGTCACTCACATTTTGGAATCCTGGGAGAAGTCCCAGGATGCCATTGGCATTTTCTGTGATCTCTCGAAAGCGTTCGACTGCGTCGACCACAACACACTGATCTGTAAATTACACCACTACGGAATTCGTGGACTCGCTGCTGATCTTGTTCTTTCTTATTTATCAAACAGACAGCAAAAAGTTAATGTAAATGGGGCGACGTCCTCCGGGTCTTTAGTCAAGATGGGCGTACCCCAAGGTTCAATTCTCGGTCCTTTTCTTATCTTGTTTACATCAATGATCTCCCTTATATGATGGCCAAGTTATCGGATATTATTCTCTTTGCTGATGACACCTCGCTAATTTTTAAAATAGATAGGAAAAATACGAATGTCTTGCATGTTAACGAAAGTTTAACTGTTCTCTCGAAATGGTTCGCAGCTAATAATCTTTTACTGAATCCAAACAAAACGAAATGTCTTAAGTTCTCTTTACCAAATGTAACACAACGGGATCTGAATTTAAATCTTGATGGCAACAAACTTGATGCTATAGCGGAAACTGTATTCCTAGGAATTACCATCGACTCAAAATTGCAGTGGGGCCCGCACATTAGAACACTTTCCGGTCGGTTAAGCTCAGCTGCATATGCAGTACGGAAAATAAAGCATTTAACTGATGTAGCTGCAGCTAGGCTAGTATACTATGCTTATTTCCACAGTATTATGTCCTATGGCATTCTGCTGTGGGGATCAGCGGCGGACGTTGACTCAATTTTCATTCTTCAAAAGAGGGCGGTCCGCGCGATCTATGACATGGGTCTTCGCGAGTCTCTCAGAGAGAAATTTAAAGAGATCGACATACTAACTTTGCCTTCACTCTATATCTTTGAATGTATTTTATATGTCCGCAAAAATAGAGGGATTTACATAATTAAAAGCGACTGCCATCATAAAAATACCCGTAGTAAACATGAAATTGTAATCCCGAAATACAGATTAACAAAAACGAGCAAGTCATTTATTATAAATAGTATACGCTTTTACAACAAGCTGCCAAAGTCTGTTATAGAACTGACCGATGTAAAGTTCAAAAAAATTATCAAACGTGTTCTGATTAAAAAAGCATATTATAAAATCAAGGACTACGTTGAAGATAAAGAAGTTTAGCTCTAGTTCCTTCTGCGCATGCGGCTTCCTTGGTAGCTCATAAACGGCACAAATTTGTGGATGTCTCTAACTATTCTGAATCTTTTTCTTTTCTCAATTCGGGTTTTTTTTTATACAATAATAATTTTCCTTTTTTTATATTAATTTATTCCATGTCTTGACCAGAATTAGTTACAGTACTGATGACAATATTTGTGTCACTTGTTTAATTTGTCTAATTTGTGAATGTGAGAACATTGTAGGCTTTGTAGATTCTTAGATCTTGCTAACATTGTTATAATTATCTTGTTTTATGTATGCTTTGTATAGTAAGCAACGACCTATTGTCGGACCTACGTTGTTCCCCCATACTTGGGTACTATTGCTGTAACGAAAAAAATATTGCATATGCCTAATGATTTGAAAAGAGTAACCATGGAGTTTCTTGCCGGTTCTTCTCCATGGAAGCGACCAACCCGAACCGTGCTTCTTTTTCGACGTTTTATAAGTGCCCATCTGGGCCTATGTGAAATAAAAAGATTTTGATTTTGATTTTGATTGGTAGTGACATTGAGTTCCTTGAGTATAGACGCGTTAGTCCGCCACCGCGTCTTTAATATAATATGTATAAAACACTCTCTGCCTACCCCGTGAAATACTCAACGTGATAATGTTTGAAATTAGTTTGCAAATATCATCAAAACAAAAAAAGTTTAGCTCATAATGGATGAGAAATAGTTCATACATAAATTGTGTCTATTATTCGAAGTGCAGTATTCTCCAAAATGTATGCAAATGTCGAGAGCAGGGCTGTGCTTCCGGGCACAGAAGCGCAGTGAGCAATATCGTATCTCTCAGCTTAATGTTTTCATTTATCGCTTAGCGACATCTGCCGAGCTCTAGTGATGCGGTTAAACTATATGAGCTTGAAGGTAATAAATTCATCTTTTTTGCTAATAAATAATAATAATAAATACCTGGGACAAATCCACACAAATTGACCTAGTCCCAAATTAGGCAAAGCTTGTGTTATGATAACTAGACAACGATATATTTACTTATATAGATAGATATATACTTAAATACATAGGACATCTAGAGACTAAGGTACTATCAAGTATCAAGACTAAGGTACAAATATTCGTGTTCATCACACAAATATCTGCCCTCAGCGGGATTCGAACCCGCGACCTCAAGTTTCGCAGTCAGGAGCTCTAACCACTAGACCAGACGGTCGACAATAAAACACAAATAATACTTAGATACCCGTGGTTGCCCAGCAGGTCGTGTATTTAATTGCCTTCAACGCAATGAATGCTAGTTTGAACGCCGTCTCTATCAATATTTTCCGCGTTGCAGGAAAACTATGTGAGATGAAAAGGAATTCAAAGACGTGCATGAGAAACTGCGCCGGAATCGCCATCTGTCACGTTTCCAACGAAAAAGGGGTGTTGTCACGCCCCGCCTACCCCTTCAGGGTCCCTTGTGGCTTGTGACTCATTGATGTTAGCTATGGATTAATAATTTGAATACTATGGTTATACCTTAAATACGACTATTTCAACCACAATCGAAATAAATTTGCTTTAAAGTCTAAAATATAATTAATTATGGTTTTGGTCGTTTCCCCCAAAATTGAGTCGCGATAAAATTCACAAACAATGCAATCAAAGCATCTATTCACCATTCTAGAGGCTATCGAATATTTTACTCGAGCTGCTCATACCGAATATGCTTTAAAATATCCTCTTCTACACCAACTAGTTAATATGAACCTTAACTCGCTGTTATTAGAGATATATTTCTATTGGTTTGCATTAGACGCCAATATCATTGGAGTTAATTCTAGAGTCATGTGTGGACTTCGAAGTCTTCGCCGAGGCGATGCAATAAACGTTGATTTGGATCGGAATGAACAAATAATGTGTTTTTTTTTTATTTTATCTATACTATTGAACGGGCACAGGCAGACAGGCCTTTTGGTTATTATGGCTGGGTACTCGTAACAGAGGCCATTTCACGTTATAGTGAAAAAAGGTTTGCTGCTGAATTTTATTAATGTATTGAATTTGCTATAATTTTATAAAGCCTAAGTAAATGTTAATTTTATTGTTACAGCTTTATTTATTATTATTATAGAGCCGTGGTGGCCGAGTGTTTCGAGCAGTTGCCTGCGACGCAAAGGTCGCAAGTTCGAATCCCGACTGTATCAATGAGTTTTTCTGAACTTAAGTACAGTGATTAGTCACACCGAGCTTTACGGTGAAGGAAAACATCGCGAGGAAACCTACATACGCCTTAAAAGCAATTCAAAGGTGTATGTATAGTCGTGCTTGAATAACAGCGATGGACTCGCCATCTGTCACGTTGGCACCTAAAATATATCTCTGGCGGAAAGTGGGTGTGTGAGTACTACTTATACACCTATGCCTACCCCTTCGGGAACCCTTATGGGAAGGCGTGAGGATTCTTTAAAAAAAATACTGCCCCGTCACACGTTATTGTCACAAGAATGACGTGATGATCGAATCGGCGCGTATTTACAGTAACATAAATACACCGTTGCTTCAGGAAGGACCACAAACTAAATATGATTACAAAAGGGCAAGTCAGGGCTGCCAAACACGTTAATTTTATTTGTGAATGACTCGGAAGGAGGGTAAATATTTATGGTGCGATTTATTATGAGTATTTATTATGCAAGACACATGCTTTTGAAACATAAGATTTCTTAATCCTCCTTAAGGCCTCTCTTAAGGCAACCTTTGTGGAGGGGGGAGGACTGTTACATTGTGTTGGAAGCAGAGGGATTAAACCCATTATGCTGCCAACACACAATAACTCTCCAAACACAGAGTGGCAACGCGCAAGTGATACTTCGGTATCGTGAGCGTAAATAGGCTACGGTAACCGTTCCCCATCAGGTGGGTCGTATGCTTGTTTGCCACTCTTGTTGTAAAAAAAAAAACTCCCCATTCCCTGATTCCCACAAAATACAGTGATCGCAAGGATCGACAAATAAAAAATATATATATATTTTATTTCTGAATTATTTTCTACCTACTACCTGGATCAAATAGATCGGACTCTCAAGGACGGGAACTTTAAGAGTACTCGAAACCGACGAGCATGTATGAAGAGACTGATAAATGTGGACGAAGCGAAAGAGGTATGTAAGTCTAGAGAGAACTGGCGCTCTATACTCTCTGCCTACCCCGTTAGAGACTTGGCGTGATGATATGTATGTATGAATTATTTTCAAATGCCGTTGACGTTGAGACGTTGAGTCAGCAGCTGAATGGAACTTCACATTGTCTTTGAAATATGAAATAATGTCTTTCATAAGTGTCCCAGCATGGCCACCATCTTTGGCATGGACAAACTAGAGTCACCATTTGCATGTTGACTTTTAATAAGTTTCTTTAGATAACGATTAGGTGCTATTTCACCTTGACTTATGTCACAGGCGTGGAGGTAAGAAATAGTTTCAAGCCTACACAAATGCCACTTGTCTTCATCTCTACAGAAATAGCTCCTAACAATAAAACAAAAAATTTAATAAAATCTTAAATAATGTTCATGTGGCAACCCTAGGATAACATAAGTTTTAAGTGGAGCGAATATGATGTGCGACCGTACCTCCCCTTGAGGGCTCTAATTGTATTTGTGAAATTGGCCAAACTCCCAGAGAACAAACAATATCAATGGAACGAGCTTCGTTTCCATACATATTGGAGCGGATTGTTTATCGCCGGAAATTGTACGCGAACAATAATCATAATTCATGTGTTCAAGAGTTGAGGTATGTTAGGGTTGACACATAAATCGCACATACTTACCCACTTTATGTAAGTAACTTTATTGAAATAATGATTCGAGCCGTGGTGGCCAAGTTGTTCGAGTAGTAGCCTGCAAACACAAAGATGAAGAATTTGCAAGTTTGAATCCGGGCTGTACCAATGAGTTTTTCTGAACAGGATATGTCTATAATATGCGTGAATGCTCTCACAGACACATCCCTATTCATATACGGTAAGCACAAAAGCTTATCTCTATCTTCATCTTTACATGTACTTGAAACTTCTTCTCAGATTATCGGGGAGACACAATGGTATACTTCTTTGCAGTTTTGTTGAGCAAACGTCAATAGATTAATGTCCAATGTATCTTACGATGAAGCTCGTTACACATATAAATATAAGTACCTCTATTGAAATATATACATATTAAAAAGTATAATGTTTCACTTCTGTTGGAAACATAAATATAATTCATTCGTCATCACCAGGAGAATGATTGAAAAGACTGATGAATGTGAATGAAGCGAAAGAGATAACTCTAGAGAAGACTTACATTCCTACGTACGAATAAGTATGTTTAATGACTTTAATTTGATTTATGTTTCAAAATAAAATTTAACTACGTTCTAAACGTCGGCGTCGCTACAATCCCAGCCTATCTACAGAATATTCTAAGAACCTAGGGTTATACGGGACGCCTTCAGACCAGTTGTAATCCTATTAGGATTTCCTAAATCTGGATTAAGCAAGCTCTCACTTTTTGCTAAAAAACGGGCCTGTAAGATATTACTTGTAAACAGGTATATAGCTCGCTTACTATACAAATATTGTGCGCAATCCTCGCATAAAGAATACCTATAGGTTTAATAGCTGGCCCGCCCAGCTTTACTTGGGTGATTTTTTTATTTTATTTATTTATTTATCAACTTACAACTATTTTACAGATAATAACCTAATGCAATAGCGTAGCAACATTCTATGTGTAATATAAGCATTCAGATTTTATAACTTAATATGTACAGCGTTATTTTTGTGAATTCACTCAGTGTACAAATAAAAAGGTCCGTTTCCTCTGCAACGCAACAAAATAATAAAAGCAAGGTCCAATTCTGAATTTAAACCATTCTCGAGTTCATCATGAGACACACAGAAAATTAAAATCGGTTCTCATCTTCATTAAGTTTAGTTACATACACACGCATAGAAGAAATATATAATGAACGTGAAATGAATGATTGTGAATGAGAGAACATTGTAGGCTTTGTAGATTCTTAGATCTTGCTAACATTGTTATAATTATCTTGTTTTGTGTATGCTTTGTATAGTAAGCAACGACCTATTGTCGGGCCTACATTGTTCCCCCATACTTGGGTACTATTGCTGTAACGAAAAAAAATATTGTATATGCCTAATGATTTAAAAAGAGTAACCATGAAGTTTCTTGCCGGTTCTTCTCCATGGAAAAGACCAACCCGAACCGTGCTTCTTTTTCGACGTTTTATAAGTGCCCACCTGGGCCTATGTGAAATAAAAAGATTTTGATTTTGATTTTTGATTTTGATATATTAAAAGATAATAATATATATTTCTTCTGTTTCAGGAAATGCTATTTTTTCACTCGAGCGAAGCTGGGCGGGGCAGCCAGTATTATGTATTTGCCAGTCTGTACCTAATACAAATACAAAACAATCTTAGAATCATCATGATGTTGTTATCAAACAATGTAGCTAATTGCCAGTCGGCAGTCTGATTCAATGTTATCTTTGAGATTTATTGTCGCGAGTGGTTGACCGAGAATTAAGATATTTAGTTAGCGTCACGGCTTGCATACGTACTAGAGAGTATATGCGAGTACAACAACCAATTAAGTGGAACACAGAAAACTTGGAAACTGTGAATCAGTTGTGCAATGCTTTAAAACATATTACTATTAGAATAATTACTCCTCCTACACCACCACTTTCAGCCGGAGCTATATTTTACGAACCAACGTGTCAGAATACATAAGTACGCCATTTTTTTTTTCAAAATTACAAAACTCATTGGTGCGGAGTCCGAACTTACAATCTTCTTATTGCATGTATCTACTTAAACCACTCGGCCACCAAGCCTCTTGCGAAACGGGGATAGACATAATTATGTAAATATTTTCTTTCAGTAATAAATCACTAATGTTAGCCACCCCGTGAGGGACTCGGCGTGTACAATTCTGAAATTCAAGAAAACTCATTGAACCAGACCACCGGTGTTTGAACCAGCAAACTTAAACATAGCAGGTGACTACTTAAGCCTCTCGTCCGCCAAGGTGGGAGAGCGAAAAAGTTCTCAATTTATAATTCAAAGAGATTTATTGAAGGTAGTTTACCAACCTTTGATCTAATTCGTCGGTAATAAATGATGTATTCCCAGACGATTAGCGGATGAAACCTTAATGACCCTTGGACCCCGGCGGCTCCCCGGGAATAAATAACGAGCCGATAGAAAAGTCAAAGGTAATTGTTTATTTATTAAGGGACCCGTTTCGTATAAGTACAGAGCTAATTGCCAGCACTAGAATTACGCAATCTTATTATGTAAAAAGTTTTACTATAATGACTTAATTGTTCAATTCAGTATATATAACGGAGGCTTGCTGATGGAAGGATTTAGGACTAGGTACTAGTGTACTTGTAGACTACAAAAAATAATAATGTTATGAAATCTTCCACGATTTCATAACATTATTATTTTTTGTACATACATATTATCGCGCCAGTTCTCTCTAGACTTACATAGCTCTTTCGCTCCGTCCATATTCGTCAGTCTCTTCATACATGCTCGTCGGTTTCGGCTACTCTTGACGTTCCTTAACGATTCTTTTCCTCCGATTATTTTTGTAAGCTCCTGAATTGGTAGTAAGAGATGTTGGCACGTTACTTGCAACAGAAATACTAATGATAATACTTATTAATAATAATGTTTACACACGTTTGAATTTCTTCTGAAACGTATGCAGTTGTAGTTTTTAAGTTACTACATCACTATGTTTAAGTTAGAAAACTCCAACCACTGAGCTTTGAACCTGTAAGCTCCAGTTTGTTACTACTCGTCCACTAAGGTACTTTAGAATGAAAGCAAAGGATTTTATCCAAGTTCTTACCGATCAACATCCCGAGCAGTAGAAACAGCATTGTATACAAATTTTAAGCACACCACTTCACATTATTATTATTAATTCACTTAAAAGTTTCCAAAGTTCCACTGCCTTTCACATTTCTCCTATGACATAACTTTACCCGACACAAAAACACGTGTAGTTATCGTGCTTTTTTTACTGGAACGACGTGCGCTCCCCGCGAGCGCTCGGTGTCAACTGAGGAAAACTGGAAAAGTGACACAATGATAAGATACCGCGAATAAGGGCTGCCAGCATGAGCCAAAATCTTTATCCCCTACTAATATTGCGCTTAACAAATAGAGATTTGCGAAAGACTGCTGGCAGATGCTGGATGCGACAAGCTGAAGACAGGGCGCTATGGCGCTCATTAGGGGAGGCCTATGTCCAGCAGTGGACTAGAGTGGGCTGATGATGATGATTATCGTGATGATGATGAAAAAGAGATTGGCTAGCTGCGATGTACAACTGCAAGATCAAGCACGAGTGTGCATAAAGGGCATAAAGAGTTTTCTTAAGATAAATGATTAGATAGAAGACTAATCATTAAACCTATGAGTTTACGGTGGAAGAAACTCTGTGAAAGAACCTGCAGAACATAAGATCGTGCCTCATTCGAAATCCATCGCCTTAAACATGATGTCCGTTAAAAATTAAATGCAATTCGAAAACATTCCTTCGTGGATCCTTGTGTGCCGGTTGTCAAGATACACACGTTATAAAACGGCTTTCAAATTGCAACTCAACAGATATTTTTATATTCCAAAATGCAATGTGGTTCATATTTGAGTTTTTATTTAAATTTCCCCATAATCGTGGATTCATTTCTGAGTATGGTAAAAATCCGCCCAAAACGACGTCAGGCGGGCGGCCCGCGCATGCGCCTTGAACGACATCCTACCGGCAAACAATACTTTATTTTTAGAAACAACGTTTGCAGTTACAACCCGGTGATTTTTATCACTGCTACGTTAACTTGAGAATCACTTTTATCTTGTATTTAATACACGCAAAAGACCCGTATGCGTTTGTGTAGCTAGAGTATTAACGTGGTGGCGTAGTTGTTCGTGAAGTCGCCTCCAACACAAAGATTGCAAATTCGAACTCCGGCTGTACCAATGAGGTGTTTCTAAACGTATTTACAGTGATTAATCATACCACGAGCTTTACGGTGAATGAAAACATTGAGAGGAAACCTTCAAAAGTTTGAGCAAAATTCAGAAACGGCGATGGACTCATCATCTGCTACATTGGCACATTAATATTTTCCTCTCTCCCGGCGCAGTGACAAAATCACCTTTCTGAGGAAAGCGAGCAAAATGTTTATATAATTAGGAAATTTATAAAATTTCTTTAAATTCTAACATACATTTGCTCATCTGATTTATTAGTATGGAATCACTATAGTAACTAGTAATACGTATTTAGTACTCGCAACCCCAGGGGTGTTTACAAGATGCTTAGCGTTGATTGCTCGCTGTTAAACTTAAATTATGTTTTAATCCCACCTCACGTTAACTTTGCAACTTGGAGAAATATCTTCCTGGTATTTATCTTAACACTCGTCTTACGGTATTCGGTACGCGATGAAATATTTTTAAATCCGGTGAAATAATTCCTTAGATGGGAATACTGGCTTTGATGTTACGAATTCTTTATCTTGGTGTTTTTTTATAAAAGCCACGAATGATGGAAACTATGCGAAGGTTTCTTATTAAGAATATTTTTTTGTATTTAAAAGTTTTTTTTATTTAGTTAATTTTATTTGGAAAACCCAAGTTGGTAGGTACTGTCTTATATGTGTGCCTAAGCACACAGTAAGGAGTTAGTGGTGGCCGCACAAGGAACCAAGTTCGAATCCCGACTTAAGTACAGTACAGTAATTAGTCATACCACGAGCTTAACGGTGAACATTGTAGGCTTAGTAGATTCTTAGATCTTGCTAACATTTTTATAATTATCTTGTTTTATGTATGCTTTGTATAGTAAGCGACGACCTATTGTCGGGCCTACGTTGTTCTCCCATACTTGGGTACTATTGCTGTAACGAAAAAAAAAAATATTGTATATGCCTAATGATCTGAAAAGAGTAACCATGGAGTTTCTTGCCGGTTCTTCTCCATGGAAACGACCAACCCGAACCGTGCTTCTTTTTGCCGTGCCGTGATTTGATTTGATTTGAAGGAAAACATAGAGCGGAAACCAGCATACGTTTGAGAAGAAATTCAAAGGCGTATGTAAAATCGTGCTTGAGTAACGGCGATGGACTCGCCATCTGCCACTTTAACACCTTAAATAAACCTCTGGCGGAAGTGAGTGTGTGGGAACTACACCCTAACACCTCTGCCTACCTCTTGGCATGAAGATATACAATAGAAGTATTTTCTCCTGTCCTGGTTCCAACTGCTGACTGCTGAATTCCTTTATATGTCATCTGGATGTTGTTAAAAATGTATATGTAAATGAGTAAGGACTCAGTATATATGTATGTCATAAATCCTATCTTATCTTACTTCTTACTAATATTATAAATGTCAAAGTTTGTAAGTTTGGATGTTTGCGGTTCTTTCACGGCCAAACGGCTTAACCGATTTCGCTGAAAGTTGAAATGGTGATAGCTTATACCTAGGAATAGGACATAGGCAACGTTTTTTTTTCTGTTCTTATATTATAACGTATGATGCTCTTTCAAGGCATAACGGCTGAACCGATTTTAGCAGGAAAAAATTCCAAAGCTACTTTTTCGTACTCCACGCGGGCAAAGCTGCGGGCAGAAGCTAGTCATCACTTATCCCTTCATGGTATCAACACAGAATATATGCAGTGGCTATTTGTATGCAGATGCGGCAAGACTCACCAATTGTGTAGGACCTAATTCCTCAGGTAGGACAGCGAGGCATATGGAGTTCCAGGGACTCTAAAGTAGTCTTTTCCTGAGTCGAGTAATTGTTATGACGATATTTATTTGTTTTTTTCAACACAATTTGTTTTACGTTTTTATTATGTGATGTTCGGAAGTAATGGATCTTTTTGCAAATTTTCTGTTTATATCGGTTTTCTTCTTTGGTGAATGTTTTTTTTTATCATCATATCATCACGCCGAGTAAATTATGTCTTCACCATCGCGTTGATTGATGATGAATAAATAACTATAAGTGTTGTAATTTCTTTAAAGGCTTAAAAGATATGTATGTACATACATATCATCACGCCGAGTCTCTAACGGGGTAGGCAGAGAGAATAAAGCGCCAGTTCTCTCTAGATAATACATAATTATAAATAACAATACCTAAGCTCAGTAATAGCAATCTGTACAGCGCTTAATACCACTTTCTTGCGTCACGATGTTTGAATGAATTTAATTTCGCCGACAACGCTCACGTTTATTACAAAACATTTTGCTCGTTTTATGCTTGAGCTACACTCGCGGAAGATATTTCAGCTTTTGTTAGCTCCCGAGGTCATTGTTGTATCCTGTGACTGGACATTACTTTCACGTTGGCTTTCGTACATTCTTTAAGTCTAAGGAATGCTTGCTAGAATTTTTTAAGTCATTAAGCAAATCATCGCATAGCGGAAGTCTACAATCTACAATGTGTTCAGAATTCGATATTGAATGTTATCTCGCAGTGAGCTGCCAAGCGTGGGTGGTGATACGAAGCAGTTTATTGTATTGGGTTTGCTAGCGAAATCCATAAATATGACTAAACTACTAAAGAAAATTAGTCAATTATATCGCTGCTGTGGTAGTTTATGAGTTATATTCACACTATACATGCATTAGACAGGGAGCTATGGCGCTCATTAGGGGAGGCCTATGTCCAGCAGTGAACTTAATATGGGCTGATGATGACGACGATATATTATTATTGCGGTTAAGTCGAATAGTTTTTAAAATGCTCAAAAAACTAATAATCTAGTTGCTTTCGCTTCTTCCACATTCCTCATTATATCGTCAGTTTGGAGTACTCATGACGATCCCTTCCTTGTGAGTCATGCTAGCTAGTTTAAAGGTGGTCTGCTTCTGCCTCTTTTCGCGACCACGTTCATATTCTACCTTGACATACGTTAACATGACATGATCAACTTTACAATCACACCCTCAAGGACGTATCAAGGGACTGATGAATGTGGACGAAGCGAAAGAGAAGTAAGTAAGTCTAGAGAGATGATAATACGTATGTAAAATCACACCCTTGTTGAGCCAGTAGCTTTGCGAATCTCTGCGCTGCAGATTAGATCTAATATCGTTACGCCGCACACTTTTTGATGAGAACGCAGCTCAACTAACTGCATTTAAATAATACGTTCTCTGACATGCCCAGGATTCGCTGCCGTCTAATAATGTGGGCACCAAAAGCGCATTGTATGCTGCTTGTAATATTATGCGAGTCTATATCTGAGATTTTAATGGTTGAGTAACTTTAGCCAGTTTCGAGTGTCGATTATAATAGTTGGAGCAAGTTGTGGAACTCTCAAGTTTTGATCAGCGGCGAGGCCGAACAGTAAAGGTAATTGGGATCGCGGGAAAGGTGGCAATATTCTAATTAAACATCATAATAACTTATATTACACAGCCGCGACTGATGAAAGCGCTCTAGCAATGTTAAACACGAATAATAGTTTTCACGGATTTATATAGCATAAAAACTTTATAAAATTAGTCGAACCACAAGCTTTACGGTGAAGGAAAACATCGAGAGGAAACCAGCATATGTTTAGAAAGAAACTCATAGGCGTATGTATAGTCATACTTTAGTAACGGTATGGATTCACCATCTGTCACGTTAGCACCAAAATGAAGTCATCTAAGAAAGTGGTTGTGTAGGTACTAGCTACACACCTCTGCTTACCCTTTCGGAGACGCTTGTGCAAAGGCGTGAAGATAAATTGATAGTACGTAGCTGAAAATGGGACCTTAATTATGGGTGGTGAGTTAGTTACGTCCCAAAGACCAAAGATTGCGGTTGTGACTTAAAACGACGCACAGTTCACAAAATCAAAAGCTGTTCGTCACTTGACAATGACTGGCATGAGTTATTTGTGTTCGGTTTTTGGAAAATGTCTCCTAGGAGAATCGACATACAAAATGAGTTTTGATAGATCATTATCTATTAAATTAGTTGGTACATTACGCTATAACAAACACTAAAAAGTGACCAATAAAAAGTTAAAAAATAGGCATCAGTCACGACAATTTTTTTTATTGATCATATTTCAATTCCCGTGAAGGCGTTCCTTTGAATCCAATTTATTACTAGTTTTACAAAAAAATCCCAATTGGTCAGATAGTTTATTACATAATCCATTTTATATTTTCAAGGAGGTTCGCTAATTCAGCTCTAGACCCCAGTTTTACGAGCGCGGCATCTGATAAATGCCGAACGGTAATGGCCGATGACAAAGTAATTTTTTTACTGCCAGCATTAGCCAGTTCGGAGTTAAAATCCAAATGGTTTTTTATAGTAACTTATCAAGAAGCAATCACCAATTATTTTCATTATTATTCATTCAGGTAAAACGTAACAAGGATAAACTCCATGTACCTACAGCTAGATTACACGAAACTAGCAAGTCCATTGTCGGGCAAGGTACGCTTTTTTAATAAGCCACCTCAGAAACTATTGAATTACCTGTTGTAGAGCTTAAAGCTAAATTAAACGTAAACTAATTCAAAAAGCTTACAATACAATATCAGATTATTTAAATGATAGCCATGCATGGCAATGAATTGTTCTTCTTGCAGATAATGTTAGGTGTGTTAGATGTGTTAGGAGCCGTGGTGGCCGAGTGGTTCGAGCAGTTGCCCACGACACAAAGATTCGAATTCGAATTTGAATCCCGACTGTACCAACGAGTTTTTGTGAACTTAATTACAGTGATTAGTGAGCCACGAGCTTTACGGTAAAGGAAAACATCGAGAGGAAACCTACATACGTTTCAGAAGTAATTCAAAGGCATATGTATAGTCGTGCTTGAGTAACGGCGACGGACTCGCCGTCTGTCACGTTGGCAACTAAAATATATCTCTGGCAGAAAGTGGGTCTGTCCTGCTACAAATTTACCGTAACTTGCATAAAGCTTTTTCGATAATGTGATACGTACCAAGTTAATTTCGTAGACATTTCCAGTTAAGTGAATATTCTCGACATTCCCTCTCAACTGGCAAGTAGTGTCCTGTTAGACTGCTAATGAGCGAACATGTAAGGCACTCGAGCAGCTCGTTTGTCGCTGGATGCCTGAACTGCACAACTATGTGGCCACTGCCCGTGGCTGACACACAGCTTCAATACAGCTACTGAAGTTTGTGGTGGTTTTACTGAACTTAAGAACAATGTATAGTCACACCATGAGCTTTACGGTGAAGGAGACTTCCCCTCGATGTATTCCAATACCGTTAAACTCGTGGTGTATCTAATCACTGTACTTAGGTACAAAAAACTCATTGGTAATTGGTGCAATGATCGTGTTGCAGGCAACTTCTTAAACGACGGCCACCATATATATATATATATCTTAATATATATATTTCTTGTGTGCGTGTGTATGTGACTGAACTCCTCCTAAACGACTGGACCGATTTTGTTGAAATTTTTTGTGTGTGTTCGTGGAGATTCGAGAATGGTTTAGATTCACAATTGGACCCGATAGGTGGCGCTGTGATCGTGTTTTAGGGCATTTACTTTTTTCACCCAAGCGAAGCTGGGCGGGACCACTAGTATATATATATATATATACATATATTATTTTATCCCACTGCTGGGCAAAGGCCTCCCTCTCTCCTCAACTCCCGTGTTCGAGCGGTACTTCAAATTACCTTAAAAACAATGCAATAATTAATAGAAATTAAACTTAATCAAGAACACATAAGCCGTACGGATTACTCTATGTCCCACTTCGTCTGAACCCCAGTGATCGGTGTCACCTCAAACTTGTCCCACCAACTTGACAACTATGTCCGACTCGATTCCTCAACTCACAACTTCCGTGTCTTGCATCCCATTAAGAAGAGTTTAAAGGATTTCTATCGCGGGCATTGAGCCTAGTTAGAGCCTATTATTCACACATCTTAAGATTAGTTGGAGGATATAGCCAATTTGATTTAATATAACTCTGATTATAATAACAAAAGTCTTTATAGTACCGATGTGGCGAGATTTACCACAGTTGGAGATTCATATAATTTCGTTGCGCGGTTTTATAGGAGTTTCCTTCCCCAAAACGCTTAGGCTGTGGAATGATCTCCGATACGAGCAATACCAGTCCAAGCGCTCATAGACGACGGTAACAGCTTAGTACCAGGGTCCCATGAAAGTATGCCACCATTGCGGTTTTAAAAAAAGGCCGGATTTGATGCGGCCGTTCTGAAGCAAGTCCAAAAGTAAAATTTAAATATATGAGCAATTATTTGCTAACATATTATAGGTACGAAGGTATTCACATTTAACGCTCGAGTCAGTAGGTACAGTCGTGCACACGTCTAACATAACAATTTTCTTCATGCTCCCTTTGGACGATGTAGCGTTTGCTAGTGTAAAGACAGTACAATTCCATAGAAAATTACTTATATTTTTTATTATCTCGCTTTTGTTCTATGCTTATTTTACAACGAGGACCTCTCCTCGATTTCTCCTTTGATTGTCAAGATAATAAAAATATTGGTCATGGATAAACTCAATAATGATTTACCGATTTTAAAAGTTATTCTACTTATAAAAAGCTACATTATTCCGAAGTAAAATGAACAGCAAAAAAATATACACCTATTTATACAATCGAATTTTTCGCGGGTGAAGCCGAGTCCATTACATATATTGGCTCTAATAAGATATATACATATATATTGTGTAAAAAACTAGATAACTATTTATTTCTTAATTCCTGAAACATGTTTGAACTCCAAATGAAAAAGTGTTAAAAGAAAAAGGGAAAGTTATGAGAATTGATAAGCTTTTTAGCGGGGGTCGTAAATAATTAGATACAAGATAAGGCGTATTATGGTGGAAATAATATTAAAATATCTTCTTTTTCTATTTCACACCTTTAATTTATACCTATCTACGGATATTTCTAATTAATTTGAAAGAAGGTTAACCCTCGCGGGGAAAACATTTAACAAAATACCACGAAATTTACGGTGAAGAAAAACATCGAGAGAAAAAACAAATTCAAAGTCGAATGTATAGTCGTGCTTGATAAACGTATATGATGGACTCTCCATTTGTCACGTTGGCTCCTAAATATTCTATGCGATAAAAGAAGGTGTTACACCCTACAATTTACAAAAACAATTTTGACGAATTTTAAAGCAGCTAAGATCATGTTTTAGCTGGGTATTTAATACAATTTGAATAATTTCTCGCGAACAGTCCGAATCGCTCGAGGCTGACTTTCCAAAGCTACTAGAAATTCCGGTTTGCTTTGAGTCGCTCTTTTCATATTAAATTAACTTTTGTTCCGAGCGCGACTGTACCCACCGCCACCCGACGGCGACGTTTGTACGTATGTACGTTTTGTTTGAATATTGCGCGCTCTGATGTTATGCGAAGTATTGGCTTCTTTGAATATTTTGTTGAGAATTTTGATATTTCCCCGGTTTGGTAGATTGGTTGGCAAATATAAATAATATATAGCTGGGTTACTACAGCTGAGGAATTTCTTTATAAATATTGTATGCGTCATAGGTGAGGTAAGGTAGGGTATTAAAATCATTATATGTTTTATAAATGTGGATAAAGCGAAAGAGGTACATACGTTAGTCTAGAGAGAACTGGCGCTCTATCTATGCTTTTTTTTTTTTTATTGAAAACCAACGGTGCTATTACAAATATAGACTTGAGAATTATACATTATTTTTAAGGCAAATAAAAGGTTTCCCTCTGTATTAATACACGATTATTTGTGTTACGAAACAAAATGGAATGTAATGTAACTGGAATGAATCAAACATGTATATGATTGTAAGGTACTGTAAACAATTACTACTAATATGTAATCAATGTAACAATTAATTAATTAATTAATTCGTTAATTCGAGCACACAACCCTAGAAGCAATACCAAGTACTAACTGACAACAGTATATACTACATCTAATATAAAGTTATAACATGGTATATTATAAATTATGGCATGATTTACCTATCACAATTTTATTACAGTGCGAAAGTGACTATTGATGAAAACAAATCAGATATCCCTCAGCAGTGTTAAGTTACATTATCCGTATTTAATAAGGGCTATAATCTTTGATGCCGGAGCAAAGCAAGGGTTTTCAAGTTCAATTTTAAGTTCGTGCTTTTAAAATACATTGCTGTATGTAGGTTTCGAATTTATTTTTTTAATATCTAAACAGATCTACGGAACTGAAATATGTGTTGTATGAGTGAGCAATTCGAGAGAGAACCCGGTTGCTGGCGTAATTAGTGGAATTCCTAGCGACATGCAGCAGAGGCGAGTGGCGTGTGCGTCGCCTAGGTGTGCAGAATGTCAAGCCCGCCACCATCTCAGGGCAGTACTGCTTACCCCATTAAGGACTCGGCGTGATGATAATAATATATTAGCTGGACTTATCCATGGGATATGTATATTACGCGGGTGAAATCGCGTGGCACAGCTAGTAGTTTAATAAGTAAACGCATCTGAAATAAAATTTATAGACATAAGTAAAAACGTGCCTAACAGCTTACACGAATTCTTAAACCAAGTATATACCTTGCTCCACTAACCATAATCTAGATTTGATTGTAATGTGCCGACTCCGTAGTATCATTAGTAATAAATCTTAGTGGTTTTTTAGTGCTATGTCCAACCAAATGTTATCTATGTTTATTTTAATGATAAATAAATGAAAATAAAACTTATATATGTTCGTATCATCACGCCCAGTTTTCGAATAGTCTTCTTTGCTTCGTAATATTAATCGGTCGCTAATTGTTCGCCAGTTTCCATATAAGAAAAGAAATGAAAATGTCCATGAAAGAGGGACGATACAAATCTATCTATCTCTTTCGTTTCCTTGTAGAAGCATGAAGAAACAAAGCAAACAATTTAATTGTGTTTTATAACAACTTACCTTAAATAATTTAGTCATACGGACTACAGCATAGATACCGCTCCTAGTAGAGTTTGCTTTCTTCACTACATTTCTTCACTCTAGTTCATGCAAGGGGTGAGAGTGAGTACCAAACATATTCAAGCCAAAACGTTCCTATGGAGCGCTATGCATAAGTGGCACGAAGCCTTATAGCAATTTCATTCAATTCGCGTTTTATGTTCAACCGACGAAACCTGCGATGTGGATAGCGTAAAAAAAAATCTGTAACTTGATGTGTACATTTTACTAATGCAATAAAGTTCCCCCATTTGCGTACCGGAAGAGATCATCTTGGAAAATGACTGGACCACTTTACCTTAACTGCGCTTTTAGTAAACGAAAGTTTCACTCACCTCACGCCTTCCCACAAGGGTCCCCGAAGGGGTAGGCAGAGGTGTATAGGTAACACACCCACTTTCCGCCAGAGGTATATTAGGTGCCAATGTGACCATCGCCGTTACTCCAGCACGACTATACATACGCCTTTTGAACTTCTTCTCAGACGTATGCAGGTTTCCTCTCGATGTTTTCCTTCACCGTTAAGCTCGTGGTGTGACTAATCACTGTACTTAAGTTCAGAAAAACTCATTGGTACAGTCGACACACCCACTTTCCGCCAGAGGTATATTAGGTGCCAATGTGACAGATGGCGAGTCCATCGCCGTTACTCCAGCACGACTATACATACGCCTTTTGAATTTCTTCTCAGACGTATGCAGGTTTCCTCTCGATGTTTTCCTTCACCGTTAAGCTCGTGGTGTGACTAATCACTGTACTTAAGTTCAGAAAAACTCATTGGTACAGTCGGGATTCGAACTGGCGACCTTTGCGTCGCAGGCAACTGCTCAAACCACTCGGCCACCACGGCTCTTTGTGTGTTAAAAAATGTGATCCTACACCAAGAAAATATCAATTCTTTAATTATATTGCGGTTTCATAATACTCAAAATCAAAACCAAAACTCTTGAACACTTATTGAACGCAACATACTCATAAAAACTAGTTACCACCGCTTCCAAAAAAAAAATACCGTTAGGAGAAGAAACGGCGAAATAAACTCCCCGTGTTCCTTTTTTAACATTTGTTCCCTTTTATGTACGGGTAGATAAAAATCTTACATATAATACAAAAGGAGCAATTCATTGCCATGCATGGCCATCATTCAAATAATCTGATGTTGTATAAGCGTTTTGAATGAATTTACGTTAAATTACAGCTTTAAATATTAATTATTAATTTATTACTGCAACTAACGACGCAGCAAATATATATAATCTGTTTAATATGGCCACATCTAGTGACGTGTCTGGGACGTTTACCAACTACCTACATACCTCATGTCATAAATCATCAATGACGTACAGTCGTGCTTGAGAAGCGGCGATAGACTCGCCGTCTGTCACGTTACCACCTTAATAATATATCTCCCAACAAAGTAGACTAACTACTCACCCACGTTTGGAAAGTTACCCTATAACGTCGATTACGGCTAACCATTGCGTAAAATATTTACCAACCGTTTAAGGCTCTTAAGTAGAATTCTTTAAATATTACCATTACAAATCGTAGAAGAAAGAAAGAAAGAAAGAAAGAAAGAAGGATTGACGAAACAGATATACAAAGCAAAAGTGTGTGCAAGAAGAGGCAGAGGAAGGCCACGTTCCAACTACCTGGATCAAATCGATCGGACTCTCAAGGACGGGAACGTTAAGAGTACTCGAAACCGACGAGCATGTATGAAGAGACTGATGAATGTGGACGAAGCGAAAGAGGTATGTAAGTCTAGAGAGAACTGGCGCTCTATACTCTCTGCCTACCCCGTTAGGGACTTGGCGTGATGATATATGTATTATTATATGTATTATTTGTATGTAGTTTAGTATTTACTTATTACTATTATATTATTATATATTTTTGTATTTGTATTTATGAGTATTTATATATGCGTGTACATATATTATATGTATTCAGTCATGTCAATATTTCCCCGTTTTTTTATCCCCTCTATTAGCCTGCCATATCTTTCTCTGCATCACCCAAAGGTTGACTGGTAGAGAATGCCTACGGCATTAAGTCCGCCTGTGTAAATTATTTTTGCAGGAAGTTTTTAAATAAATAAATATGTATGTATGTATGTATGTACCATTACAAATCTTATACCTGCCTGCGGCTGACACCTCATTCACATTACATCCGTTTTATCACGTTACTGCTATTTATAACAATATAGCGTTGTCGTGATTTACGTCCAATCAAGCAGTCGATTATTGTTGTTTATTTATTTTATGAGAGGCCGGAAGGGTACTTCGGATGTGAGGTTGGACCAAGACACAGGCTCACACACGGCCATGGCCATTCAAGGCCGAGAACTAGTTAATTTGTTTTAACAATAAATTGTTTAAATAGTTATCATGTTACGTTGGTTCAGAACAAATATCTTCTTCATGCCTTCATACAAGGGTCCCCGATGGGATAGGCAGAGGTGCAGATATAGGGAAAGGTCCATTGCACCGCTTAAATGCACGCCTCCGTATACATGCGTCATTGGTTTTTTTCAAGCTTTTGAAGTTTTAGATGTTTTACTTCACGGTAAAGCTCGTGATAGGGCTTTGGAATTCAGGCGACTAAACGAACCACTCGGTCATTACGACACTTATATCTTCAGAATTATATTAAAAACATGGGGTAGTTCACAGTTCAGCGAATCTCTCGTACAATCAACTTAAGGTACAAATGTGAGATATGGCGAGTCCATCGCCGTGCACTATACATACGTTTTTGAGTTTCATATCCACCATGCAGGTTTCCTCTCGATGTTTTCTTCAATAAACATATAAACAAAGTATTAGAAATCGCCGTACTCTCATCGTATAAACCGAAACTTAGAAAATATTTAGGGCGCGCTTCCTGGCCGTAATATATTGCACCGCACTTATTGGCAACTCCTCGTCACTTCCTGCAGTTAATTCACTTGGAGATTATTCATGGCCTTCTATTTGCGGGTCGCAGCTTAATGAAACCACAATCCTAAGAGATACCTAACTATTTCATGTTATTAATTTTTAGTGTCTACCAAAAACGTTATACAATTAAGTATACAAGAAGCTAGAGTCGGAGTGCAGGAATGATTCCCCTAGTGTTGTAACCGTCCATATGCAGCGGTAGCCGCTTACCATAAGGCAGGCTGAGTGCTTGTTTGTCACCTTAATGTTAATATAAAATACAAAATTTATGGAGCGCCCGAGGATAAGTATATTGTTTGGAATAAATATACGTGGGTGTGATTGTAAAGAAACATGTTCTCTTGTTTTGGGCATGAATTATAGAATATAACACTGAAGTTATGTAAGTCCAATATCTATTCCAATAGGGACTCTTGATGAATGTATGCATGTATATATGTGACTCAAGAAATATTACCAGGCGAAATACAATACAATGCAAAAGTGTCCTAAAGAAGGAAGATCACGTTCCAACTACATAGCTCATAGATCGCTCTACGCTCCGGCTACCCCGTGAGGGACTTGGCGTGATGATATTCTTACCAAGACACAAGATGGGGGCCCCTTCTTGTGTCTTGGTAAGAATATCATATTTTTACACTACTTCGTCACGCAAAATTACTTACAATTTCGCCGTTACCAGACCTCTCGCCTTCCAATGCTAATATGGATGAATATTTTACTAGACGCTTTTCTGCGTAGATATACCTTATGCTGGACTGGCAATTCCCAATAGGAATAGGCAAGACGCGCCGCCCTAGACTTTACAGCGAATACAAATGCCAGACACGTTTCACCAACAGACGTTTTTTCTTAACTCGTAAACTTGTTGCAAAGTTGTGATAAGCGAGAGAAATTCTTTATTCTATTACCGATTCGGACTTAAAGGTTCGGACAGACTGGTGCGTGCAGACTGTGAGACGCAAGTCAAAGTTGTCACTTATAACTTAGTCAAACTTAGAAGGGCTTAAACGCGCAGGTTTTGTACTTAAATATTTTTAATAGCCCACATGAGATATAAGAATTTTACTTCTGTAGATAGAAAAAAATATCTTTATACTAAAACTACATCCAATTCCGTTCGATAGTTTTTGCGTAAAAGAGGCACAAACATCATATAAATCGGTGGTAGAGCGAGTAGAGCACTAGTTCTCTTTTGTGACATAGTGTTAGCACTCGTTACAATTATTAACATAAAGCTAAGAAAATTTATGTATTGATAGTCACGTAGTACTGTAATTAGTAGCAGCTGTAATTTTATAATTAGTGTTCGGCTTTCAATAAGGGCTTCCTGTTAATTAAAATATTATTGATTTGATTTCATAAAAGTTATGTAAATCACGCAGACGCGGACGATGACACAATCGTATCAGTGTATCGAGCCCTTAAATCGGTCCCTTGCTGGCTGGAAGTTTGGCCGCCCTTAAGGGCCAATCATCCCTAGTTAAGACAGTTATCGCTTTTGAAGCCCTTCTAAATGTTATTATTAGAGCTGTGTTTTTTTCTTTGCGGCGAGTCGTTTAGACGAACGATTTAAGGCTTTATCCAGATTATTACCCAACCAATGTTGAAGAAAGTTTTAATTTAATTAATCAAGTTCCGAATGGTTAGATATTCATATACTTGTGAAATGTTTATTTTAAAATGAATTTTCACGGGATCATTGAACTCCGAAACGTGTTTGCCAATAATTGTTTCACAGGCGTTCAAAACTTGAATATCTTTGCATCTTAGTGAATACAATTTGGCTTTCTTTGGCGGTAGGAAAAATGCTTTCACTTCTTTCTTTGCTTTTCTTTTATACAATAGTTCTTGTTGTAACGAGAATACGAATGTTGATGAAGTGAAAAGTCTGTGGTCATCACGCCGAATCCCTAACGGGGTAGGCGCTCTGTTCTCTCAATAAAGCGCCAGCTCTCTCTAGACTTACATACCTCTTTCTCTTTAACAGAAGTAAGGCATAACGGGTTTCGCGTTCGAATTTGGAGCTTCCCGCCTGGAGCAGGACCTCCACCTTATAGAAGTTCGTAGTCATATAACACAATATTTTGTGTTGTGTTCCTACGCGGTGAATAAGATTGCCAATAATCAGCTCCTAGGGGAGGGGGAAGATTATTATTGTGTTAGCAGCACAGGAATTGGTCCCATTATGCTGCCAACACAGTACAACTCTCCGAACACAGAGTGGCAATGCGCAAGTGATACTTCGGTATCGTACGCGTAAATATGGTAACCGTAGGCTATGGTAACCGTTTCCCATCAGGTGGGCCGTATGCTTCTTTACCACTCTTGTGCTCGTGCCTTAACCATTTATGAATGTTCATCAGCCTCTTTATACATGGTTGCCGGTTTCGAGTACTCTTGACGTTCCCGTCCTTGAGTTTTGATCTAGGTAGTTGGAACGTGGTATGTATGTAGATAATACGACTTTGTAAACTGTATCATATAAAAATGTATCCCCTCATCAGTATGTACAAGCAAGGTAGTAATTAATTCTGACGAGCTCCGAGCGCGAAGTGATCCTCTCGTTATTTGTCAAGATACTATCTTTGTGCCGCGTTGTAATGAGAGACACAAAATTCAATTTATTCTATTTGCATCGCATGTCGCAGCAAAAAAAAGGATAACTATACTAATTGCCTTATTGAGATCTTTTGTTGAGTTGAGGTTTTCCCTGGAGAGTGCAGCATGGATTTCTTCAAGAAGGGTGTGAAAAGATTCCTCGAAAAGACTCGAAAAGAGAAAAGATAAAGAGAAAGAAGAGAAGAGATTATATATTTTGACATTTGAAATCAAATTAGTAAAATTTTATGAGTGCAAATATCAAAAAGATTTTCTCGAAGATCATAAATACAGCCCAAATAATGAAAAAGGAAAACCTAAACACACAAAGCAGTTTGCGAGACGTGTCAGCTTATCTCCCCCGGTTTTTTGCTGTCTCTGAAGGCCTGACGGGAACAGTAAGCGGTTTACATGTAAATTAGGCACCCGTGCTTGTTAACTAAAACAACGTACAAATTTAGAAATAAATCTTTAACTTAAATTTGAAGTCATTTCGTATATCATTGCGAAAGATGTAATTTTACAGATAAATAAAAGAATGTAGGTAGGTTTGGAAATTTAGAAATGATGAGAGAAGTAACTGATATACAAAGCGAAAGAAAGTGCAAGAAGAGGCAGAGGAAGACCACGTTCCATCTTCTAATATACTATCAAATCGATCGGATACCTAAGGGTAGGAACGTCAAGAGTACTCCTCTGACGAGTGACGAGTAGCGACGAAGCGAAGGAGATATAGAGAGAACTGACATTCTAAACCTTCGGCTTATTCGTTCGTAGATAATTTTTTTTATGTAATTATCTCAATATTTGCACTCACATTGTTAACTTAACATGGTGTATATTCACAAAAATCTATTATAGGGCCTTTTTCTGAACGGAGTTGCGATCATGTTGCATGCGCTTTGTACCAAATACATTCTTCTAGCTTTAAATTGAGTTCCTTCTTGAAAAATCATTGCAATAAACTGCTTCATATTGTCATTAGACGAGTTAAGTTGCTGTTCATCGACCGATATGCAAGTACAACACACGACGATAGCATACACACGAACTGCCAACGGCCTCTCGTGTTATCTCCGGGCTAATGTCTTCATTCTCGGCGCTGCATGCATACAGGATGTTAAGCATTACCATAATTTAATTAGGTTTATCCAATATTAATTGATTATTATTTATTAAATTATTATATTATACCCCTATTATATAGAGCCGTGATGGCCGAGTGGTTTGAGCAGTTGCCTGCGACGCAAAGGTCGCAATTTCGAATCCCGACTGTACCAATGAGTTTTTCTGAATTTAAGTACAGTGATTAGTCACACCACGAGCTTAACGGTGAAGGAAAACATCGAGAGGAAACCTGCATACGTCTGAGAAGAAATTCAAAGGCATATGTATAGTCGTGCTTGAGTAACGGCGATGGACTCGCCATCTGTCACGTTGGCACCTAATATGCCTCTGGCGGAAAGTGGGTGTGTGGTTATTACCTATACACCTCTGCCTACCCCTTCGGGGACCCTTATGGGAAGGCGTGAGGATATATTCTATTATACAATATTAATTTCTCACACAAATTTTAAATATACACAATATTATTATCTGATGAGCGTACAACAAATTAAAAATATCGTAAATTGTTAGGCAGAATAACAAAGTGGTTAATTGGTATTATATCGAACCGGCCACGCGGCGAATTGTTATTGGATTCTGACACAAAGTTCTCCGCTGATAATTATCCCAAAGAGATCAGCAGCAGCAGTAAGAGTGTAGCTAATTAAGAAGGACGTGAAAATATTGCTGAAGCAAGCATGCTGGTAGCATGCTTGTTTGCCATGTTAGTTAAATTCGCCACAATTTTTTCCAATGACTTAATAACCAGTCTCCATCGGCAGATTTTGGTCAAAAAGTTAAAAAAAAAAACAATTTGCAATTTTGGCTAAACATTTTTGATAAATAAGTTAAACAAAACTGTGCAAAGATCAACCTCTATGATTGTGGAACATAAAACGATTGATATGAAAGAATGATAAATGGTATCTTAAAATGCTACACATATGATAGTACATACGTGTGAGTTCACTCCATTACTACGTTATCGTCCATAAAGTGGGAAGCTTTAAATAAAATCACAGTTATATTAATTAACACGAAACTAGAATGGATACAGTGCTAAAGCATAAAGTAGTAGTGGTGACAGGAGGTGCGAATGGCATCGGATGCGCCATTGCTGACAGTTTTCTACAAGAACAGGTCAAGGTGCTAATTTTGCTAGACATTGATGAAGCAACCGGAGCAAAATCTGCAGAAGCATTAAATTTAAAATATGGTGGAGGAAAAGCAGTTTTCATGAAATGTGATGTCACCAAAGATTTAGACGCAGTATCAGATGAGATATTCATGAAATTTAAAAGAGTTGACGTTTTAGTAAACAATGCAGGCATAGCTTCTGAAAACGTTCCCGGAAGTATTATTGATCTAAATGTAACTTCAGTTATTGAATGGTCCCAGAAGTTTTTGGACCACATGACTGGAAATGATGGAGGAACGATAATAAACATTGCGTCCACATTGGGTTTTAGGGTTGTTCCATTCTCACCCATTTATCAGGCTACAAAGTCTGCCATCCTAGCATTTACAAATGCATTAGGCCACGAGGATAACTTTTCCAAATCCAAAGTGAGAATATTGGCTATTTGCCCTGGATTTACAGAAACGAATTTGACAGCTGTAATAAGAGAGGAATCTGCGGCATTTGCTGACGTGGTGGCATATGCTAATAAGGCTGGTTGGCAAAAAGCAGATGCGGTAGGCAGAGGTGCTGTCGAAGCGTTCAAAATTGGTGACACTGGTACTGCATGGGTCATTGAAAATAGTCAACCGATTTCTCAGGTTATCTGCGAATACAATTAAGTAATAATAATATAATCTAAAAAGATGGCTACTGTGTTATATAATATATCCATTAGTCAGTTTTTTTTTAATACAAAGTTATTCAGTTGATTTTTCATATGCCCATCTCTTTTAATTTACCTAATATTTACATAATAATCATGGATGATATATATTTTGTACATTAGCGTGGTAGCCGAGTAGTTGGAGTAGTTGCCTGCAACACAAAAACTGCAAGTTTGAATCGCGACTGTACCGTATTATACCTTAATGAATAAAATGTTAGTGTTATTATGTTTTTGTTTACCTGAAAAGCAACGATCTACTCGGACTCTAGTTTATACTAATTAACCCTGTTTAGACTGTTCTTTCATTTACAATTATCAATAGTTCGGTCGGACACAGAAGGATGGCAACTTCAGTACTCGAAACCAAACAAAGGTATCGCACTGCGCGATTCCAAAGGAGTTTCCTTTGACGAACTCTCAGGCTGTGGAATGAGCGTCCGCGCTGAAGTTTTCCCTGGTACAGCACGGATTTCTTCAAGTAAGGTGTGAAAAGATTACTGCGGGTATGCAGCTGGCGATACCCCTGGTGTTGCAAGCGTCCATATGCGGTGGTAAACGCTTACCAACAGACGGCCTGCTTGCATGTTTGCCACCCAAAAAAAAAACAACACGATATAATAACAAAAAATATTAAGCATAATAAAAATATACTGATACCAGTGGAACCTATAGCTCCGTAACTATCATAAAAGTATTATATTATTTTTTTAAAGGTCAGATTTGATAACCTCATTGATATTTAAGCTGCATCTTGTAAGAGGTCGGCTCAGTATCAAGTTCGAGTGATTAGAAGCAAACGCCATGGAGGGAATGGAGAGAAATATCAAAGATAAAGTTGTCGTTATCACAGGTGGAGCCGAAGGTATTGGCTTTGAAATAGCCCGGAGATTTCTCCAAAAAGATGCAAAGTGTGTTATCTTACTCGATATCAACGACTTACAAGGAACTGAATCTGCGAACATGCTGAGCAGTACATTTGGTACCGACAGAGCATTTTTCTTGAAATGCGATGTAACGACTGACTTAGATGCTGTAACGAAGGAAATTATAACCACTTACAAGACTGTGGATGTTCTGGTGAATAATGCTGGAATACTTGATGATAGTGCTCCAACTAAAACAATAAAAATCAATGTGATAGCTTTGAATGAGTGGTCCTTAAAATTCTGGGAGCACATGAGAAAGGATAAAGGCGGGAATGGCGGTACGATTATAAATCTGGCGTCAATTTATGGCTTCAGGATTGATCCGTTCCTTCCGATATACCAAGCTTCGAAATACGCTGTAATGGGTTTCACAAAATCCTTAGGCCATGAGTATAATTACAAAAGATCAGGTGTAAGGGTTGTTGCTATTTGTCCAGGATTTACTAAAACAAAGTTGACCCAACACCCTAATCTCTGGGACCAGAGGATATTCCGGGACTTTGAAGTGTTCCTGGGACGTCAGGCATGGCAGAAAGTTGATGCGGTTGGCAAAGCTGCTGGTGATGTATTTGAAAAAGCTGAAAGTGGTACAGCATGGCTGATCGAAGAAGGGAAACCAATAATAGAAGTGCCTTAAGTTATGTGTAATAGTATTATTTTCTGGAATATGACTCGTCTCATAGTCTTTGTGTTAATTCTTTTGTTTCGTACAGCTCCGTTCAGTAGTGTCGAAGTGGAACTCCAGGTGTGCCTTTCATAATGTTGGCGGGGATTGTGATAACAGAATTCCAGTATTCTACATTGCTGTTTTTTCCACAATTTAATTCAGTTAATATAAATACAATTTTGTTTTACCTTTTACGCAGGCATTTCTTAGAAGATAACGCCATCTATGTTTCCAGTTGCTAACTAAACACAAATATTGATGTATTAAACATTCTGAACATTGGCTACTTAATTCTTCGTAAAGTCAACACTATTGTTATCGTTATGTAACATACATTAAAGTAAGTGTTCGCTGTTATTAACATTATGTTTTTTTAACGTGATATTATCAACACAAACACACAAAATGGTTTTATACTATTAACTATGCCCGCGCGATGAATTCGACTGCTTCTTTCGGTAGCAGTAGCAGTTAGCAGAATGATACGTAGCCTTTCTCAATAAGCGACTATCTAATGCAAATATGATAAACATCCTTAACTCTGTATTTTAGTACAGATTTTGAAACCGCCCAACCCACCGACCAACGCCTTTATTTATATTCACCGTAGGTATCTACATATCAACAGACACTTTACTTAGATAAGTATAGATAAAAAATGTTAATATGAGTGATAATACAGCTGATAATATATCTCTAGAATAAAAAAAAATCTCCAATTCTATAAAATAAATAAAAAATATCCCCACGCCTTTCCACAAGGGTCCCCGAAGGGGTAGGCAGAGGTGTATGGGTAATACCCACACACCCACTTTCCGCCAGAGGTATATTAGGTGCCAACGTGACAGATGGCGAGTCCATCGCCGTTACTCAAGCACGACTATACATACGCCTTTTGAATTTCTTCTCAGATGTATGCAGGTTTCCTCACGATGTTTTCCTTCACCGTAAAGCTCGTGGTGTGACTAATCACTGTACTTAAGTTCAGAAAAACTCATTGGTACAGTCGGGATTCGAACTTGCGACCTTTGCGTCGCAGGCAACTGCTCGAACCACTCGGCCACCACGGCACTCCAATTCTGAATCGTATATTTTGTAAAAAAATTATAAATAACCCTACAGACACATTTCTATGTAAATATATCTTCAAGCCATCCCACTAGGGGTGAGCAAAGGAAGGGGTAGGCAGTGTGTGGATGTGTTGGTAGTGCATATACACCCAATTCGGCCAGAGATATATTTTAGATGCCAACTTGACAGATGGCGAGTCCATCGCCGTTACCCAAGCACGACTATACACACAACTTTGAATTTCTTCTTAAATACATATGCATTTCCTTTTTTTTTTTTTTTTTTTATACAACTAGAGTGGCAGTGGCAGTGTTTTATACAACAAGCATACGGGCCCACCTGATGGAAAACGGTTACCGCAGCCTATTTACGCTTGCAATACCGAAGTATCACTTGCGCGTTGCCACTCTGTGTTCGGTGAGTTATACTGTGTTGGCCGCACAATGGGACTAATCCCTCTGCTGCCAACACAATATAACAATCCTCCCCCTCCCCAAGGAGCTCATTACTGGAAACCTTATTCACCGCGTAAACACAACACAAAACATTTTGTTATTTGGCTACGGACTTTTATAAGGTGGAGGTCATGCCCCAGTCGGGCAGCTCCTAATTCGAACGGGAAACCCGTTATGTCCTACCTCTCTTAAAATCTCTTCCTCTCGATCTTCCTCACCGTTAAGCTCGTGGTGTGGCTAATCATTGTACTTAAGTTAAAAAACACTCATTGGTACAGTCGGGGTTAGAACTTGTAACCTTTGTGTTGCAGGCAAGCAGGTCGTTTAGATTTATAATTTATAATAGTACCCTTCTTCAGTAAATTGGCTCTCAGATGCAATACTATTTTTCAATACGGATTAGTAGTAGTAATACCGCACCAAATAAAAACATGAACCTCTTTATAAAAATATTACAGTAGATATTTTATCTATTAACAATTCTTTTTATAGATACGGAAAAGTAGTCAAAGTGACATTATTTGTTGGGCATTGGACATATTTGACAATATAGTAAAGAACAATTTGTCAAAGCTTTCGTTATTGATATCTATAACAGAATTGAAATAAAAAGTAAGTATAAAAAATATTGTATGCATTATGCTATAGAGCTTCTAGTATTAAAAAAACTGGGTCCCTGGGTAAGGGAATAGATCAAACCCGTAGACCAAAGCATGACTCGCATCAGATAATACTTGACCCAATAGAGCTTGCACTCTGCGTGTTGGGCACCAAAGGACTCATAGCAGAACTCTGCCGTCACCATAAGCTAAAGGACCTATATACCAATTAAGGCCTTTTGACGCTCTTCACAAATGCTGAGGAGAGATTTTACTTCCCTTATATGTTTTACATATGTACTGGAAAGTGTTTGAAATTAATAACTGATTTCTATCATCGTATTTCCCGTCGTCAGAAAGGAATTAATACCCACAGTGTGGATCTAAACAGGCATCGTTATCTGCAATTTCATAATTGTTTTCTTGAACAGAGGCGGAACTTTTGGCGAATTCCCCAGAGAGTAAATCATGGGGTTCGAGTGGTGTCATGGGGTTCAATATCGTTCTCCAGCGATGTGTGATGAGTGGTCGCATTACTCGCATGATAGATATTCTAGATATTCCCCTAGTGTTGCAAGCGCCCAAAGTGATTGTTTGAAAGATACAGTTAATTTCGTTTGAGTAAATAATTTTCTACACAGGCGATGATATACCTTACATGGTGCGCGGTATTCCTGGCGGGTCTCTGGCTGTTTTTCAGAGAGAAGTACTCCATGTTTAGCAGACATGGCATCAAGCAGTTGAAACCAATCCCTCCTATTGGTGGCATGCTTCCGATAATGCTGCAAAGAGAACACATTACGTGTAGTATGGATAAAATGTATTACAATCATCCCGAGGAAAAGTATGCTTATTATTATTATTCTATTCCTCATAGCCATCTATATCCCACGGCTGGGCCTTCTTCCTCTCTTCCCATCCCCATCGAGCGCTTTTTCCGACCAATTGGTCAGATGCATTTTGTGGTGTATCGCACTACAGATATTTAATTAATATATTACCACAATATGTCGCTATTCATTCGAATACCTTTTATTGAGTAAGCGCTAATTAGTATAAATTAGTTTAACATTATCCCTTTTGGATCCGACTGCAACTACTATAAACACCTTCTATAAGTGATTTCTCCTCACCTTCTAAACCGACCTTCCAAGCACCTGGCTTATGGAAGAAGACCCTAACACTTCACATGGAAACTTTTCAATATTTAAATATCCAGTTCATTCCTCCATCTTCTTCTTGGCCTTCAACGTCTGCGCATCAAGTTTAGTACATATTGTGTAATTTCCTTGAAACAGGGCTCGTCTGACATGTCCAGCTCAATCCCAATATGTAATATCGTGAATAAGTAAATGGCGAAATCGCCGTATTCTAAACCGGTTTAAATTTCAAGGTTCATTGGCACCTACCAGATTCTTACTGGCATTATCTTCGTGAGGGACTTAGAACTGATTAAGAAGATTGCCATCAAAGACTTTGAGCACTTCGTGGATCATCGAGCTCTGGTTGACGAGAGAAAGGACCCGTTCTTTGGAAGGAACCTGTTCTCTTTAAAAGGTAGGACCTCTCAATTGTACCAATTGGGAAACCATGTCACGGTTCAAGGTCCTGTTGTTAAGTTGCATACGTTTCAGAAGAAATTTTATAGGCCTACCCCTTCGGGGACCCTTGTGGGAAGGCGTGAGGATATATTATTATTATTATATTATAGTCGTGCTTGAGTAACGGCGATGGACTCGACATCTATTAAGGTTAGCACATAAAGTATGTATTAGTGCTATACACTCTCCTGCCTAACCCATTGGGGCCATTGTGGGAAGCCTATATATATATATCCTCCTCCTATATATTAAAGTGCCTGGCTGGAGGCCTAGGTCTCGCCATTGACCGGTTAAGTAGCAAAAGTTCCCGGAACTCACGCTACGAGAGACAATACAAAAAAAAAAAAAAAATATATATATATATATCAGTGGCGAAGCGTCCTTAGAACACGATTCCTATCGCTGCCGTACTTTAGCTAGAAAAGGGTTAAGCCCGACTAGTCAATTTTGAGATATCGTCAAAAAACGTGGGAATTGATGTCTTTAAAAATCTATTCAATATGGAGTAAACATTCTTAGAGACAAAGTTAGCTAATATTTAACTCTACCTTATAGAATAATTTCCATCCTAAAATATTGTCTTTATAATACCTAAAACCTATTTTTTCTTATTTAACTAAGCATTTCACTCGTAATGTTAAACTTATTATGACTCTAAAACAGGGTTAACCATACCCTAACCCACTTTTAGCGTAGTATTTTGATGGAAATGTCACTATCAATAATTTACTGCAAAGTTATTCAACAATGCTTACTTATAAATAAGTTATGCACCGATAACTCATTTACAATTAAGGATATTACATCATAATACAGAATAGGATAACGACAAAAGTATTTTAACCTTTATTTAGGTAAGTAAAGGCAATACTTTTTTTTTAATGACTTGTATTTATGCAATATTACTTAACTAAAAAAAGGTTATGTAAGTATCACTCGTGGTTAACCCTTTTACAGCTAAGCTAAGTGGAATGATTAGTCGAGGAAAAAAAATATTTTGCCATAAAATAGTAATATTTTGCCATCTAAATTAAACTAAAGAACAAAATTTACTTAACCATATGCACAGATCAATAGCTAACTTCGTTTCTTTAAAAGTAAGTCTGTTAAAGTAACATGTAAGTAGGTAGGTAATTAAAATAAAATTCTATACTTGAAAAATTGGAAATAAAATAAGTACTTTTAAAATGAAATTAAAATTCCCTCGTTAGGCTAACTATTTAACTATTTAAATGCAATGAAATTAAAATGAGATCAATATAATCTCACAACAGCGCTAAAAATACTTTGTGATACACTGTCGACACATATAAGTAAAAATAATGCATGGACATTATAAAATATCAACAATAAATCACAATCTTATTGACAATAGAATATGTGCCATATTGGCATGCAGTTAGCAATCTCTCTGGTTTAAAGGTTTTTACTCTTATATAGTTATCTGGTCGAGGCAATGTTTCATAATATTTTTTTATACCACATGGGTGTCAAACAAACATGCGGTCCGCCTGATGGTTAGCGGCCACCTATGGAAGCTTGCAACACCAGGGGTATCGCCCACGCGCTGCCGACCCTGCAGGAATCTTTTCACACCTTTCATGAATAACTCCATACTGTAATCTATAGAGAAAACCTCAACGGAAGCTCATTCTGCCTGAGCATTCGCGGAAGGAAACTCATTTGGCACCGCGCAGTAAGAGACCTTTACGGTTCCAATGTATGGGAATGAATTATCCGTCGATGGCGAGAGGTATGGGGGTAGAAGGTAGAAGTGGGCATCATATCATGTCAAACAATTCTTCAGAACACTCCGTTATACAAGTGGTAGAAAACAAACAGGGAGGGAAAGTCTCTCCTCAGATTTAGTGGTTCCAAGCCGCTTGTCAGCATGGGATCATCGACAATCCTAGCTGCGCGATTCTGTACCGCGTCAAAAGGCACTAGCTAGTATCCTGAGGCTCTAGCCCACATGTGGCAGCAGTACTCCATATGTGGCTGAACTTGCGACTTATAAAGTTGTAGCCTTTGCTGCGGTGTAAAGTTCTGCTTAGCTCTGTTGAGCACACCGAGCTTCCTGGACGGCTACTTAGCCTTGTCCTCTAAATGACCACGGAACTGAACATCACTAGAAATGTCAAAAAGGATCCCAATGCTCTCCTAGATGTTAAGGGGAGTGTACTGGAATTGTAATACCATAGCAAATGGAAGTGTTTTTGGGGGTCACCCCGCAAACTTGTTTCTTAGTGAGGTTGAAGTGGACTAGGTTTAATCGGAGACATGACAGACACAGACCCCAATCGAAGACACTACAAAGTGTACTCTAGATTTCAGAGACAAATTGTTCGCGAATTTCCTCCATAGTGGATCGAGGGAGATTAGCATAGCCCGTGTAGTAAGTGTCACCAGTACTTTCGTCTGCATATCAGTGCATTCCTTCAATAGAAAGCATGTCTTTGATATGCAGAAGAAACATAGTTCAGGGACAGCATAAAGCCTTGCGGGACGCCGGCATTAATGTCCATGCTATCGAAGCAGAGATCGTCAACGACGGCTCTTATGCATCAACTGGACAAAAGGTTGGCTACCCATTTGCATTATGGATTTGGCGTAACAACTTCCACTTCAACTTTGTTGATAAAAAAAAAATGACCTGCCAGTTGTCTCAAAACTTCAGTAGGTCATGCTCATTCTAAAAGTATACAATTAGCATGTAAAATCCCGAAATTACTCCGGGAAATAACTTTTTTAATTAAAGTAACAAAATATTATAACAGAAGTTAAATTAAAATTAACAATATTTACAAAGAACATTACAGAACAGAACAGTTTACTAACTACTTACAGATAAAATATTTGTCCCAAATCGGTATCCCGAGGCAACGTGCCAAGAAGACTAGCAGCATTGCCACGCTGGATAGCAATGCTGATTCTCTGAGCGAGATATGTTCCAGCCCGCCTGTCACGAGACTTCACAAGAGGTCCCGACTAGACGGCGTGAGACCTCTTTGAAAAGATGGTGAGCCTCAGGACCCCAAGGCCCCAAGTGCATTATAGGCCAATTAATTTATTTTAATATTTCTTCAAATTATCTCTCTCACCATCTCACCTAATCTCTTTTCATGACTTTGATGGGTATAATTCACTACTCATTATTTAAAAAAAAAACCGGTTTAGTGGAGAAATGGCATACACTCCTTTTGAAAATATAAGTACATGAATTTTAAAGAGAGGTTCCACTAGCCCCGGTATTTATTTAAATAATGAGGAAGATGAGAATTAAAAGCCGTATAGATCTGACATACATAACTCGTGCGTTGCATTTTACTGCAGTTTACTTTGTTCTAGCTTAGGAATGAGGCTTAACCCTTCTTTTACCAAGGATTCTTCCGAAATATTAATTGGTATTACTTGATTTAAAAAGGGTTAAGCGATCTTAACCTATTTATAGTTACGTTTTTTATGTTAACTTATTTATAGTTTAGTTTTGTACGCCAATTTGCTCACACTTTACTTACTTTTAGTAGAGTTAATAAACCTTAACTTTAATTAAGTTAAGCATAAATAGATAACTTTATTTTTACTAAGCAAATTATATCAAAACATATTGGGTCTTCCTAGGGTTAGGATACTTTTGCCCTCTTTTAGACTAGTTTCGTGGGTTAGCTGGTTTTTAGTTAAGAAAATTATAAAAAATGTGTCACTTAACTGTTTACTGAGTATCTGTATCTCTTTTATGGATAATGATAGAGCTTTGGTTCCTAGATCAAAATGTAGAGAATTTTGCGGTGGTAAAATCTGCATCATTACCTAAAAAACGACCATATGAGGGTTAACCCTTTTCTAGCTTAAGTACGGCAGATCGGCTTCCCTATCGGCTTCCCTTGGCAGATTCCGCGCTCATATACGACTATTCTATGTAGTCATAATATCGCAAGCGACATAATTACATTGCGCCCTTTGTAAAAATATTCTCCAATATGCTGGATACAAAAACGCAATGTATGTGAAATCGCGCAAACGCACACATACACGATTTCACGTAGTAGGCGGCTGGGGAACTCGCTCATAATATTGGGAATTCAAATAGTTAAAATGTATGAAATTCACGCACACATAGACATTACTACCACATCCAACCATTCGTCGATATAACAGCGATTATAAGCCGATCTCAGATAGCCTCCAATCTTTATTTGTTATGTATTAAGGTTTCGTTTCGCTTGAAAAGTTTCATCCAATCAGAGCAATTTAGTCGCGATGAGCCGAAGGATTGACCTCACCTAGCCTAGCCATTATTTCGCGCGCATTTGCACGGATTGTTTTGTTATGCTAATTTATCTATTGTAATATGTGACAAACTTGATTGTGTTGTAGTATATGGTTTAAAAAAAACGAAAGTAGTGAAATTTTACTTGCCAAGTGTTGTCACAGTGTTTGTTTTGTTTCACCGTAAAGGTTTGTTTGTTTATTTTTGTTTCTTGTCGTCACGTAGTCTGTTAGGTGAGAAATGGCGGCGTTAATACAAATAGGTTGTTGTCTTACAGATTACCTATTAAATGAGTTAACTTCGTTCTCCAAACAATCTTTCGAAAATAAAAAATATGTCATTAAACATGGACGGGCTCGTCCCGATATGAAAATTGATTGTAGACGTAAGGATGGGTTTTTCAAATATTTTCACAGTTCTATGTATGATAAATACAATTGAATAACCGGCACTCGGCAGTTGCAAATTACATAAGTTATTTTGCTTTCCATGTCATGTCCATGTTATTTTGCTTTTCGGTTTGTAGTATAGAAAAATAAATACTGGGGTATTTCTGCTGGTATTTATTTGTGATGATGATGCTGGCAAGTTAAGTTTCACTTATTTTAGTTCTTTTTTTTTTGCTGTATATTTATAACCCCCGTGTGAGTGACGTGTGCTTTAAAACGGCTTTTTAAAGCCACTTTTATCATACTCGACATGCACTGTTCATATGATACCAGTAATGTCATGTATGGTGAAGGTGGTGAACACTAACAACTGTACAGCAAGCATGTTCTGTCGCATGGAAAAACTGCATACAACGCAACGCAAGCACCATACATAACATTTCGCCGAGGTTTTGGGAAAGGTGAACTAACACACTAATATATGGTATGTAATGTATTGCATTTTTTTTTACAAGTTAAGATATGACGTTTTGCTTATTCACGCGTTAGCCATTTTTTTGGTCCGGCTTTACCTTTCTCTTTTTTCACCCCACGCCACTGATATATATATATACAAACTAATTCTAATATATCTCTGGCAGAAAGTGTGTGTGTGGGTAATACCTATACACCTCTGCCTACCCCTTCAGGGATCTTTGTGGGAAGGCGTCAGGATATATACAGGGTGTCCCAAAACTCAACGATAACCTGGTACCGGGCGAAAAGGCTAAGGTATACCAGTTATGAAAAAAATAAGAAAAAAAATCTGTCCCTTAGTCAAGCGATGATAGACATTTTTCGGAAAAGTTAAAAATTTTACACCCTTGGTCGCATTTTTAGGTACTGTGATCGCAATTTTCACAATTTTACAGTGATTTTTTTAATAATGTTATCTCAAATAACAGTGCTATTAATGGTAACCACAAATGAAAGTAATAATCATTGTTAACTAAGTAAAATACATTAAATTATGACGAGTTATGGTTTATAAAATGTATGCCAGTCAACTTTGACACTCTACGTTGGAAAAAAAATTACTACACTACCTATGGCAAGTTTTTTAAAAGATGAAAGAAGATTTTAAAAGATTTTTAAAAGAGACTAAAAAATATCTAATAGCCGTATTCCCTTGCACAATTGCAATAGGTCAAGAATGGAAGGACATGCGCTCGACCCTGAGTCCAGCGTTCACCAGCTCCAAGATGAAGCTGATGGTGCCGTTCATGGTGGAAGTTGGGGAACAGATGATTAAGAATATTAAGATGAAGATAGACGCATCTCAAGGTAGAGCTTATATATATCATCAATGAGCTGAAACTTGTTTGACACAGGGAATCTATGCTTAGTTTTCCGTAGTACGTCACTCTTCATCAGCTGTCCGTTATGCGTCCTCCGATACGTAGCGTGGGAACACATAATTAGCCAGTACACCTATCACGTTCCTGCACATAAAGGTACTTTCATACTGGTTTGAACATTCAAATGTAATTATGCGAATTTGAGCTAGATACATAAACAATTTATTTCATGCAAGCAGTAGATAGAAATTAACACTAAAAAAATTTTTGTCAATAAAGACGGTTTACGGACGTTTAACGTGACAACGTCAAAACAAGATCGTACCTTTCACTCGCTCGTGTAGCGCTCTCGTTCCGATCGTAACGTCACAATGAGCGTAACGGGACCATGAGCGTAACGGGACAATACGTCATCCTTTTTCCTGTGTGCAACCGACGTTCATCGATGATTCGATGTGATGATCGATTTAATAGACGTTGTCACGTCAAATAAGCACCTCTAACCATTTAGACATCCGTCTGTCTACTTGTAAGGAGAGGTGAAGAAACATACGTGTTTATTTAATGTACCTCTTCAGGTGGTTATATTGATGTGGACATCAGAGACCTGACCACTAGGTACGCCAATGACGTCATCGCGTCCTGTGCTTTCGGCTTGAAAGTTGACTCGCACTCCCATAAGGATAATGAGGTCTTCGTGATGGGCAAAACAGTATCTAGCTTTACATTCTACCAGTTCGTCAAGACAGTTGCGTATTCAACGTTCCCTATACTCATGAAGGTTTGTCACACTGCTTTATAAGGTGCTATTGTATAATAAAGCCTTCGTAGCCGAGTGTTTCGAGTAGTTGCCTACGACACAAAGATTGCAAGTTTGAATCCTGTCTGTAACAACGGGATTTTCTGAACTTAAATACCTACAGTAATTTGTCACACCACGAGCTGTACGGTGATATAATACATCGAGAGGAAACCTGGATAAGCTTGAGAAGAAATTAAAAGACGTAGTACGTAAAGTACGTATAGTCGTGCTTGTGTGACGGCTATGGACTCGCCATCTGTCACGTTAACACATGCCAATAGCTTCCTTTTTTTTATACCACATGGGTGGCAAACAAGCATGCGGTCCGCCTGATGGTAAGCGTTTACCGCCACCTATGGACGCTTGCAACACCAGGGCTATCACTAAGGCGTTGGCGACCCTATCCTTCTTCATAAATATAGATATAAGAAGAATCGATTGTTACTTTTCTGCCTACCCATCCGGGAAACTTTGTGAACGCGTGAATATTGAAAAAAATATCCTTTCTGATGATGAAAGTGACATAATTGCTGTATTGACAGTTGTTCAAAGTGACGTTATATACAAAAGATGTCAAGGATTTTTTTAAAGACCTGGTCCTGAACACGATGAAGCACAGGGACAAGAATAACATCCTAAGACCTGATATGATCCACCTCCTCATGGAGGCTAAAAAAGGTACCTACATCTTTTTTGTTTGAACTTATGTTTTTTATTTATTTTTTGTATTGTCTCGAGTTCCGGGAACTTTTGCTACTTAACCGGTCAATGGCGAGACCAAGGCATCCAGCCAGGATTAACTTATGTTATAGCAAATAGTTATTTTAAGATATTATACGAAGGATGAGTATCAGAAGTGAGTGTACGAGTATTAACCGAGCTACTTACATATGTATGTACATATCGTCATCACGCCTAATCCCTAGTGGGGTAGGCAGAGAGAATAGCGCCAGTTCTCTCTAGACTTGCTCTTACGCTTCGACCACATTCATCAGTCTCTTCTTACATGCTCGCCGGTTTTGAAAACTCTTGACGTTCCCATCTTTAAGTGTCTGTTTGATTTGATCCAGGTATTTGGAACGTGGTCTTCCTCTGCCTTGTCTTGCACACACTTTCGCTTTGTGTATGTATTTTTTTTTTACACAACAAGATTGGCCAACAAGCATACGGCCCACCGGATGGATAACGGTTACCGCAGTTACTATTTACGCTTACAATACTGAAGTATCCCTTGCGCGTTGCCGCTCTGTGTTCGGAGTTATACTGTGTTGGCAGCATAATGAGACTAATCCCTCTGCTGCCAACACAATATAACAATCCTCCCCCTCCCCAAGGAGCTCATTACTGGAAACCTTATTCACCGCGTAGGAACATAATACAAATAATTGTGTTATTTGGCTACGGACTTCTATAAGGTGGAGGTCCTGCCCCAGTCGGGCAGCTCCAAATTCGAACGGGAAACCCGTTATGCCCTACCTCTCTCAAATGGTTCGTCAATCATTCTTCAGTCATCCTTTCTATATGTCCAAAATATAACCGAGCTACTTACATGCTTATTTTCACCCCGCGTCTCTTATGGGGTAGGCAGAGACGTGAGAGGTGCTTCCTAAAGATCCTAGCTTATGTTATAAATGAGGAACGTGGGTTATTCCAAATACTTCTGCTTTTACGTCTTAACTACTGAAATGATGATCATGAAATTTTGCAACCCGTTGTCAGTGTACATGGAAAATTCTTCTTGAGGCGAACGAAACAGACGGCCAAAGCTAGTACATAATTAACAAGCTATATAATACGATGAGTAGCTATATGAATGATAATTATAAACAAACATTAACGTTTCAGGGAAAGTAACTCACGACACTGAAGTGGGCAATGATGCCAGTGCCGGATTTGCTTCTGCAGAGGAGTCGGCCGTTGGTAAGGGGAGTGTGAGTAAAGGTAAATAACATTAGGATGTATATTATACATAGCACATTTTTTTTAATGTTTGTACAAATGTTTGGCCACATACACCCAAATGCAATAGAATAAGACATAGTAGCTTCCATCCATCTATACCCACTTATATATATATATTTTTAAATATCCTCATATTTTAGGTGCCAACGTGACCAATGGCGAGTCCACCGTCGTTACTCAAGCAAGACTTTGCATACGTTTTTTAATTTCTTCTCATACATATGCAGCATTCTATTCGATGTTTTCGTGGTGTGCCTTCTCATCGTCTCCGAAGGGGTAGGCAGAGGTGTATAGGTAGTACCCACACACCCACTGTCCGCTAGAGATACATATTTTTGGGGTGCCAACGTGACAGATAAAATAAGATAACTAAACATACGCCTTTGAATTTCTTCTCAAACATATGCAGGTTTCTTCTCTATGTTTTCCTTCATTGAAAGCTTGTGGTGTAACTAATCAGTGTACTTAAGTTCATGGAAAAGTCATTGGTCCAGTAGGGATTCGAACCGCTCGGCCACGACGGCAATCTATGGTGGTTTGTTTTTTTTATTATTACTCTTTTTTTTCTTAATAGCTTGGACAGACGACGACCTGATTGCCCAGGCCGTGTTATTCTTCATAGCGGGTTTCGAAACAAGCTCCATAGTGATGGCATTCGTGTTGCATGAGTTGGCACTGAACCCTGAAGTGCAGGACAGGCTGGTGCAGGAAATACGACACAGCATGGCCGCCAACAATGGCAACTTCGACTTTAACTCAGTACAAAACATGCCTTACATGGATATGGTCATTTCTGGTAATAATATACTTACTATTATAATAATATACTTAATAAATAAATACCTTAGGCAATTCCACACAAATCAGCCTATTTCCAAATTAAGCAAAGCTTGTGTTATGGTAACTAGATTACGACATATTAACTTTTATAGATAAATATATATTTATATAGGTAATCCATACTAAGGTAAAGGCAAGTTTCGTAGTCAGGAGCTTTAACCACTAGACCAGACTGCCGTTAAGTCATATTCTGAGTCTCATTTTTAAATATCATCGAAGGAAAACATCGAGAGGAAACCTGCATACGTCTGAGAAGAAATTCAAAGGCGTATGTATAGTCGTGCTTGAGTAACGGCGATGGACTCGCCATCTGTCACGTTGGCACCTTAGATACCTCTGGCGGAAAGTGGGTGTGTGGGTATTACCTATACACCTCTACCTACCCCTTCGGGGACCCTTGGGAAGGCGTGAGGATATATTATATTATATTTTTTTTAATATTTTACTGCAGGATTACTAACAGTTCAACCGTTAAAAACGCCGAAAATGTATCGATAAAGAAATCAAGAGAAAACACGAGAGCTTTAGTGTGTGTTTTTAATAAAAATTGCTTTAAAAATATTTATGTATATTAAATTATATTACTAAAAACCAGTGATATCATATTCAGGACTAATTGAGAGCGTAGAAGTGAAAAAGTCTGGCATTATCCTAGGAATATTAAAATTGCGAAAGATTGGTAGGTATGTGTTACTCGATCACGGCACAACGTAATTGGATGAAATTTGGCGCGGAGATAGATATTATTAGCTGCATTAGACCGGGTTTCAGAAAAATAACTACCAATGAAATCAAATTTTACGCGGATGAAACAGGGGGCACGGCTTGTGTATGTTTATTTTTATTTCCAGAGGTGCTCAGGCTATGGCCTCCTGCCGTGGCCCTCGACAGGGTCTGCACCAAGGACTACAATATGGGAAAACCAAATGCACACGCCCAAAAGGACTTTATAGTATGTTTTCATATAATATTTTCGCTGGAGAAATATTTTAGTTGCCAACGTAATGGATGGCGAGTTCATCGCCGTTTCTCAAGCACGACTATACATACGTATAGTCGTACGAATTTCTCCTCTGACATATAAAGTTTTTCTCGCGATGTTTTCCTTTCACCGTAAAGCTTGTGGTGTGACTAATCACTTTACTTTAAGTTCAGAATAAATAATTGGCACACTCGGGTTTCGAACATGCTATTTTTGTGTTATTTACTACTCGAACCACTCTGCCACCATAGCGCTATCTATATGTAGATTACGACCTAATTCTTTAAAACATGTAGACCATGTTATATATATTTATTTAAAGCGAGAGTGACGAGTGTGGATGAAGAGAAAGAGGAAATAAGAGGTCTAGAGAGAACTGGCGTTCTTCTCTCTCTAATTAGCCCTCGAGAAACATGGGTGATGATATATATGTGATAATGACGCATTTGAAATGTGTTTATTTTCAGCTTAAGAAAGGTACCATCATCAGTTTACCCGTGTGGTGCCAGCATCGCGATCCACAATACTTCCCAAATCCAACTAAGTTTGACCCTGAGCGCTTTTCAGAGCAGAACAAGCGTCAAATCAAGCCATGCACCTATATCCCGTTTGGTATAGGACCTAGGAATTGTATTGGTGAGATTTGCATAGTCTTTAAAGAGATCTTGACGCATTTTTTTAACCTCGCGTTGAAAACATTAACAGGTGTAACATGAGATGTTGAAAATTTGAATTTGGAAAATCTATAATCATTATAATAATATATCCTAACGCCTTCCCACAAGGGTCCCCGAAGGGGATTCATTCCTATCACTTATGAAAAATCCCAATTTATAATGTTTTTATTGGCTTTCTTTCATTGAGCCGCAACACATATTTAAGCAACAGTCCTAGTTTCTGAGACACTCCGTATAATTATCAATATTCCGTGTTATTATTATTACCACTATTATTAATTTATTAGGACAAATGTAACAGTATTACATTAATTTTTACAATACACGTTAAAACTATAAAAAATATATAAAAGTAAATGTAACCCACACCATTGCCCTCGAAATAAGGCAAGGTAAGAAAAACAAAAGTTATGACAACGACAATGTTCTCGGGGTAAATGTAACGATTGTCCTCTAAATAAGGCATAGGGAGAAAAAACAAAAGTGATTACAATTTGTCCCCAGGATCTCGGTTCGCTCTCTGCGAGATGAAGGTGATGGTGTACCAGCTCCTACAGCACATTGAAATATCCCCGTGTGAGAAAACCTGCGTACCTTCCGTGCTGTCGCCTGAAAGCTTCAACGTCGCGCTCAAGGGAGGACATTGGCTCAGGTTCAAACATAGACAATGACAACGCGAGACAATATACATACTGATGTGTTCTTTCAGTAACTAAAGCTATTTTATTTAAAAACCACTAAAGCTCTGCGGATGTACCTGCATTCATTTGATTATTAAGTCTATTGGATAGTAATTTGGTGATTATAGCATAGTTGGAATCCCGACTGTACCAATGAGTTCTTCTGAACTTAAGTACAGTGAGAGTCGAGAAGAAATTCATAGATGTATGTGTGGTCGTGCTTGAGAACCGGCGATGGACTCGCCATCTGTCACGCGGAAATTGGGTATGATATGGGCCCAACACCTCTACCCTTTGCGGGAAGGCCTGAAGGTAAATATATATATATGAATTTAGCTCGGCCGAATCAGCGAGACACAACTAGTTTGTTTATCTAACATTATCTTTGGGATTCAAAAAATGAATACACAGAGATTTGTATATGTGGCTCCACTGAGGTGCAATTCTTCATGTCACATATAATGAGCGTTGTACGATGATGAAGCCAGGTGGCAGGGCGTCGCGAGGGAAGCGGCTAAAAGCTTTGCAACATTAGTTCCTATCAACTGCTTTGGAGACTTAGCGCTGGGAAAAATACGGGATAATATTCGAACAAGCAAAATTTGCGACTGAATGCTTCGTTTGGGTGAAGTAATGAAAGTGTAACACCAAGGGTATCTATCACTCGCACGTTGCTGACCCTGAAGGAATCATATCACACCCTTCATGAAGAACTCTATGCTTGTCCCGCATTGCAAGGTTTCAGGGGTTTACTTCCGCGAACGCTCAAACTGTGGAATCATCGGAGAGATTAAAGCGAGCAAGAATCGAGTGATCACTACCTATAAGGAGGTAACCGCTTACCATCACGTAGGCCTATATATATAAATACACTTCATTTTATTCCCTACATGGAGGGATCTACAACATAATAATATTATACATTTCACGTAAATTTGTAAACATGTGCTGCCATCTTTTGTCGATTAGGATACACTACGTGTGGCAACTAAGCCTACATACTTTTCAAAAATTCTTCTTCTGCCCTTGTTGTCTTCATTTTCCCTTGAATTCTACTTATATTATTAATGTATCCCTAAGCGGAGCATGGACCGAGCTCATGCTCGGCTCGTAAATTTTTCGTCCCGTGAGCACCCGCTCGACTCGTAGACCGGCTGTTTCAACAAAGTTGTTGCTACACTTTTATTACGTTGTGTTTGTGAGTAGTCTGTGGGATTTTTGTCGTAATTTTAAAGTTACGCCGTTTTAAAGCCATTAGCGTGATGTTAGGGCACACTTACTCATTATATGGGCTAATTTTATTCATGTCGGATTCGCATTATATTTACGTATATCTTCACGCCCTTGCTTCTTAGGGGGTGGAACAACACAATTCCCCTAAAGTACCCACATTTAAAGTGTAAATAATCAAATTGTGTAATGAGTTTTAATTTTTATGTTATTTAATATCTTATTATCAACTAGCGACCCGTCCCGGCTTCGCCCGGGTGGATATTTATTTTTTATACATTTTGGCATAAAATATTTTTAATCAGTGATAATGTAGCATTCAAATGGTGAAAGATTTTTTTAAAATCGGTCCAGTACTTTTTGATCCAATTCCTTACAAACATACTTACATACAAATCGTTCCTCTTTATAATATTAGTATAGATATAGATGAAGCCAAAATATTGAGGTCAATAATATCCAACCGAATGAGAAAGCAGGAAATTTAATTAGCCGGGGCGATAATCCAAGTTGATCTGCTCGTTTCGCGCCAATTCCTCTAATTATTGGCTGAAAGATGTTTATTGAAGTTGGCAACTCGACGCAGCCTCGATTAGGCCCACTTATCTCCGATCTGATGAGTTTCATGTCTCGTTCGTTTGTTATAATTGTTTTATCCACCGTTTACTTGGAATTTTCGGAAAGAAATGCCGTTTTAATATTACAAGAACGATTTTGTAATGATGAATGTTGATGTAGCAAAAGAGGTCTTCAAGACTAGAGGGAACTGGCGCTCTACGATTTGCCAATACGGTGATGGATTCGGCTAGATTTAATCATATCTAGCGCATTCAAACGAAGGACTTACAGGTAAGCTAACAGAACCGTCGTGGCCGAGTGCTTCGAGCAGTCGCCTGCAACACAAAGATTACAAGGTCGAATCCAAACTGTGCCAATGAGTTTTTCTGAACATAAGTACCCACAGTACTAAGATTAGTCACATCACGAGCTTTACAGTGAAGGTAAAGTTCGGGAGGAAACCTGCATACGCTTGAGGAGTAATTCAAAAGCGTATGTGTAGTCGTGCTTGAGTAACGGCGATGGACTCGCCATCTGTCACTTAGACACCTAAGTTAAAGTTAAAGTGGGTAGTTTGCGGTGGTTATCTGCCTCTAATGCCTCTGCCTACCCCTTCGCAGAACGCGTGAAATATTGTATTTAGCGTGCAACTTCTCTCGAGAAAATTTGCTTTGAAATACCATAAAAACGTTCAACCGAAACCGGAAACGGATATCTAGATAAAGTGAAATTCAACGAAGATCAGGACTGCAGAAGAGAATTCATCACATGAACGCTTTAGTTATGTTTTAGAAGGCACGGACGCGCTCCTAAAATTTACACGCGATCTCTCACAATCGTATAGTGCAGGTCACAAGCTCAGAGAGTCTACTAGACATCATCCATACTCACATTGTCATCACGAGTGCCACACGCAGTAGGCTCAGAGAGTAGCGCCAGTCCTCTCTAGATGCTCTAGCGATACCCTGTTGTTTTAAGCGTTCATATGCGGCTGTAACCGCCTACTATCAGATCGTGGCCTTCGTCTGCGTCTTCTTTCACAAACTTTTGCATTGTATATGTATGTTATTGTATGAACTCCTTTTTTCATCTTTTTAGTTAGTGCATGATATGTAAATGATACTCATTGATACAGTCGGAGTTCAAACCTGCTCGTTACATTGCAGGTGACGTTTGACGCCGAATCTCTAAAGGGAGTGAGCAGAGAGAGTAGATCGCCAGGTCTCTGTACACTTACATATCTCTTTCGCTTCCTCCACAATCATCTCTTCATATATGCTCGCTGGTTTCGTGAACTCTTGACGTAACTTAACTTCGTGTTCATAACTACAAATTCCAGCTCTAAATCTGTGATGCCCGTTAACTTTCACCAGCAATGTTCGTGCGCCTCCAATGACGCGTGTCAGTCTGCACGGGACGTCACTGCGGGTGATTAATAACCTGTCTACACGAGACACCCTCACACGCTGGCCTAAATTACACCCATACACCACAGGCTGACTGAATCGCATACCATAAAAACCTCCACGTAACTGTTGGACAAGAAGTTAAAGTCAAGCTCCGCTAGTCTGTGGTCTCGGTAATAATGTTACATTACTTATTATGCTGGTATGCTTTGGACATGAAAAAGGCGTTGTTTTGGCAACTTTGGGACTTTATATTCAATTAGGTGATTAAGTGCCGGGGGGTCAAGAATAAAGATTCATTTCGTTACGTAGACAACCCTAAATATGGTTTTTATTTATATAGAATGTCTGGTATTTCCAGTAGCTTTAGAATATATTCAGAGATATTAAATATATATAATAATAAAATATTATTAATTTCTAAATACACTAGAGGTACCGCTTTTATTTGCATGGGTGCAAAATAAAAGTCCGAACACTTTTTTGTGTCTTCAGGTGGATTCGAGAATGGTTTTGATTCACGATTGGACCCGATATGTGGCGCTACGATCGTGTTTCAGGAAATTTAACTTTTTCACCCGGGCGAAGCTGGGCGGGACAGCTAGTCGTTTAATATAATCTATATGACCACACGGCGTAATTAAGCACTAGTATTTGTTCCTTAGTCTTGGATGTCCGATGTACACCTATATCAGTCTATATAAGTATGTATATCGTTGTGTAAGTTCCCATAGTACAAGCTATACTTAGTTTGGTTCAATTGCTTGGATTTATACTAATGGATTATTTGCTCATAAATAAAGTAAAACAAAGCCGTAGTAACCGATTCGATTCGAGTGATTCGAGTAGTTGCCTGCGACACAAAGATCGCAAGTTCGAATCCCGACTGTACCAATGAGTTCCTGAACTTAAGTACTGTGATTATATAAGTAAAAAAAAACAATTTGTTAATCTTACGCGGGTATAACAGCGAGATACGTATAGTATATACAACTTTATTTTCTTTTGCCGTGGTGGCCGAGTGGTTCGAGCAGTTGCCTGCGACACAAAGGTCGCAAGTTCGAATCCCGACTGTACCAATGAGTTTTTCTGAACTTAAGTACAGTGATTAGTCACACCACGAGCTTTACGGTGAAGGAAAACATCGAGAGGAAACCTGCATACGTCTGAGAAGAAATTCAAAGGCGTATGTATAGTCGTGCTTGAGTAACGGCGATGGACTCGCCGTCTGTCACGTTGGCACCTAATATACCTCTGGCGGAAAGTGGGTGTGTGGGTATTACCTATACACCTCTGCCTACCCCTTCGGGGACCCTCGTGGGAAGGCGTGAGGATATATTATTGTTATTTTCTTTTGCTTTCTTTCACGCCAATTCGAACCACTGTACTTTCACACATTTTAATATCGACAAGCTGATCACTTGCGTACTCTGGCTTAAAACGGATATAAGTGACAATATAGTGCCTTTACTACATGAAATTTTAGATTTTCCTCACTGTGAAGTGCTCCGCCTCTATCCGGCTATCCCGTAACCCAAATAACCCAATTGAATCATATTTATCTAGGAGCACTTAGTGTCCGCTATAAAAGCACCTTGATGAGACAGACAATAAAATTAAGCTCGGGACAAGCGAGTTTTACATCAGATAAGATTATAGAAAATGTGTTTAAGCTCGAAACTTACTGACTCGAGTATACCACATTTAGTAAAGCCACAAATTTGAAATAAAATGGGGCATTGTTTTAGGAACATGTTAGCACCAGAATTCCTGTTGATTTGTAGCAAACTGTGGTATCTATTTCTTCTGGAATATGGGCAGTAAATCTCAAAGAGTAACAGGAGGTTAAGGCATACTTATATAGATATAGACATAAATACATAGGAAATCCAAGACCAAGGTACAAATACTCGTGTTCATCACACAAATTTCTGCCCTCAGCGGGAATCAAACTCGCGACCTCAAGCGACCGGTAGGCCGTCAGAATCTTCTCTATATTATGTATTTATCTGCGCAAATGTAATACTGTTTTGGTAATCCTGTATTTAGCTACAAACAAACAAACACGTCCACGGTACAACAAGGCACGTCACCCACAATATACTGTCTAACATCTCCACGTACACTGAGTAAAGTTGGAATAGCTAGAATTCTTCCACGTATTCGTAAAATCAATTATTGTGTTGTCTGAAGGGTATTCGGCACATTGGTCTATAGTATCCTCAGCGTGGGAGTTCTTATAATTTAGTTTTACCTCGTTTGTGTTGATTAGGGATCAAATAACAGGCGAATTCCTTTAAATGTTCATCTATAAATTTCCTGGTTAAATATATCTTACATATTTTTTATAATAATATCCTCACGCTTCCCATAATGGTCCCCGAAGGGGTAGGCAATGGTTTATAGGTCATACACACCCACTTTCCGCCAGAGCTATATTGTAGATGCCCTATATTGATGTAGAACAGATGGCCATCCATAGCCGTTACTCAAGCACGACTATACACATACGCAATTTCTTCTCGAACGTATGCAGATTTCCTTTCGATGACTTGCAGCGCATTATGTAATTAATAAATTAACTTAAGAGAAAAGAGACCATCGGACTTACCTTAACTATTGAGAACAGAAGAATATATTTTGCACATACATTGGTACGCTGATTCCCTCACTGGTAGACAGAGACAGAAGAGCGCCATTTCTAGATATAGTGTAAGTTTTGTAGAATTTAAAGCTGTCGTTAAAAGTAAATTAATTCAAAAGGCTTATTATAAAACATCAGATTATTTGAACGATGGCCATGCATGGTAATAAATTGCTCCTCTTGTACAGAATTTATATATGTAAGTTTAATCTTTTCTATCCCTACGTAAAAGGGGACAAATGTTAAAAAAGAAAACCTGGGAGTTTGTTTCGCCGTTTCTTCTCCTCGCAGGTATTTTTTAACGGACTTTTTTAGAAACGGTGGTAACTTTAGTTTATATTAAATATGTGACGTTCAATAAGTGGTCCCTGTGTCCCTTACGTTGAATAAAATATTTTGATTTCGATTTTTGCCCAACCTCGCAAGAGACGTCTCTCACGCATAGATTAATCACAATCACTCAATACGGGGCGTGATTCGTTCCGATTGGACAAATTCGTCTTGGAGCTCATTAATCCGCATTTTTAACGTGTATTTTCCCTCACTGTGTATTTTCAGGGTCTCTGATGTAGAGTGCCACTAGTAGCGGGGTAGGTAGTATTTAAAAATACTTCGTTTATATAATAGCTCACATTATGGAGAAAAGCGCTGAGATTATTTTTAGGTTGAAATGCGCCCGCCTGGTTCGATACGTATAAAAATAGTGAGTATTCACAACATCTATACAAATTAATAAAATTTGAGTTTTTGTTTGTATTATTAAAATAATCGCTTTTTACTAAATGCATACGGATGGATGTATGCCCAATGTATACCTATATACCAAAATAACATTGTAAAAATTTTTGGCTGTCTATTTGTTCAGGGATATCTCCGAAACGGCTGAAGCGATTAGAGCTGATGTAATAAGGAGTACTTAGAGAACTTGGGCTTTTATTTTAGAAATGTATTTATTTTTATTAATTTGAATAAATAATAAAAAAATAACTATTCCGCGCGGACGAAATCGCGGGTACAGAAGGTTTAAATATGAATAATCGCCGTTACTCGAGCACGTTTATACATACACCTTTGAAGTTCTTCTCAAACGTATGCACGTTTCCTCTCGATATTTTCCTTCACCGTAAACCTCGTGGTGGTACTTAAATTCTGAAAAACTCATTGGTACAGTCAGGATTCGAACTTACAATGTTTGTGTTGCAGGGAACACTCGAACCACTCGGCCAACCACTGCTATCTAACACTCAATGATAGGTGTGTCTTACGCAAGCCGTTTGCTCATGCCATCCTCATTCTAAATCATGACTTGAATAAAAGCGTTTAATAAATTCACTTCACGCGGACCCAACCCAACACAGGGATTAGAAATAGGATGAGCTGATTTGGAGTGGAACAATCAACATTCCGTTCGCAATACATCACCCTGGATCCGGCTTAAACGAAATACCTTATACACAAATAATTAATGGCTCCACATATCCCACTTGTGTACCGTATATTTTGTATGCAATTGTCAATCCGTCCAACTCAATCAACCAACTAGGTGTGCGGAGTGCTCATTTTATTCCAATGGAATCAGTTGGTTTGACAGTTATTCAATTTAGAATTTATGGTAGAAATATATCTCTGACGGAAAGTGGGTGTATGGGTATTACCTATCCACCTCTGCTTACCCCTTCGGGGACCCTTGTGGGAAGGCGTGAGGATATTTGTTTTTTATGTATTGATAATGGTGATTTTTTTAAGGTGAGGGTAATTATTATTATCTTAATATATATAAATTACGTGTCACGTTGTTTGTCCGCGATGGGCTCCTAAACTACTTAACCGATTTCAATCAAATTTGCACACCGTGTGCAGTTTGATCCAACTTAAAAGATAGGATAGCTTACATAACAATTGGACCCGATAGGTGGCACTGCGATCGTGTTTCAGGAAGTTTAACTTTTTCACCTGGGCGAGCTGGGCGGGACAGCTAGTTATTATATATATTTCTCAAAATACGATTTGGCGACCACATTTCTTCAGAATGTGAGTCACGCCACGTGATTTACGGTAAAGGAAAACATCGAGAGGAAACCTGCATACGTTGGAGAAGAAATTCAGAAGCGTAGTCGTGCTTGAGGGCGATAGACTCCCCATCTATCATGTTGGCACCTAAAATATATCTATAATAATATATAAATAATAAATATATTTTATATTATATATATCTATATAATATAAAATATATTTGCTAAGGAAAAAGTTTCACCTACACGTGACTCTTGCTGCTTAAAATAAATATATAGTAAATCAAAATTAAAAGAGTTTGCAGAACGGTTAGTGGCCATTTTGTGTGATGTAGCCTTGCCTTTTGTACTTATGATCGCAGGTTCAATCCCTACTCGCAAAACAACAACGCTGATGAGCAAGTGGTGTATAATTTTATTTAGAACTTTACGTAAAATGGTCCGATTTCGTAAATCAGTGAGAATTTCGCGTCAGTAGAAATTTATTATTTTAGTAAAAGTACATACATACATATCATCACGCCATGTCCCTAACGGGGTAGGCAGAGAGTATAGAGCGCCAGTTCTCTCTAGACTTACATACCTCTTTCTCTTCGTCCACATTCATCAGTCTCTTCATACATGCTCGTCGGTTTCGAGTACTCTTAACGTTCCCGTCCTTGAGCGTCTGATCGATTTGATCCAGGTAGAAGGTAGAAAAAAAGTATGTTTGCAAAAAATTTGCAGCGATCATAACTCTGTGTTGTTGTATTGGCGCAGATATTATTCGACACAATTTATTCGATTAATCCCCACTAGATAATCAGTACTATTTACCTCAACAGTTCCAAACCAAACACCTGTGTAGCAGTGATAGCAACTCAATACTTGAGCGCAATTTAAACTTCGCCTGGTTTAAACTTTGCCAAGTTGCGCACTCAAAAGCTTCTAGACAAACGATGTTTGCGACCTTTAATATTTAATATTTATGTTGATTCATTAGTCTACTTGGCAACTCGCGTTGTTTGATTTGAGTTTGTAAATCGGTTTTGAGAGCCCTGTACGCTAGTATCGGAGACTATTGGTTGTGGCCTCTATCTATGTAACAACTCATCGTAACGCAAGTGTTGTGGAATTTTAAATTAAAACTTCTACGTGATTCCAGATTTATACTGCAATAAGGATGCACTGTTGTATGGTAAGCAATTAGAGCCATTGCACGCGTACAATACTCAAGATATTTCGCGAGCTATTGACCTATCTTCACATCTTCTTGAAATGGTACACATAATTATCGTAACATCGTCTTTTAGGCGTTGCTTTAGCAAAAATTATCTCCTCGCTTGTGCATTGCATACTTATCATTATAATTAAGGGTAAAGTGGTAAAAATCGTAGTGTTCCTGGCTAGTGCATTGTCTACGCTGCCATTGATGTTAAGTGTACTTACTTTGATGTCGACTATTACAGGGAAATCAGTTTCGTGAATCTTCTTTGGAGGTCGATTCTCACGTCTGAAGGTATGGAAGTTCTAAATTTGGCTGTTTTGTGTCGCAAACGACAAAGCGCACTACTATTACTCGAACCAATTACCTGCACAGCCACCAAAGTAAATACGAATGAATTATTTCGTACAACGGTGTACGTCGATCTAACATGGTGTGGGTACATAATTATACCGTTACCGTATATACTTTGTACACATAGTGTTGCACTAACGAAATGGTGATTATTGATTGAGGGTCTGATGCAGAGTATACTCTTTAGCACCGTCAACTAAAAAAAAGCCTGTCAAAAATATTGTTTTATGTCATAGCAATGTATCGGGTTTCCAATGCATTCTATGGGCCAAGTAAAGTTTTCAATGGGGTTGTCAATCAATATCGAATTCCTGTAAACTCCAAAACAGCACCGCATGTTATATCCATGATATTTCTAGATTTCTAAACAGATTTATAATAAGAAAGCGTTTGGAGGAAGAGGCAGATGAAGATCACGTTTCAACTAGGTAGATCAAATCGACAGGATACTCAAGTAAGGGAACATCAAGAATAGCCGAAACCGGTGAGCATGTATGACGTGCGAAAGAGGTCTGTAAAGGCAGAAAAAATTGCGCTTTACTCTGTCTGCCTATCTCATTAGGAACGGCGTGATGATATGTATATTTCTTAATCTCATTTCATTTGTACAACACTACAAAAACGCATAGCTGCGAAATTATCACACGAAACCGACTAAATAAAACGCGAAATCGAATCCATACAGAATAAACATACGCTTAAAATTGGTACATGGAAATACTGCGTAAAAATCGCTCACGTAATTTAAAACTCGTCTGCATTCGAACAAATTGTAGGATTCGTTCCATTGCAATCAATTGCAGGGGCGGAAAAGAGTTTACTGCTTTAGGGCTGGCAACATTTTATTTCTGTTCACACTATGTAGATTAATGTGATGTAGTCAAAACATTTAAGTTCCTAGTTTGGATAACATACTATTGGTAAGATTATGTAATGTCTATCGTATCGCGGTCGGTCGCCAACCCTGGTGCCCTGGGGTGGACACTGGTCTGATTAAATGCGTGTCAACTGTCAACCCTCCGTCACTAAGAGTAGTCGGTGATAGGGCTTAATGTTGAATTTTACATATCGATCATCGAATATTGTCCCGTTATGGTGGATTGGTGAAGCCACCAACTAAGTATTGCAGGTTTAAAACCGATTTTCTAAATTTATCTAACACACTACTGCTTCATAGTTAAGACCTTGGAAAAATCATACGTCTAATAAGAAAGACAGACGACTTCCTGTCAGGATGGTATGTATATATACTTATATAGGTATATATACATACTTCCGTTAGGTGAGTTAATCGGCTGCCTACCCTTTCGAGAATGAGGTCAAGGCTTGATATTTATTCATTGAATTAGCTGAAATTTATATCTAAGATAATTCACAGAAGGCGTTAGGCAACTGGAAACCGGCATACAAAGCCACGTATCAAAATAAAAAATCTAAATGTGATGGTCACAGATTAAAGAATAATTAATTAATATTGCATTAATAATTAAGATATTCACGATACACTACGTCAATAAATAAACATAGTACACTTATAGATAAATATAACTTGAGTTAACGTATGTATCGTCTAGTTTAGTTTATAAAGAATCGTTTTACGGTAAGAAGAGGCAGAGGAAGACCACGTTCCAACGATCGAGATAAAATCGATCGGACGCTCAAGGACGGGAACGTCAAGAGTACTCGAAACCGAGAAGCATGTATGTAGAGGCTGATGAATGTGGAAGAAGCGAAAGAGGTATGTAAGTCTAGAGAGAACTGGCGCTCTATACTCTCTGCCTACCCCGTTAGGGACTCGGCGTGATACATATTTATGTATGCATGTTTTAGGGTATTATTTTTATAGGTATTTTCTAGTAAAGGACGAATTAGAGTAACTTTGGAATATATAAGTTCTATAAAATGTCATGCGATAAAATCCTCTTAACCCAGCCGCGTCTCTCCAGCCTGTCACGGTGGGCTATCAATCTTATCGTTGAATATATTCCGATTCTTTCCAACGAGCGGCGACGGCTCGTTGTAAAAAATATGCCACTGAAATGCTGCCAGAAGTAAATTATGGCTCGAAAATGGTTACGTCACTTAAACACTGCTTAATTAATTAAAAACCACAGCTTAATGATGCAAACCACTCTTTTAAGAAAGCCGTACGGACGCGACAAGTGACATTGTAAGAAAATTACACCACCCGGATCTTATCCGAAACGAAACAATAGTTGCATTATGAAAACTAGACGACGATTCACATACCTATATGTACATTCATACATATCAACTCGCCGAGTCCCTCATACCTCACCTATTTGTACATATATATATATGTACATAATTACATATATATCACACAATAACAAACTGCCCTCAGAAGGTATAAAGCTTCTCTGGCAGGATCACTGACTATCAGACTGTCAATTCAATGGGTCTTCTTTCTTACATGTAAAATCAATCGCCGTTCGTTAGTCTCGCAAAAGCTCAAAAATGCCACGAATGGTTTTGATAAAAAATTGTGTTTATTTGCATAGATTTTTTTGATGGTTGAGATTCTCAATGGGACCCGATAGGTGGCGCTGCTGGCGGCTTTTTTTTTCAACTCCACGAAGCTGGGCGGACAGCCTACAGCTTAAAATGTCTTGTCAAGACAATTGTGCGACAATGAGAATCAAACCTAGTAGAATATGAGTCCTTCAACCAACTGGCCTTAATTAGCAAAACTTGCTCAGAAACTCCCTTCCTAACGACCAAGACAAACTAATATTATTAAATACAATACTGCCGTCATTCCGTTAACAAGGCGGATTTAAATAATTGAATTGTTGGACCCGGCCGTTGCTGTCTAAACCGTAATTACTTGATTAACTTTGTCCACGACCTTGCAATGGGTTAGCTTTTATGTTATTCTCTAAGTGAAAGAGGTTTCAGATTATATTCAAAGGCAACAGACGTAGTGTCCAGAAAGAGAGTTCATTTATTCCCATATGCTGCTAGCACAGTTGTCACGATTTTTTTTGTATTGTCTCTCGTAGCGCGACTTCCGGGAACTTTTGCTACTTAACTGGGTAATGACTGAGTCGAGAATGAACGAGCGATGCCTTACATATTGCGGCCTATAGATTAAGGTAGCCACTTGCAAGGCGGTACGACTGTCTATACTAATAATTAACATTTGATTTAACATTGTAATGTCAAACTGTAAGAGCCGTAGAAGCCGAGTTGATGGAGAGCTGCCTGCGACACAAAGAGTGCAAGTTCCCCCCTCCACTCCCTCCGAGCCCATCGTATTGTCGATCACAGCCCACAGAGCAATTAAGTACGTTTCACAAAGTATTGTATCCCATTTTTTTTTTAATATTCATATTACGGGATTAGATTATAAATTGTGAGCTAAATATATATTTTTAAATTTCTGTGATCGTTCAAAGGCGAATGTCATAACCATTTTATGTTCATACATACGTACCCAGGTGTATTCGAAAAAAAGACCACGAAAGACCCTCAATGTCACCTTGAAATACACCTAAAAATAAAGATCAATACTATTGATATCTTTTTATTGATCACTCCAACATCTACAAAACCATTGAAATATTATATCGATGCATTGATAGGGTCGAAATGATCTGCGGTAAATGCAAGTCAAAACTTTCGCACGACTCGACCAATTACACATAAAAAATATTTTTCACAAATACTAAGCCACAGAATATTCATTATAATATTTTTTATCGAACCAAACTCTTGTACTTGAGCTGTAAGCAAAAACGTGTAGAATAATGGCATCAGTGTAAGAACAAAGGGCACGCCATTTTGTGACATTGCCTTCATTATGAGAGTCATTAATTTTCAGATAATATTTCTATTTTGGCGGTATCATTGCTTCATGTGATTGTGTACAGAACTATGTAGCAACCACATACGCTTTGGTAGGTATATATCATATACATAAAATAATGGAACGGCATATCTCACGGACTATATAAAATGTTGACTTTAAATTTGTCACAATATATTATTTATACTCTTGACGTTCTCGCCTTTGAGCGTCTGATAGAGTTGATCCAGGTAGTTGGAACGTGGTTTTACTCTGCCTCTTCTTGCACACACTTTTCTTTGTTTATCTGTTTCGTCAATCTTTCTTCAGTCATCCTTTCTATATGTCCAAACCAACGTAACATGCCTTTCTTCATCTTTACAACCACACCCTCATTCACGTTAAACCTCATTGTTCACGTCAGTTGTTTTACTAATCTCTTTATTCCGGATTCGATCTAATATCTGACCCTTGATGGCAAGGCGTAAAGTAGTTTAAGTATATTAGTAACAGGATATACTTCAAGATCCAATCATAAGGTACATGGCTCCTTTAGTACTTTTGCGGCTAATTTGAAGCGGTTTGAAAACTTAACAAAAAACCTAAGCAAACAATAGACCCGGCGTGTCTTTGTCTGAATGTTTTAAACTTAAACTTTCAAATTAAAATTGCCTTATCTCCTAAGCCTTGACAACACGCAGCTAGGTCTTATGATAAGTAAATTATCCACAATATTATCTGTATGAATCATACATAATTATTCATAATATTATAGATAGCACTGTTTTGGAAATAATAACAAGATATAGAAATTATTTTTGATTGTAATCAGGGGCGTACACACTTATGATTCAGAGGTAAATGCATATCTGCTTCAATTTTAAAGTTGCCCCATCTTACAGATGACCTCAGCCGCACACTTCCAATCCTGAGCAAAGTAATCTTTACGAATATTATAAAGAGGAAAGATTTGTATGTAAGTAAGTATGGTTGTATTGAATTGGCTCCGAAAATACTAGACTGATTTGAAAAATTCTTTCACCGTTGGAGAGCTACATTCACCCTGAGTGACATAGACTATATTTTCTTTTATACAAAAAATCTTATGTCCTCACGTGCGAAGCCGGGACAGACCGCTAGTCTATACTAATATTATAAAGAGGAAAGATTTGTTTGTTTGTTTGTTTGTTTGTAATGAATAGGCTCCGAAACTACTGGACCGATTTCAAAAATTCTTTCACCCTTGGAAAGCTACATTATCCTCGAGTAACATAGGCTATATTAAATTGGACCCGATAGGTGGCGCTGCGATCGAGTTTCAAGAATTTTACCTTTTTACCCGGGCGAAGCTTTCTGTGTGTTTCTGTGTGTCTTAAGCTAGATTCGAGAATGGTTTAGATTTACAATTGGACCCAATAGGTGGCGCTGCGATCGTGTTACGGGCAATTTAACTTTTTCACCCGAGCGAAGCTGGGCGGGACAGCTAGTAAATAATAAATACCTTGGAACAATTTGACTCAAATTGACCTAGTCCCAAACTAAGCAAAGATGGAAAATGAAAAAGAGCTGACAAAAATGGAAACTTAACATCAATATATATATACCTACTTATATAAATACATAGAACATCTGAATCTAAGGTACAAATATTATTTGTACCTTAGTCTCAGATGTTCTCCAGAGAGTATAGCTTGGAGTTTTCCACTAGGGGTGTGAAATTATTTAGTAATAATTTCCACCTCAGTAGTATTCAAAGAATTATAAAAAATTTGAGACCTATGCTTTTTTACGATATTACATATTCCACAATTTGTCTTCTTCGCGTATATAAATGATGTTTTAGTAGCTTCGGCAAACACATATATATATGTAAAAAGTGTCTGGATCAGTGTTGGAATACAAAGTGACACGGCTGCTGTCGTCCCCGAATGAAATATTGAATAAACAAACAGAGCATCGCCGCCTGATAATATTTGTATGAACTCTTGCTTCCTTGTCAGAATAAATATACAACATAGGCATCGCAATCAACTATGACACGACATCCTCCTATGAGAATACCTAGTAGATACGAATTATACATTATCAATGTACAAAAGCAGTAATCCAAATTTTGTGTATATATGCGCAGTAAAGGATATATTATAATAAGAAAAAGATGGAGAAGGATTTCTTACGATGGCTAAGTTATAGATGGTGATGAAGGCTATAAAAACAATTTGTAAAAGAAGAGAAGAAAGAAGAAAAAACAGATGAAGATCAATATCCAACTGCTTAGATCAAATTGGTCGAACTGACAAGCGAAACGTTTAAATTACAAGATAATTCTTTTTAAGTATTGAAAAGCATGGCCTAAAGCTATCTTTTTCGCTGCTGCACTATTGACTTCGGTGATATGTATGCACGAAACACGACTCGATAGATATATTTGTGTATTATCACTATAATATTTCTCAGAAACTCAAACTCGTAAAAATGTCTCAGCTGTTACCAATAAAGATAACTCAGGCAATTTGCTACCAGATCACATTGAGGGCAAGACTTGATAGTGTGAAATGGTTATTGGAAATTCTATATCTGTCTCGATTCTTCAAGACCCTGATCAATAAAATGATATACCTACGGAATTCTTAGAAGGTTGTAAAAAAACAAGGTGTGTATGGCAACGCTCATTACAATATGCATCCCCGATCTACAAACGACAAAATATTCCCAGAAAGTTGAGCGTGACTGAGAAAGAATCTGTGTGAAAACCTGTAGACGTTTGAGAGATTCAAACACGCGTCGCTGTGCTTGAGCAACGGCGAGACTGGCATATTTTCACGTTGGCATCTAAAATATATTTTCGGCTGAAATTTATTTTCTTTAACATCTGAAATTGAGTGTTTTTACACCCCTGTTTACCATTTCAGGGACCTTTGTTGATCAAAATTTAATTAAACCCATATAAACAGCAACGGCCTCGAATTCCTTAAATTCCTTAATGGCTGTCGATCGATCTAAGCTTTAATACTTTTTCCATGCGAAAGAGTAGAGGCTCAGTTATCGCTAAAAATCTTTCACATCACCCACATTCATCAGTCTCTTCATACATGCTCGTCGCTCTACGTTTCCATTCGGCTCGAATACACTTGACATTCTTTACCTTGAGTTTACGATAACTTTAGCTAGTTATGAAGGAATGTTTGTTTTCCGTGTTTGTAAAGTCTTTTGGTATGTATACTAATATTATAAAGAGGAAAGATTTGTACGTAAGTGTATTTGAAAAATTCTTTCACCATTGGAAAGCTACATGCACCCGAGTGACATCTATAGGCTTTATATAAAAATCTTATGTCCACCCGTGCGAAGCCGGGATGGACCGCTAGTCAGTCAATATGTCCCAAACCAATAATTTAACAGATGACTTGCAAGCACAATTGGCAATAACTACAGTTTAAATTGAACGTTTAACATTCGTGTATCACACAAAGTTGTCGGGTGTGAAATTATTCTTTGTGCGTCGCGTGTTCCAATAACAAAAGTAAATTGTTCATTCGCTCGATCATATGAGTAAACATGCGTAAATTTAAATGAATTGATGCGATGCTGTCATTTTCCACTGTATCGGTATTTTAAAGTATTGCATTATTAATATATTGTTATTATTTCTCTTTCTACCGCTAATGTTGTGTGCAGTCAACTTGATGGCAAGCGGCCACCGCAGGGATATAAGCTAACAACAGGAGTAAGACTAACGCGTTGCCAGATATGAATATGATAATGAGTATAATATATTTGTACTTTGTTACAGAGTAGTAATCGGTAGGAAGATAATAATTAAATGTAATCATGTTTATATATTATATACAAGACGCTTATTTTTTATCAAGTAATCGCGTAATAAGCAACTTATTAAGTGGCCAAGATTAACATAAATGAGTCAAATCAAGAAAAAAAGAAATCTCTCATAACGTATAGGAAGTTCAAAGAGATTGCGCTGGACAAAAGACCACTTGGCCACCACGGCTTTTTTATTAATATATTACAACATTTGTAATTATGTCCTTTAATCAAACTTTCCCCAATTTATAAAGCGTTTCAATTCGATACTGTGGAATGCTTAATTAGAATAAAAAACATACATACATACATATCATCACGCCGAGTCCCTAACGGGGTAGGCAGAGAGTATAGAGCGCCAGTTCTCTCTAGACTTACATACCTCTTTCGCTTCGTCCACATTCATCAGTCTCTTCATACATGCTCGTCGGTTTCGAGTACTCTTAACGTTCCCGTCCTTGAGAGTCCGATCTATTTGGTCCAGGTAGTTGGAACGTGGCCTTCCTCTGCCTCTTCTTGCACACACTTTTGCTTTGTATATCTGTTTCGTCAATCTTTCTTCACTCATCCTTTCTATGTGTCCAAACCAACGTAACATGCCTTTCTTCATCTTTACAATCACGCCCTCATTCACGCCAGTTGATTTGCGAATCTCTTCATTGCGGATTCGATCTAATATCGTTACGCCGCACATTTTTCGAAGAGATCGCATCTCGACTGCATTCAAGCTATTTTCATACTTCCTCTGACATACCCAGGATTCGCTGACATACAACAAGGTAGGTACCAATATCGCGTTGTGGACAGCAACTCGAGCATTCTTGCTCAGACTTTTACTGCCCATCAACGCCGACATGGCTCCATTCACCTTATTTCCGGCAGTTATCCTTCTTTCAATATCTTTTTCATACTTTCCATCTCGTGTGAACATGCTTCCAAGATATACAAATTCATTCACTTGCTCTAGAATTTGCCCATTTACCGATATTGCACACTCGGTCACTTGTTCATCTCTTTCGAATACCAGAACCTTAGTCTTGCCAGCGTTTAGGCGCAGCCCCTTCTTTTCACATTCTTCTTTCATTATGGTAACTAGTGACTGCAGTTCGCCCTCTGATGACGCCAGTAAAACCGCGTCATCGGCGTATAGTAGGCAGTTGACCACTAAGTTTCCCATTTTCACTCCACATCCGTTCGTTCTTAGTGCTCTCAGACAGTTATCTAGATATATAATGAACAGCCAGGCAGACATGATACACCCTTGTTTTCACATCAAACCCCCGACTTCACATCAAACCAGGGTGACATCTCACCGTTAACCCTAACGCACGCCTCGCTATCACTATAGAGTGATTTCACGGCATGCAGTAGGGAACTGCTCACTCCATATCCAGGCAACACGTCCCAGAGTTCCTTTCGTACGACTCTATCAAATGCCTTCTCTAAGTCGACGAAAGCGCAGAAAACCCTTTGGTTAATATCCAAAAACTTTTCCGCGATTCCGCGAAGCGAGAAGGTTTGATCCATACATCCTCTTCCTGGTCTAAATCCACCTTGGGATTCTCAGAGAAACCTTTCGGATCGCTCTTGCATTCTTATCGTCAGGATCTTCGTGTACACTTTACTAGCTAAGCTGACCAAGCTGATGGCTCTGTAGTTGGAGCAGTCCAATCGTGATCCCTTTCCTTTATAGAAAGGCACGATGACTGCTCGCCTCCAGTCGTCCGGAACATCACCCCTTTCCCAGCAAAGATTGCATAGCAAATAGATGACGTCCCAGACCGCTGGTCCACCGTACTTGATCATCTCAGCCGTAATCCCATCTATTCCCGCAGCTTTTCCACATTTCAGACTTCTTATCGCACTTACAATCTCTCCCATACTTATTTTATCCGCTATAGGATCCTCGACAGATTCTGTTGGAGGCAGCTCTATGAGTAGATCAGCGGCATCATCATCATACATATCTTTGTAGAATTCACTCCATCGCCTGAGGACGTCAGTTTTGTAGCTGTAACACAATTTCTGGACTTCTTAACTTCCCTCCAAAAAAGTTTTGCATTGTCCTTGAAATTATGCGACAGTTTTTCGTCTACAGTCATTTGGAACCTCTCACGCTTCTGAGCTATTATCTCCTTCGTACGATTTTTTTGCAGGCGATATTTTTCTTTCATCTTTTCTTTCATACTTTCACTTGAGCTGGACATAGCCAAAATGTCTTGCCTTGCATCCTTCTTCTTTTTAACTTCTTCTTTCACTTCATCATCCCACCAACCATCGCCATTTTTGGTTGTCCGCCCTTTCGAAATGCCACAAACCTCTTTCGCGGCGCATAAAATGCTGGACTTCAGGAACTGCCAACAAACATCGACACTCTCAAACACATCTTTCGGGGGACAGGCTAGCTGTTCAGATACCCTTTCTTGATATCTGTCTCTAATAGCCGCATCTTGAAGCCTCCAGCTTTTGATGCGGTCTGCGACTGCAGAACAGGGACCCCCAGCACGGGATCGCCAGCCCGCGAACAGACCTCTTATTCTAGTTATAACTAGAAAGTGGTCCGTTCCCAGGTCGGCTCCCCTATACACCCTGGTGTCCATCACCTGTGTTCTGAGTCGCTGATCTATTAGAAATAGATCTATCATGCTTCGCTCATTTTTCCGTTCCCATGTATACTGATGAATCCTCTTGTGGTCGAACATGGTGTTCGCCACAAAAAGGTCTCTCTCCATGCATACATCTAATATCAGCTTGCCTGCCTCGTTCACTCTCTTATCACCATACTTGCCGAGTACTGCCTCGTAATCCTTACGGGCTGTCCCGACCCATCCATTCAGATCACCACAAATAATCAGCTTTTCATTCCCTTCTTTCGTCTCTAGAACATTAGTCACACATTCCCAGAACTTATTCAGGTCGCAAGTGTCCGCTGAGGCCACCGGAGCATACACCGCGACTAAAAATAGTCGGGTAAGGCCTATTTTAAAGCGAGCCCAAATAAGTCTGGGGCTCACCGCATCATAACTTATCATACATTCTGCCAAGCGGCTGGATAGTAGAATTCCCACTCCCTGGCAGGCGTGCTCGGTGTTTGCCACTCCTGACCACAGCACTAAACTCCCGCCCGGGAGCTCGTCTACTCCACTACCCTTCCGCTTGGTTTCAGACAGGCACACAACATCTAACTCGCTCTCTGTCATAACATCGATCAATTCGTTCATCTTATCAGCCATACCTCCTCTTACATTCCATACACCCATCCTACACTCCACACTCCACTTCCCGCCGTGAGGCACTCCGCGTGATGGGTGGCGGTCCCCATCGCCGCACTGTGCTGAATTTTTCGCACCAGCGGGGACGGACTGGTGCGCGTCGCCTCGGGGGCACGCCCTAACAGCCGTCCGGCCAATGCGCATCGAGTGGAATTGCAGCCCTCTGGGCTGGCAGGAATCGCGACGTGCACGCTTCCACTGTGATCCCCTAACAATAAAAAACAATATCTTTATTTCTATATATGTTTTATTAAACGATTTTCTCGATTGATGGTCTAGACTAAGATATTACAATATATACAATCTCGAGAAATAAAAAACGTCTTAATACGCCAATATTTTGTAGCATGCGCAATGTCATAGTTCGTTTCATACACTCATTCCATTCAATTAATTATGACTGTCATAATCAATTCAATAGAACCAATACTGGTTTACATCTCAGATCAGTTTATGAGTGGATCTTTACAATGCGTCCCTACGTCTTAATCTGACCCAATGCCCTCCCTTTATTTGGAAGTTCGCAGAATCCATGCTCAACTGGGCGGGGATGCAGGTCTTCTCACAGGGAGATATCTCGAACTGCTGCAGCAACTGATACGCCATGACCTTCACCTCACACAGAGCGAATCTAGACCCTGAAAATAAGATCAAGGGTTATTTCTAATAAATTAGGTCTCTTTAAAAAATATAAAATATAAAAGTACAGCAGGAAATGACAAACAGGAAGACGTGAATTTTGGAATTACCTAATTTCTGTAACTCACCAATGCAGTTCCTAGGCCCCAGGCCGAAGGGAGAGTAAGTGAACGGCTTGATGCTGTGCTTATTCTCTTCGGAGAAGCGCTCAGGATTGAACTTGAGGGGGTCTGGGAAGTATTCTGGATCCCGGTGAATGCCAAGTACGGGAATTGCAACGCTCATTCCTTTCTTAATCTGAAATAAATTAAACTCTTTTAGTATCGTCATCTTAATTCTTTTAAAAGTAGATTCCTTTAAATCAGTGAGTAACCAAGATAAGCAAGTGGACTGTATCGATACTTACAATAAAGTCATGCTTGGCTTGAGGGTTGGGTTTGCCCATATTGTAGTCTTTGACGCATATTCTATCCAACGCAGCGAATGGCGACCACAGACGCAGAGTTTCTAGACAACAGACAATTTTACATTAACAACGGATCTGTGTGACCCATTACATCGAGCTGCTTAAAACAAAGTCATTAAAATGCCACTGACCAACGACTTTTGTGGAAAGACGAGATGTCATTAAAGCACATTTTTTATCGACTGCAGGAAAGCAACAAATAATGACATAGTGAGGGTTTCGACGTAATAATATTCATACATTTGTACGATCGACGCGATGATATGCACAGTCAATACTGGTGCGGCCAGGCATTAGGCATCCATAGAGGAAAAAAAATTTTGTTAAAGACAAAATTATTGTATTCAAACATTCATGAATTCTCACCTGAAATTACCATATCTAAGTAAGGCAGGCTCAGTATCGTGTTGTAGTCAAACTTCCCTCCGGTTTTAATGTAGTTGTCTTGTATTTCCTTCGCTAGTCTCTCCTGAATGTCAGGGTTCACTGCCAGCTCGTGCACCAAAAATGACATCGCTGACGATACCGTCTCAAACCCAGCGATGAAGAATAACATTGCTTGAGCGACCAGGTCGTTGTCTGCCCAATCTGTAATTGACTTTTGAACATCAACATCGACACGATTGGGAAATCATACATATCTATGATTAAAATTACAAAATCATAATTTAAGAAACTCAATTCACTTCATTATAGATGATTTCTCTTATTATTTGTACAAGCCCTTAAGTAGCCTAAGCATTGCCTAAGCTACTTAAGCCCTAATTGGAAATCCATTTTGCCCACCCACTCTCCAAAGGTCATAATCGTCGTCGACTTTCAAATCAATAAATAATTTTCTAGCAATGTCATTAAGCCAAGTATATTAATGTCACAAACTAATGATTACGAACCCATATTGACTTCCTTCTTTCCCACATCAGATTCTTCAACAGTGGCAAAGCCGGCATCTATGTCCTTTGATGACTTCTCGTCGTGGCTTAGTTTGCCTAGAATGAAAATAAATTCAATATGACCATACATTGTATTGTGCTAAGTCCATCCTAGATTATACCTACAACTGTATTACATGCATTCTTACTGTTGTACCATGCATAGGATTTTGGTAAAAACAATTACGCCACTTGTGATCAGAGGCCGTGGTCGCCGAGTGGTTCAGGTAGTTTCCTTCTACACAAAGATCGCAGGTTCGAATCCCGACTGTATCAATGAGTTTTTCTAAACTTAAGTACAGTGTGATTAGTCACACCACGAGCTGTACGGTGAAGGATAACATCCAGAGGAAACCTGCATACGTCTGAGAAGTTATTCAAAGGCGTGCTTGTGTAACGATGATGGCCTCGCCATCTGTCACATTGGCACCTAAAATATAATCTGGCAGAAAGTGGGTGTGTTGGCACTACCTATACACCTCTTTCTACCCCTTCGGGGATCCTTGTTGCCTCTTTTGCATTCTAAGCTAATTTACCTTTCTTGGCTTCCATCAGCAGGTGGATCATGTCGGGTCTCAATATGTGGTGCTCTTCTCTGTTCCTCATTGTACCCAGGACCAAGTCCTTGAAGAAGCCACTAGTTTTTTCCGAAAAGAGTTTTATATTAAAATTCTGTAAATAAAAATAATAATATATTATTTTTCCTCATAACAGCCGGTTATATATGGAATTGACGGTAAACGATTGAATACTCACTTTCATTATTTTAGGGCTCGACATATAGACAAGCAGCATGATAATTTGACGGACATTAAAGGTAGTAGCAGCCTTTCCCATTTGATAAAACTTGTTTTTCTGTTCGTTATGCGAGTCCACTTTGAGTCCAAAAGCACAGGAAGCGATGACGTCATTGGCATAGCGAGTGGACAGGTCTTTGGCCTCAATGTCTAAATAGGTCTCTGGGAATGAGAGACATAGTAAAAGTTGTAGGCTTTGAAGTGGTTTAGAAGATGAAGAGAAAGAACGCTAAGAAATAGACAAATCGTATACATCCGTACCTAAACTAGTGTTGCGTAGTTTTATGGTTATATCGGTCATGCAAAGTTTTCAATGCTGAATGTGATTATCTGTACCTCGTACATTGTGACATAAATAATTCAAATGTGACTACATAATAAATATTCGTGTGTCAGTTTCGCAAAACCGCCAAAAATACTTTAATTTGAGCCTTATTTAATTTTACATGAAAAATAATAGTTTTAAAGTGTTAGCTTTATTCTCACCATTAGATTCTTCAATTCTTTTATTCAACGAGCTTATCATCTGATTCCCCACTTCCACCATGAACGGCACCATCAGCTTCATCTTCGAGCTAGTGAACGCTGGGCTGAGGGTCGAGCGCATGTCCTTCCATTCTTGACCTGAGAAGGCATCGAAATTTTAACAAAATGTGATGATACGAACTAAGTCCGAAAAGGCGGGAGTAACGGTTCTTGTATTTTTGGGTTTTTCAGCTACGCCAAAAGGTTACCATGAGGCCTTGACATCAGACAGTAAAAAATACATGGTTATGTATTTTTTACTATCTGATGGTTATTTATAGCCGCCGATGAACGCTTACAACACCAAGGCTATTCCTCACGCACTTCTGAAAGAACTAAATGCTGTAGAAAAATCGCAATAGCGATACATTTCTTAATTAAAATTAAATTGTAACTACATTGAATAGTAAAAAGAAGATGCTTGTTACTGAAACTATCTGTACGTATACCCGCAAGGGTCCCCGCATGGGATGGCAGAGGTGTTTAGATTGTACCCACTCACTCACTTTTCTGCGGAGTCCAAGCCCATCGCCGTTTTCAATCACAACTATACAAAGGCTTTGACTTTTTGCTACAAACGTTACACTGGATGTTCTACCTTCACTGTGAAGCTCGTGTGACAACCAATATTATTATTTCAGAAAAACTCAATGGTAAATTTGAACTTCGGACAATCTTTATGGTGCACACGTGGCATGAACAAATCGGCCACCTCGACTCACTGAAACTATTCAAATAGAATTCAGAAGTGGAAACGCACCTTTCAGGGAGAACAAGTTCCTTCCGAAGAAAGGGTCTGCGTCCACATCCACCACAGTGCGGTGGTCCAAGAAGTGCTCAAAGTCTTTTACAGTGATTTTCTTTATCAGCTCAATGTCTCGGACCATCACTTGTGGCTTTAGGAACTCGTACTTGCCAACAAATCTATAAAAATCAATTTGCATAGGTAAAAGTACATATTTTAGGCCAGTAGCCCAAGGCAAAGATCTTACCCCATTACCATCTTTCTTGTCATCCATCAGACTTTATTGAACAAACGTCAAGCCCAAACCTCGCCATTAACCGAAATTTTTACGTCATCCAAGGCAAATTCATTGGGTAGCATAATTAGGTATTAGACTGACAGTTGAGAAATTACATAAACTGATCGACATGCGCAGTCGCCATAGACACTCGATAATCTTATTGAGAATTAAAAGCGTTATGGAAACAGAAGTACGAATGAGTTTCTGAACATATGTAATATTGGATGCACCAAGTTTTCGTTACCGTAAAGCTCGTGATTTGATTATTCACAGTACTTACGTTCAGAAAGACTCATTGGTGCAGTCGGGATTCATACTTATACTCTTTGTGTTGCAGACAGTTGCTTGCAACTGTAGTTCGCGTAGTTACTTGAACCACTAGGCCATTACGGCTTAAGTTTACAACTACTGCAAGCATTATTGCGTGTATTTAACTTATTTTTTCACGCTACTTTTATAAATACATAAATAATCTAACCTTTCTTCGGGGAAAGCATTGTAAAGGTTTAAAATAGCATCAACTGAATGCTGTTTCCGAAACATAACGGCGCCCATGTTACCGAGGATGGGTAGTGGCTTCAGTGTCTTCACACCATGATTGCTGAACATGGAGTACAACTGCTTGAAGTACAGCATCAGAGCTGCTATGATGATCGCGACCCATATTAGATACAGCATTGTTTGCAACTCTTCTGCAAAAGTATACTCTTATTAGGATCAGAACACACACATACTCTTTGATATTATATGTACCTATATGCCTATAGATTACGGTATTCAGATACTTCCTTAACAGAACAGAACAGTAAGATTAATTAGTAAATTTAGGTCGACGGAAGAAGGTATACTACGTTGGTTTAAATGTACTATATATTTATGGAATGAGAATGATGAAGAAAGGCATTTTACGTTGGTTTGGTCAAATAGAAAGGATGAGTGAAGAAAGACTGGCGATATAGATAAACAATGCGGAGGTGTGCGCAAGAATAGTCAGAGGAAGGCCATCTTCCAACTACCTAGATCAAATCGATCGGACTCTCAAAGAAGGGAACGTTACGAGTACTCGAAACCGGAGAGAATGTTTGAAGAGACTGATGAATATGGACGAAGCGAAATGCTATATATACTTCGTACTCACAACTTCCTTGATAATCCCGACGACTCACAATGTTAAAGTACCATTCAAAATATGATAGACTTAGTTAAAAACTCTAAGAAACACCGATAAGATAATCATTTAGGTACTGAACTGGCAAGAAGGTATATATGTTTATATTATTATGTGCTCACAACAGCGATGTTGTGATGAATGAGTAATGGTAGCTGACTTATCAACTTAAATATAGAATTATGAATCACGATAAGATATCTGCGTCATATATCTAACTAGCGACTTGCCCCGGCTCGGGTACAATGCTGATACTAAATATACCTGCCTACTACAGAATGTCTTTATAAACAACGTTTACAGCTTTTTTGTAATTATACAATAACTTGAAAACAACACATGCCTTTCGATTCGTCCTTGAATTTCAATGCCAAACAATGTTCACACACTACTGCCATGGTACCTGTCCCTGCATTTTAAATCTGAAATATCTTCGGAAATATTATTCGATATTGATCTATATTAATTCATTAATTAATTAACCTTAAATAAAAAAAAAAATGTCCTTAAGGATTAATGCTGTATTGCTTAAAATTACTTCGTAAATAAGCCATCTTTTCCCGTAAAACGTAAAGGATAAAAATGGCTATTGTGGGTTATCCTTAAGAGATGGACATATACAATCGCGGACTTTTTTGTTGACCTTTTTAAGGTGTACGATACTGTAGTACATTACTTTGTTTTATCTTGTGGGGTTCAGCCAGCGTTTTTTTTTTTTTATACGACTTGGGTGGTAAACAAGCATGCGGTCCGCCTGATGGTAAGCGGTTACCGCCGCCTATGGACGCTTGCAACACCAGGGGCATCACTCGCGCGTTGCCGACCCGGCAGGAATCTTTTCACACCCTTCTTGAAGATCTCCATGCTGTACTCTCCAGGGAAAACCTCAACGGGGAGTTCATTCCACAGCCTGAGCGTTCGCGGAAGAAAACTCCTTTGGAAGCGCACAGTGCGAGACCTTTGTGGTTCCAAGGTATGGGGATGAATTCCCCGTCGATGGCGAGAGGTGCGGTGGTAGAAGGTGGAAGTGGGTATCATGTCGAACAATTCTGCAGAACACTCCCCGTTATACAAGCGGTAGAACACACACAGGGAGGCAAAGTCTCTCCTCAGACTTAGTGATTCCAAGCCGTTTGTGAGCATGGGATCTTCGACAATTCTAGCGGCGCGTTTCTGAACCGCGTCAAAAGGCCCTAGCTGGTATCCAGGAGCTCCAGCCCACAGGTGGCAGCAGTACTCCATATGTGGCCGAACTTGCGACTTATAAAGTTGCAGCCTTTGTTGCGGTGTGAAGTACTGCTTAGCTCTGTTGAGCACACCGAGCTTCCTGGACGCCAGCTTAGCCTTGTCCTCTAAATGACAACGGAACTGAACGTCGCCAGAAATATCGACCCCAAGGATCCTAATGCTCTCCGAGATGTTCAGGGGAGTGTTCTGGAATTGTGGAGCCACAGCGAATGGAGTTTTTTTAGCGGTGAACGCGCAAACTTGTGTCTTAGTGGGGTTGAAGTGGACTAGGTTTAGTCGACCCCAATCGGTTTGCAATGTAAGTGCAAAAAAATAAGTTTATTTACGACATCACATTAGAAACCTCTAAATTTATCAGTGTTATCATGTATTATATATTAAAAACCGTTTCTCTACAATATTATGCATGTATTATACATATAACCCTGCCTTTTGAATAACTCTATCTATTAAAAACCGCTTCAAAATCCGTTGCGTAGTTTTAAAGATTTAAGCATACATAGGGACGGACAGACAGCGACAGCGACTTTGTTTTATAATAAGTAGTGATATATAAAACGCAGGCATTTAGACGAATAAGACATTTTTTAATATATCTGTGTAAGGTGTAGGGGTAAGCTGGGATGTATAGGGTACTCCTACCCACCCACACACACCCACTTTCCGCCAGATATATTTTAGGTGCTAACGTGACGGATGGCGAGTCCATCGCCGTTACTCAAGCACGACTATACGTACCACGTTTGCACCTACATGATTATATCTCTGGCGAAGAGAATTGTGGTATTGCTACACTTTTGCCTACCCTTTAGGAAGACATGAATAAGGTAATATTTATTATTTTCAAATTCTGTAACCTCTGAACCCTGAGCATTGCAAAAAGTAGTTCCAGAAGAAGTTCAAGAACACAATTATAACTGCGTTAGCGTATGCTTCTCTCGAGCTCAAAAACTTTTAACAAAAAACCCGGAAGATGTTGGATATTCGTGCCTTACAATCATATTGTGGTTAACGACGATGACGTTTACACAATTTTATTCAAATATAAGTTTCGCGGTCCACCTGATGGTAAGCGGTTACCGCCGATTGCAATCACAGCGGTATCGCCTGCGCGCTTCTGACCTTGCAAGAATCTTTTTACACCCTTTTTGTACAGCTCCGTGCTGTACTCTCCAAGGAAAACCTCAACGGGGAATTTATTCTACAGTTCTCAGAATGAAACTCTATAGGAACAGCGCAGTACAAGACCTTCGTGGGTTTAGAACCACACATTTTGGTATGGGTATGAATTCTCCATCAATGGTGAACAGTTTGATATTTCAAAATCTCCGCTTGTAGTAAATAAAGTTGTAGGTGTTTCAATGAGATTTGTATAATGCATTAGTAAATGGCTTTACGAAACTTGACTAGATTATTCACTGTACTCATACTGCCATTATAAAAAAAACATAGTTTGTGTCAACGCCCTAATCTCAGAAACTATTAATACCTAGTGTGTTTTTCTTCTGCATTCGATAGCCCGTTTATTGAGCAAGGCTGTCATCTGCCTGCTGCCATCGTCATGCTGCCATCGACATGCTACTACCCAAGAAAGTAGCTAATCAAATTAACTTCAAGTGCGATATACTCTCTGCCTACCCCGTTGGGGACTCGGCGTGATGATATGATGATGATGATTATGAAAGCGGGGGTATATCCAGTACATTTATATTTTCGTTTATCGTAAAATGATTATAGCTCAACATTTAATCTAATATTGATTTCGCAGCTCAGTGTGATAGAAACACGTGATGACGCCTTACCACCTCAGTATTTACAATCAGCGTCTTATCTTAGCGTTGATACAATATACAATATCGTTAGGCATCATAGGAACTTGAATCCGTGGTGAAGCGGTCAAGATAATCTATTTATTCCTTATGTGAAGATTACATGATGAATATTAACCGATTACCTCTACAACTAAGTAATACTGAACTTAACTAAATTAATGAGGTAGTAACCACACACCCACTTTCCACCAGAGATATATTTTAGGAGCCAATGACAGATGGCGAGTCCATGGTCTTTACTTAAGCACGCTGTGTTGCAGGCAACTGCTCAAACCTCTCGGCCACCACAGCTTTTGGACGTCTTAATGAAGGAAAACACGTCTCTATAATATATACATATATTTCATGTTTGGTGTCGATGTCACAGCATGCAACATTCCATAATCATAATGAGTAGGTGCTCACAATACTTCCCTACGTCTTAATCTAATCCAATGTCCTCCCTTTATTAAAAGGTTCACTGACTCCATGCTCAATTGGGCGGGGATGCAGGTCTTTTCACAGGGCGATATCTCGAACTGTTGGAACAGCTGATACGCCATGACCTTTACTTCACAAAGTGCAAATCTTGATCCTGAAAAAGAGGATGACGCTTATTTAGAATATGTTATGTCCAAAATTTATTGCCATGGAATTATTTAAGAGGAATCTATGTTAATCTTGGTCTCCCTCTACCTCTCTTTCTACGTTTCCTTATAATATTTTTTCAGTAGAAGGAGTTGTCTTAAAGCATAAGGGGCCCAGTAATCAGCCTTGTTTTGTAAGTATAATATATTTCTAAATGTCTTACCAATGCAGTTCCTAGGCCCCAGGCCGAAGGGGGAGTAAGTGAACGGCTTGATGCTGTGCTTATTCTCTTCGGAGAAGCGCTCAGGGTCGAATTTGAGGGGGTCTGGGAAGTATTCCGGGTCGCGCTGGATGGGGTATATGGGAAGAGCAACACTAGTTCCTTTCTTGAGCTGAAATACACAATAGCATTTTCGGTGTCTATCTTTTTTAGGTCACATGGCAAGCTTGCAGTTTAAACAGGTGTTTTATACTTACAATAAAGTCATGCTTGGCTTGAGGGTTGGGTTTGCCCATATTGTAGTCTTTGACGCATATTCTATCCATCGCAGCAAATGGTGACCACAGACGCAGAGTTTCTAGACAGTGAAATAAATACTAAATATTATACCTATTGTGTACTTTCTTACCAATCGTTCCCTCGAACTACTTTATATATAGCTTCAAAGAGCTATGTTAAAAGCTGAGAAGTCACTATAACATTTTCTTGAAAGCACCACATTGTATCATAATAAAAAAAGTATGTTATAAAAAGTAAAAGGATGGCTAGAGTCATTTCCTCTGCTACTTCTAAATATTGTGCATATATCCGGATTTTAATATTTGAAATATATTATTTTGATAGCCAATTTCATCTCTTCATAAACTTTGAATATGTTATAATTGTATTCAAAACGTTCATGCTCTCACCTGATATCACCATATCTAAGTAAGGCAGACTCTGTATCGTGTTGTAGTCAAACTTCCCTCCGGTTTTAGTGTAGTTGTCTTGTATTTCCTGTGCCAGTTTCTCTTGAATGTCAGGGTTCACTGCCAGCTCGTGCACCAAAAATGACATCGCAGATGATACCGTCTCAAACCCAGCGATGAAGAACAACATTGCTTGAGCGACCAGGTCGTTGTCTGCCCAATCTGTAAAATTTTATGTAATGTTGGATGTCGTTATTATCGTATTCTTTGCAAGATCAGACCCAATGATGAGGGTTTATCTGCGTATCTGAGGGGCTTCTGCAAACTTTACTCGACAAACACAGAAAATAGAATTGATTTCTATTGTAAATCAAATAAAACCCCCATCAGTCCAATCTAATTTTGAAAGGATGAGGGTGTTACCCAAATGTCATATTCAAGATCCATAAGTGTTCAATCGAAGGTCGCCTATATTGACATTTAGGGCCGGGGCGCATATGACCACGGGGCCGATAACCGATGGTATAAATAAATGGGAACGAACCTCTATTGACTTGTTTCTTGCCCACGTCGGATTCTTCAACAGTAGCAAAGCCGGCATCTATGTCTTTTGTCGACTTTTCTTCGTGGCTCAGTTTGCCTGGAACGAGAACGTAAATTACGTGTATCTGACAATCCATTTTATTGTACTATGTATTGTATATGTATGTATTATGGATTGTACAATCGTTCCGCTTGCCATCTTATCATTGATCCATATGGGCAGGTTATTTTTGACTTATTTATGATTTTTCATATGAAAGCGAAATTACCTTTCTTAGCTTCCATTAGCAAGTGGATCATGTCGGGTCTCAATATGTGTTGTTCTTCTCTGTTCCTCATTGTACCCAGCACCAAGTCCTTGAAGAAGTTAGTGGTCTTTTCGGAAAATAGTTTTATACTGAAATTCTGGAAAATAAAATTTTATAAGACAACATATTACAAGCATAATATAAAAGCCACAAAGTCACAGAATACTCACTTTCATTATTTTAGGGTTCGACATATAGGCAATCAGCATAATAGTTTGGCGTATGTTGAAGGTGGTAGCAGCTTTTCCCATTTCATAAAACTTGTTATTCTGTTCGTTATGTGAGTCCACTTTGAGTCCGAAGGCACAAGAAGCGATGACGTCATTGGCATAGCGAGTACACAGGTCTTTGGCGTCAATGTCGATATATTTCACTGGGAAAGAGAAAAATGGCTTAGTAGTTATAAAAAAAATTGCTGTCTAATACTATGCATGGTAGATGTGAAGATTTCCATTTGTAAGTTCACAGGTAACGGGAAAGATCGGCAACGAAAGGCGATCATTAATAATTTTGATGGGTTTTGGATTCTGCATTTCGTTTCAATTCTCATTGTTTGTCTTTATGTTATTATGGCTTTAGGCATAATGTTGGTTCGTGTTGCTGTAATGCGTATTGTTAATTCTCCTTGTTTTTCAGGAGAAATAATGCAGGCTTTTATTTTAACCTTGTTCACTGAAACCCATCCAGTTGCTTCAGAATTATACTTGAAAATGAAGTCTTTACCTTTTACCTGTGAGAAATCTTAAAATAATACATACTACATACAAAATAATACTGTATATCTGATCTCTCAATTAATTCTATCCAAAATCCGTCCTTTGTACGCCATGCCATATGGAAAAACCTCAAAGAACACTATAGTATCGGCTCAGTATCCATTACCTCCAGATTCTTCAATTCTTTTATTCAATGAGCTTATCATCTGTTCCCCCACTTCCACCATGAACGGCACCATCAGCTTCATCTTGGAGCTGGTGAACGCTGGACTGAGGGTCGAGCGCATGTCCTTCCATTCTTGACCTGGAAAACAATGTTTCCAAGGTTATATGATGCAAATACATATACGTAAGCCACCACGGCTGCAGTGGTAGTCGAGTGGTTCGAGAAGTCGCCTGCATCGCAAAGATCGGAAGGTTGAAGGTAAATATAATACTGAAACATATAAATATACATAGAGCTGGCCTCGATTCTCTCCGCCCTCCTCGTGAGGTACTCTGGGTTGATGATATGATGTATGTTTAAATAATTTATCTTTTATTTAACCTGGTTACATAAATAAATAGGACATTTCTCAGATTTCAAAAAAGTTGACCTCACCTTTCAATGAGAACAAGTTCCTTCCGAAGAAAGGGTCTGCGTCCACATCCACCACAGTTCGGTGGTCCAAGAAGTGCTCGAAGTCTTTCACTGTGATTTTCTTTATCAGCTCAATGTCTCGGACCAATACTTGTGGCTTCAGAAACTCGTATTTGCCGACAAATCTAAAACACAAGTATGGAGCTGAAATATCATCCGGTATTTGGTATATTCGGCGGTTTTTTTCAGGCATTTCAATGATTCAATTGTTCTACCCTGTGACCCGACTGATCCTGAACAGTCTTTTATCCTCAAAGACTTGAGGATAAAAGACACCGCCATCTACAGACAATTTAACTTGCTCTAAATGTTTGCTATTGCGGGCCATCCTGCTGTTTATTAGGGAGAATAGTTGAAAGTACTACAACTATCCCTTTCTCTGAGACACACATGCGATCCTTAGCTCACCTTTCTTCGGGGAAAGCATTGTATAGCTCCATGACGGCATCAAATGAGTGTTGTTTCCGAAATATGACACCTCCCATGTTACCGAGTATCGGTAGCGGCTTTAGCGTCTTCACCCCATGATTGCTGAACATGGAGTACACCTGCTTGAAGTACAGCATCAGAGCTGCTACGATGATCGCGACCCATATTAGATACAGCATTGTCTGCAATACAATATTTATATTAGGAGTAGCTATGACCCGCGGTTTCTTTGTTTTGCGTTCGTAGCATTATGACATAAAGTGTAGTCTTTCTCAATAAGCGGGCTATCTAATGGAATTTTTTTTATCAAAATCTTGTACAATGTTATTTTGTAAGAAGAAGCAGTATGACTGCGATCCAACTCTACTTTGAACATTGATGTTCGGTCAGGATCAACCAGGAATCGAAACGTCAATCGTACTCGAAACCGGCAAGATATGAAGAGACTGATGTATAAGGAAGAGAAAGAGGTGTGTATTTCTAGATGCACTTGATCCTACTCCGTGAGGGATGATACAGCGTGTTCAATGTACTTACAATTTCGTTGATTGACACCGCGCCTTTAAATGTACCGATATAAGACTCACAATAACATCTGTTGTAAATTGGAAGTAATACCGATTAGATAAAATTATTCAGATACGCACCGTGTGTATTTGCAACAGCGATGCTACGAAGAATGATTGAAGACGCGTACTAATCTAACTTATATATAAAACTGTAAATTGTGATAAAACCGCCGGCATATTAGTGAATGAGACTTTCAAGCCAGCTGGCGTGAACGAAAATGTGATTGTAAATATGTTGGCATGTTGGTATGGACATATATTTTTTTAAACCACATGAGTGCCAAACCAGCATACGGCCCACCTGACGGGAAACGGTTACCGCAGCCTATTTACGCTAACGATACCGAAATATGCTCTTGCGCGCTGCCACTCTATGTTCGGAGTGTTATACTGTGCTAGCAGCATAATAGGTCTAATCCTCTGCTGCCAACACAATATAACAATCCTCCCCCCCCCCAAAGAGCTCATTACTGGAGACCTTATTCACCGCATAGGAACACAACATAATAAATTGTGTTATTTGGCTACGGACTTCTATAAGGTGGAGCTCCTGCCCCAGTCGGGCAGCTCCAAATTCGAACGGAAAACTCCGTTATGCCCTACCTCTCTTAAAATATAGAGAGAATAAGTGAAGAAAGATCCAAGAAGCCGATATACAATGCGAAAGTGTGTGGAAAAGGGGCAAAGCATTACCACGCTGGAACCACCCAGATCATATGGATCGGACCCTCATGGACGGGAACGTAAAGAGTACTCGAAACCTCGAAAACTCGAAGCCGTCAAAATATAAAACTACAAAAGCTGTCCCGTTTCCAAAAAAAATTGTCGCAATTATTCCGTTCTTTTACTTTTAACCGCCAGGCCGCTGCTATGGGTGCATGTCCTCTTTCCATCAGGACAGCATAGTAGTTTGTCGTAAGTTAATTTCGTAAATATTTGCCAATTTAATTCAGAACACCTTTATCCGTCGAGGTGACTCATTGAAAAACCGATCGATATGTTCAACTGTAGATGGAAATCCAGTGAGTGTTATTGCCCGATACCTGATTCAGACCAGTATACTCTAGTATATATCCTCACGCCTTGCCACAAGGGTCCCCGAAGGGGTAGGCAGAGGTATATAGGTAATACCCACACACCCACTTTCCGCCAGAGGTATATTAGGTGCCAACGTGACAGATGGCGAGTCCATCGCCGTTACTCAAGCACGACTATACATACGCCTTTGAATTTCTTCTCAGACGTATGCAGGTTTCCTCTCGATGTTTTCCTTCACCGTAAAGCTCGTGGTGTGACTAATCACTGTACTTAAGTTTAGAAAAACTCATTTGTACAGTCGGGATTCGAACTTGCGACCTTTGCGTCGCAGGCAACTGCTCGAACCACTCGACCACCACGGCTCTTTATATTATACTCTAGTAGCGAGCTCAATTAGTTGTTACTACTAGAAGACTGCTCCTGACGGATGAAAAGTAGGTATTATATGACGCTTAGGCGAGCACTATGTATGTTTCTAGTTAAACATAATTCCTGTAGCACGTGTCATCTTATCCCATACATGCTAAATCTGGATTGCAATAGTGCTACATTAATTATAGAGAATCCCGCAATCGTTTGAGATGAAATTCAAAAAGGTAGGTTTCGACATTAGGTAATGTAATGTAGACAAGTATGGTTTGTGATTAGCAAAGCGAAATTAGCAGGTCACGATGAGACCACATAATTGGATAAATTTTCATATCTTTCCTTTATTGTCATTCAGCATGACTAGTAGATTTTGAGGTTGAGTTTTTATGTAGGTAGGTATAGGTGTATAATGATATACAGGTATCTGAGATAATAGGACACTTGTTCAAGTGATAAGATATAATGATAGGAATCAAATAAAAAAAATACATTCCAAGTTTCAAATCATCGATACTTAACGATAAAGTTTATTCTTATTAATAGTTTCCTAAAATCAAGGTTCGGACTGAGTATAATTTTAATAGTGTTGTGATTTTGTTATCTTTCCAACTATGTCTTTTATTTCAACGTCACGAGGATATATCGACCATAGCCTACAACTTCTAGAAGACAAATGTTCTATTTTTTACACGCCATGTATATACATACATATGAAAAAACTCATTGCATATGAACAGTTTCATGAATCTTGAAAAGGGACACAACATTGAATAAACATTGATTTAGCTTTTTTTTGTGTGTGATAGATGGCGCTGCGATCATGTTTCATAAACTTTAATTATTTCACACAACTGAAGCTGGACAGTCTTGTTTAACTTCTAAACAAAATGTGCTTAATATTAAATTACAGTTTCCACCGCTTCGAAGAAAACACCTATCAGGTCGAGAACCACCATATCAAAATCCCGGTGATTCTTAAACCATTGGTTACTATAATAATATATTTTTTTAAGTGCCGTGTTAGCTGACATGTTTGGAGCAGTCACTTTCAACACAAACATTGCAAGTTCGAATCCCGACTCAACTAATATATATTTTTTTAACTAAGTCGAGTGATTAGTCACACGATGAGCTTTAGGGTGAAGGAGTGTGTACCTAGACACCTGCATACCTATAAACCTCCGCATGCCACTTCTGGGACCCTTCTGAGAAGGCGTGACAGATAGGTTTTTATTTTAAAATGTAGTACGTTTAAGTCCTGCCTGTATCTCTTATATTCTTTATTTTCTATAATAAGAGAAATATAATTATTATATATGTATATTTATATTAACGAACCTCTAATTATATTGTTATGTACTTATAACAAGGAATCGTTCACACAAACTGGGTTGTTTCTATTAGTAACGCCATCTAGTTGAATATTGAGGTACTAAAAGGTTCATATTAACCTACAGCAGATGCCAGTGAACTATATTATGTCTGTATGCTCTACGATATGATTAAGTGACACTCAATTTATAGTAGAAAAGTGTAGGGCCTATTTATTTATGCCTACTAGGTACAGAGTACTAGGGATTGTTCATAAATATTTTAAGAGAGGTAGGGCCTAGCGGGGTTTTCCGTTCGAATTTAGAGCTGGCCGACTGGGGCAGGACTTCCACCTTATAGAAGTCCGTAGCCAAATTATTATGTTGTGTTCCTACGCGGTGAATAAGGGCTCCAGTAATGAGCCCTTTTGGGGAGGGGGAGGATTGTTATATTGCGTTGGCAGCAGAGGATTATTCCTATTATGCTGCCAAACACAGTATAATTCTCCGAACACAATTCCGGAAAACTGCCCTGAACATCTCGGAGATCATTGGGATCTTTGGAGTTGACATTTCTAGCGACGTTCAGTTCCGTGGTCATTTAGAAGACATGGCTAAGCTGATCTGAAAATCATCCAAGAAGTTCGGTGTGCTCTACAGAGCTAAACAGTGCTTCACATCAGAACAAGGGCTACAAAACAAGAAAAATAAACACATACGGTCTACACCCATGTAAAAAAAATATTATTTCAAAATCAAACATAAATACACTTCAATTTACCAAGCCATAATCACTGCAATGCCCGACCTAATATGCTGGAAGTGCAAGCAAACTTCAAAGTTAACCGAGAGAGTCTTAACATGACTAAGTAACTCAGGCGGACAACTTGTCGAGTAAGTAGTTCGTCAAGAATTAATGAAGTGGGTACCTGCTACTTCAAGTGACTGAAGGCAAACAGGATGCCATAAGAAATAGTACAGTTGCTCAAATACCTGATAAGACTAATAATATTATGAAAAGCCGTGGTGGCCCTGTGCTTCGAGTAGTTGCCAGCAACACAAAGACCGCAAGTTCGAATCCCGACTGTATCACGAGCTTTACGGTGAAGGAAAACATCGAGAGGAAACCTGCATACGTCTGAGAACGTTGGGAACGCCATCTATCACGTTGGCACCTAATATATATCTCTGGCGGAAAGTGGGTGTGTGGGTACTACCTATACACCTCAGCCTACCCCATCGGGGACCCTGGTGGGAAGGCGTGAGGATATATTATTTTATTATAATACCATAAATTTATTACCACAAAGTACTCAAGGCTTATGTCATTAATCACAATATCTGCTTTTAATTAGAAGTCAGTTTAAGAGTAGGTATTCACAATGTCTTCCTATGTGTTAGCCGGACCCAATGTCCTCCCTTTATGAGAAGGTTCACAGTATCCATGCTCAACTGGGCGGGGATGCAGGTCTTCTCACAGGGAGATATCTCGAACTGCTGCAGCAACTGATACGCCATGACCTTCACTTCACACAGAGCGAATCTTGAACCTGAAAAATATATAAGGTCGAATTGAGAACCCTCCTCCTTTTGTGAAGTCGGTTACAAAGGTAACTTATTTGGTTATTGTATTCCGAATTGCTTTTGAATTTAAAATCTAATAGAACATCATTATGGTCGATTTATTACGAATTTCTTGATGAAATACTAGCTACGACTATTTCGTACTTTTTTAGACTATTGATACTACAATTTGACAAGTAAGGATTTTTTATTAAAACTATTGTGCATGTTGTGAAATGATTGGACAGCATTGTGTAAGGCTAACTTATAATCAAATGATTGGACAGCATTGTGTAAGGCTAACTTATAATCAAATGATTGGACAGCATTGTGTAAGGCTAACTTATAATCAAATAATTGGACAGCATTGTGTAAGGCTAACTTATAATCAAATGATTGGACAGCATTGTGTAAGGCTAACTTATAATCAAATGATTGGACAGCATTGTGTAAGGCTAACTTATAATCAAATGATTGGACAGCATTGTGTAAGGCTAACTTATAATCAAATGATTGGACAGCATTGTGTAAGGCTAACTTATAATCAAATGATTGGACAGCATTGTGTAAGGCTAACTTATAATCAAATGCTACAAATCTGTAATCCCCATTATCTAGGCTAATAATACATTAGTTCGTATTTTTTTTTGCAATATATTTGTTTATAAAAACAAGAAGTTATATACCTGATTTCAAAATCGGTATCATATGGAAATCCGTTTTGGCCGAGCGATTCGAGCTCGGAACACAAAGATTCCAAGTTCGAATCTCGACTATACCACGTGTTTGGGTACAGCTAGACCTCCCTGTCTACCCTTTCGGGGACCCTTGTGGGAAGGCGACAAACCCGAACCATTATTTAGGAGGAGGATTAAAGCTAATGTTTTACTTTAATGGATAATTATTTGTAAAATGTCTCACCAATGCAGTTCCTAGGTCCTAGTCCGAAGGGAGAATATGTGAACGGCTTGATGTTGTGCTTGTTCTGCTCGGAGAAGCGCTCAGGGTCGAACTTGAGGGGGTCTGGGAAGTATTGTGGATCGCGCTGGATTGAAAAGACGGGGAGCGCGACACTCGTTCCTTTCTTAAGCTGGAAAAGCGTAATTAAATCAAACGTACTTTATTAGAAACACGTATCTTTTTTATTGGCGGGATTGAGATTGACCTCAATCACACCTGAGGTTAAGGAATATAATTTCTGTGTGACTGACCATGATACTGACATACTGTATTAGTACTTACAATGAAGTCACGCTTAGCTTGGGAGTTGGGTTTGCCCATGTTGTAGTCTTTAATGCATATCCTGTCCATCGAAATGACTGGGGACCACAGGCGGAGAGTCTCTGGACAATAAAAAAAATACAAAATAGGTTATGAATTGTCAAGAAATTTATGTTATTTACGCTGGAAAACAGCCTTCATTACTATAGCTTCTTGGGTCTTGATTGTCAAACAAGCACGCGACTCGCCTGATGGTAAGCGGATACCGCTGCCTATGGAACACTAGCAACACCAGAGGCAGAAGGCGCGCTGCGAACCCTGCAGGGATCTTTGCACACTCTTCTTGAAGAACTCTATGCTGTATATTCTGGAGTACACTTCAACGGAGAGTTCATTCCATAGTCTGAAGGTTCATGCGATACGAGTCCTTTGGGATCCCAAAGTAATAATAATATATCCTCACGCCTTCCCACAAGGGTCCCCGAAGGGGTAATACCCACACACCCACTTTCCGCCAGAGGTATATTAGGTGCCAACGTGATAGATGGCGAGACCATCGCCGTTACTCAAGCACGACTATTCATACGCCTTATGTATATACGCCTATACTTCTCACAGTAACAACTAATTCCAATAACACCAGAACTCTTCAGCCTCGCATTGATTATAAAAAAAACTAAATAATATTTGTCATTATTTTCTACGTTCAAATGCACTTGTCAAGTTCTCACCTGATATCACCATATCCAAGTAAGGCAGACTCAGTATCGTGTTATAGTCAAACTTCCCTCCAGTTTTAGTGTAGTTGTCTTGTATTTCCTGCGCCAGCCTCTCCTGAATTTCAGGGTTCACTGCCAGCTCGTGCACCAAAAATGACATCGCAGAAGACACCGTCTCAAAACCAGCGACGAAAAACAGTAAAGCTTGTGCAACAAGGTCGTTGTCAGTCCATTCTGTAAAATTTTTGTGAAAAATATATGATTTACTCGGAAGTAAATATAACTTTAAGATGTATAAGATCAAGAAAGGTCAAGGATCTCTTTTTGGCACAAAAATACGCAGTCAATACATTAGTTAGACCACTTCCCATTATCTAGATTAGATCAATCAGACACTCGAAATTGGAGACTCCGATCTGTATAATGTCAGGTAACAAACCGAAGTGTTTACCATTGAATAGAACAAATTATTAACCAACCTCTATTGACTTGTTTCTTGCCAACTTCGGATTCTTCAACAGTAGCGAAGCCGGCATCCGTATCATTTGTTGACTTTTCATCGTGGCCTAGTTTACCTGAAGCAAAAATAAAAATGTATGAGTATAATACATCTGTGAAGAAATGTTCACGAGATAGTTCTACAATGCTATCTTCAAGATAGATATTCTCTGGAACAAAAGGGTGTACACACCCGTGTAATGTACTATTAGCACTCATATTCATAAATTGCATACTAAAAACATTAGCTAACAGAAACTGTGTAGGCGCTTCTGCTAACCGCGTTATTGAGAACGCGCGCCACCAATGCCAGCCGTTGTCCGGCTACCAGGATACCTCGCCCCTATCACTCTGTCTTAATTCCTACAGGTGATGTGAGCGGGCGTTGACTATCTTCTTGGTCCGCAGAAGGTTGTACTATGAGACTATAATATTTAGCATTCGTAATACCTTTCTTAGCTTCCATCAGTAGATGAATCATGTCGGGTCTTATTATATGTTGCTCTTCTCTGTTCCTCATTGTTCCCAGTACTAAATCCTTGAAGAAGCTACTGGTTGCGTCAGAAAAGAGCTTCACATTAAATTTCTGAAAACAAAAGTGAAATTATTGTTTGTTCCTTTCCATTTCCATCATCAGCAATATACATGTATAAAAATGCAATTACTCACTTTCATAAATGCAGGACTCGACATATAAGCAAAGAGCATCATAATTTGTCGTAAATTAAAAGTTGTGGCAACTTTTCCCATTTCATAGAACTGGTTATTCAATTCGTGATGCGAGTCCACTTTGAGTCCAAAGGCACAGGAAGCGATGACGTCATTGGCGTAGCGAGTACACAGGTCCTTGCCTTCTACGTCAACATAGCCGACTAAAAATAAAAAAAATATTATTATTCTTGTTCCCATGATGTATCGTTAAAATAAATCGGGATCGGCTACCATCAACATGCAAATAGAAAACAGTCAAAAATTTCTAATTTCTAACTCAGATTGTGATTATGATACGTCCTATGCCTATCAATTGGACTGCATGGTTGACAGTTCGACATTCAAGCATTGCGAATATCTCGAGTTTTCGTCTCATGATGTGCTGACGAATGTCTATCGATTAATTTATTGATGCTAACTAAGTTTTCAAATTGTCATTACAGATTTTAAATAAATAGTGATCAGCGTAGTTCCAATTTACCTCCGGATTCTTGTATCTTCCTGTTCAGCGAGCTTATCATCTGATTCCCCACTTCCACCATGAACGGCACCATCAGCTTCATCTTGGAGCTGGTGAACGCTGGACTGAGGGTCGAACGCATGTCCTTCCATTCTTGACCTGGGCAGTTTCACAATGTTAAATGAAATTAAACTTTATCAGTTATCTTGATTTTTGCTGTACTTGTGCCTATATATGGTACATCGTGAGATTGTCTGGTATGTGGATACTCACCAAAACAACCACCCAAACGGGTTAAAGCTCGTCCTACATAAAATTGCCATAGTATCAAAAAAAAGTTGCTGTATCAATTAGTTCCTAGTACCCAAAAGTTAGACGAAAGTGCCAACATGAAAAATCTTCTGGCGCCGGTTGGTTTAATAACAAGATGGTATAGAGATGATACAGTACCCACTATTACATAATTATATTGTTTTCTTGTATTATATATTGAATGTTGGACGTTGAATGTTGCAACCGTTCTGAGATGGCAGTGGGCGGATATCATCCGGCAGAACATTTGATTTTGACCTTAGTAGTACAAAAAACCTTATTTATAATTTTGAACCTCACCTTTCAATGAGAACAAGTTTCTGCCGAAGAAAGGGTCTGCTTCCACATCCACCACAGTGCGGTGGTCCAAAAAGTGCTCGAAGTCTTTCACAGTGATTTTCTTTATCAGCTCAATGTCGCGAACCAACACTTGTGGCTTCATGAACTCATACTTTCCAACAAATCTTAAAATTGGAAATATCTACGGGTTATTTAGCTCCTGAATAAATTAGTAAAGAATCTGCTTGTGAATTCAGCTTAAATTTTTCGCAGTATTCATGTTTTTTAAGCATCATGCCCTTAATAAGTTTTGCTATCAAACCCCATGGCTCTCCTTAAAGTGACTGTCAGTGACCCATAATAACTTTAGGAAGACCGGATATAACTGGCTTAAGCATAAAATCGAAATAGTGTCCCAAATAATGTCGGATATATAAAAAAAATAATTAAGGCACCGACTGTTTCATTTAAAACCTCTACATTTGCAAATGTCGTCCTTAAAATATTTTAGTACCTATCTATATATTTAGGGTACGATTATGTCATGATTTCGTCTATTCTTATTATATCATATCTAGACGCGGTGGTTTCGTTTCTTTTGTCAATTGTCTAAAAGACAGTATAACTAAAATTATTTTTTGTCACTTCTATCTATCTGTGGTCTCACCTTTCTTCAGGGAAAGCATTGTAAAGCTCTTCAGCAGCATCAACTAAATGCTGCTGCCGTATTAAAACTCTACCCATATTGCCAAAGATCGGTAATGGCCTTAATGTCTTCACCCCATATTTGCTGAACGCGGAGTACACCTGCTTGAAGTACAGCATCAGAGCTGCTATGATCACCGCAAGCCATATCAGATACAACATTTTCTGTAACAATGTTTGTTAGATGAGCACCATTGCGTTTGACAATCCGATATACAAACTTCTATGCACCTGTCTTACTTAATATATTTAAGTTTGCTGTTACATATTAATATTTTAAGTAACTATAGTTTAAGTTAAAAATATAAAATTTATTAGCAAGTGATTAAAATTTTATTGGATTTGGCTCTTTGCTGATAGCTTATAATAAACTAGCTGTCCCGCCCAGCTTTGCTCGGGTGAAAAAGTTAAATTGCCCGTAACACGATCGCAGCGCCACCTATCGGGTCCAATTGTCAATCTAAACCATTCTCGAATCCACCTTAAGACACACAGAAAGGGATAGCTTCGCACGGGTGAAAAAGTTAAAATTCCTAAAACTCGAACGCAGCGCCACCTATCGGGTCCAATTTAATATAGCCTATGTTATTCGGGGATAATGTAGCTTTCCAAAGGTGAAAGAATTTTTGAAATCGGTCCAGTAGTTTCGGAGCCTATTCATTACAAACAAACAAACAAACAAATCTTTCCTCTTTATAATATTAGTATAGATGATTAATAAATACGTCAAGTACAGTAAAATGGTCACAGAGATTTTTTTGTATTTGTTGTCGTACCATACGGAATGTCGTACGGCGTCGTCGGCATGAAGGGATGCGGGATCCCTGTCCAAACTCGTTTAAGTCTCTTGACCATATTTATAGTAATAAGCAAAGCAGTTAATTATTTTCATTGAATTTTGTAAAGTAGCAAACATCAGAGCACTAGCTTAACTGCGAAGCAATACATCATGAACAGACCTCGATACGCCCAATGTGATATTCTAAGGTAGTGCTTTGAATGATATATGAAATATGAAAAAGAGTTTATTGTACGCCTAAAGACCTTTGTTTCTGAATTACGAACACTTAAATTCAGCATAAGTAATGGCTAAGGTAAGTATTAATAAAATGAAGGAAAAACATATATTTGTGCTGCAGTGGCAATTGCATCGTCGGACGGAACAGTTTTTAATAATTTCTGCCAATTGTACTTTATTTCGATAAAAGTCACTGGTTCATTCAGGGTTCGAAGTTCGATCCTTCCGTTGTGGGCTCGGAACTATTTGGCTACCAAGGCTCAAGTAGACAAGTTCTTAGTAAATAATGATATCGGAAAAAGTACGCGCAGAAAAATTCTATGATATAAATCCATCTTTGAAATAGCTACTTCATATGGAGTTATTCACTTAGTTTAAAAATCACACAGATAGCGCTTGTTAGACAGCGGAATTATCACGCAAGTAGAGACCAATTGACCTTGAGTGACCCTCCCAATTGTACACACTGACCATTACAGCATAGACAATAATAACATGATATATACAAAGAGGTATTATATTTAATGGCTGCGCAAAAACTACCTCAAACATGGTATTACAGTGCCGTATTGGAAGGTAAAACAATTTTAAAAGGTCTTAGAAAGACTATTATTCTTTGAGCATACTAAAGTACTAGAAAAGAGCGAGTATGTCCGATAATGAATTAGGATGAAGCGTAATAGGCCTGTAAATCTCTCTCTCCGCCTGCCCCAGAGACTAGGCGTGGCGAAATTATGATGATAATGAAAATGCAATCATTTTATCAATAGCATGATAGTATGATATTTATAAAAACTTCCTTTGAAGATATACAATTAAAATAACACCTTTTTCCCTGTCCATTAAGGACGGGGAAAAAGGTGGGATAGATAATTCCATGGCTTTCAATGTCCACCATTATTATTTTGTCTGCCTAACCATATTCCTAATAATTTATAGTCGGTTCAATTGTATTATACATACATTAGCAAATGTATTTAGGGTATGAGGGTTAAAGGATGAGTTTGGAGTATGAGGTGCAGACTGGGTTCCCCGTTCCTTCCCCGAGAAAGGCTCGACATAATGATGTATGTACTTACAGTCGCTTGATAATGAAATCACCACTATTGATCGACAGTAAATTATGTTCTTAGATCGATATCACAGCAGGTGTAACGCAGATAAATCAATCATATAGATAAAGAACCGTTTAAACGTGTGATTGCTACAGCGACGGTATGATGTCTGCACAGTCAACGTATCTAAGTTACATATAAAACTGTGAATCGCGATTGTAAATATTATTTTGTGTGTACGTCGCAGTCATACCGGAACAATCAGACTTTTGGATATATACCTAACTCAAACAAACGACTGCTTGATAAACTTACTTAAGACTTAATTCTCTTTGTTTCCTGAAAAATGGCGTGAAATAAGCAGGTGTCTTTAGAGACTTTTATGGTTCCAAGGTATTGGGATGAAGTCTCCGTCGATGGCGATAGGTGCGGTGGTAGAAGGTATAAGTGGGCATTATGTCGAACAATTCTTCAGAACACTCCGCCATACCTCGTACAAGCGGTAGAACAGAAACAGTGAACTAAGGACACTAGTGTAAGTCCAAATACAAAGCATAATATTTATTATACGAGCCAGGCCGAGAGGTTCGAGTAGTTACCAGCGACACAAAGATCGCAAGTTCGAATCCCGACTGTACCAATGAGTTTTTCTGAATTTAAGTACAGTGATTAGACAACCCACGAGCTTTACGGCGAAGGAAAACATGGAGAGGAAACCTGCATACGACAGAGAAGCAATTCAAAGGCGTATGTATAGTCCTGCTTGAGTAACGGCTATGGACTCGCCATCTGTCACGTTGGCACCTAAAATATATCTCTGGCGGAAAGTGGGTGTGTGGGTATTACCTATACACCTCTGCCTACCCCTTCGGGGACCCTTGTGGGAAAGCGTGAGGATATATTATATTATATTATATTATATTATTATATACTTATTACCCTGCAGATAAAGAATTGCCACACATGAGGTAAAAAAATAAAACAGATAAATAAATGGCGAATAAAAGAAGCTGTGGACTGTTACAATTCCCATCATTATTTAAAAATGCGAACAAGACAGATGTGTGGACATCATACATTGTTTTTTTTTTATACTTTTTGTGCGTCTTTGGAAAGTAATTTACCGGATGCCTCCTGTTCCTCTATATTACTGCGACATAAACACGAGCACCGATAAAGCCTTAAAACGTTACGATTATATGCTGTTTTAGCGTGATTCGCTATCTACATTTATACAAATAAATTAAATTGTAGTGTCTGCTTATTTATTTTTTTATTGCAAATTAATTGTCTATTATTTGACATTCACAATTATCTGTTAGCTCCAAACTATTCTAAAAGATGGCTTTATCTGTAGACAGAATTGAGTTAGTATTTATTTATTGATTTACAATGAAATATAACAAAAACCTTAGCCACAGCGACGCGTGGCCGGGTCTGCTAGTATACATATAAGAGAGTATAAGGGTACATATGCGGGGATATTGTCAATGACTCCGGACACCATGTCCATCCTGCATCAGCAGTGCCGGCCGGATATCACGTCATTCCTCCATAAATTTGATACGCCGGGCTCCGGTCAGCGCCGGCGTGCCTGCTGTGCTGGAACCAGTCGGTCTCGCTCGCGGCGATGGCCGGAGGCCGGACGGTATGTCTCTGATGCCATGGAGGATGGGTGGGCCTTAGTGTGGGACGCTACGTGTGTCGATACACTGGCTCCTTCCCATCTTCCTGACATATCAGTGGCGGCCGGCGCCGCTGCTGCTCAGCAGGAGTGCCTCAAGCGCCGCAAGTATGCCTGTCTCGGGTCAGGTTACATATTTGCTGTATTTGCGGTTGAAACTCTGGGGCCTTGGGGTCCTGAGGCTCACCATATTTTTAAAGAGGTCTCGCGCCGTCTAGTCGAGACCTCTCGTGACAGGCGGGCTGGAACATATATCGCTCAGAGAATCAGCATTGCTATCCAGCGTGGCAGTGCTGCTAGTCTTCTTGGCACGTTGCCTCGGGATACCGATTTGGGACAAATATTTTATCTGTAAGTAGTTAGTTTCAACTGTTCTTTGTAAATATTATTAATTGTTGTTATTGTAAATAAATACAAGGTACATATATAATTCATAAATACGTATATCATACTGGAAAGAAAATACAATGAATATTTTTTTGTTTGTATGTCATATAGACATATAGCTCCAGCTTATTTCAGGTTTGCAGGCTTTCGAGCACATGTTAATATAGTGTTTGGGTATCAATAGCAAACAGACATAGAAGAATCCATCGTTCATGCATTTGGGCCAAACATTAACATGTATTCGAACGCCTGCAAACTCGAAATTACATATATGTACAACTTAATTTTCTCCAATTTTTACCTCGATTGTATCAAAGTGAATATGATTATTAACAGCTTAAATTAAACTGATTACGATACAATATAGATATGATAAGAATGAAGTATAAGGGAGTGGGGCTGTGATGGGGGCCGGGTAGTTCAAGTAGTGGCCAGAACATCTACTGTACCAATGAGTTTTTTCTGAACACAGTACTCTAAGTTCTCACAGTCTTCTAAGCACAGTGATTAATCGCATCTCCAGTTTTTCGGTGAAGAAAATATCTTTTTTTTTCTGCTAATATGAAATTGGATAGCAAACTTTCTAATCTTCTCAGACGTATGCAGGTTTCCTCTCGATGTGTTCCTTCACCGTAAATCTCGTGGTGTGACTAATCACTGTACTTAAGTTCAGAAAAACTCATTGGTACAGTCAGGATTCGAACTTGCGATCTTTGTGTCGCAGGCAACTGCTCGAACCACTCGGCCACCACTTTTAATTTTTGATATACAAATTATACACAACGTGATAAGCGTGATATCAGATAGCAACATCATATAAAAAATCCCTGTAAACAAAATATTTTAGCTTGAAATGTTTGCAAGTCATTGCTTAATTATGTACAATCTTCTGGATGGGACAGTATAATGAGTTGTAAGTTTTATTTCCATAGTCTTAACGTGGTCGTGACGTGGCATTTAATATATATAAAATAATTATACAGAGTGTGTATAGTGCCTAGAAGAGGAGACCACGCATTATAACTTACTAAATAACTATTTTAATAAAAAAAATAATTGAAACTATGATATTTAATATAATAATATATTAATGTTTATTAAAAATATTGTTCTATTTATAATATTTTTTAAAACGAAAAAAGGCATGGCAATGTAATGTAGGTAGGTACCTACCTATGTGTCCGAATGCGAGAACACACTAAATATGTAAACATCCCATTAAATATGTAACCAACCTTATACTGGTGAAAACCTTATTGCATTTCATTTCTACCTAGATCAAATAAATAGCCTACAGGGTCGGCAACGCGCGAGTGATACCCCTGGTGTTGCAAGCGTCCATAGGCGGCGGTAATCGCTTACCATCTGGCGGACCGCATGCTGGTTTGCCACCATGTAGTATAAAAAAAAATTACCGAACACCCAGGGATGGAAACAATAGTAGATACTCCAAACTAGCAAGCGTGTACAAAGAGAGTGATGAATGTGAATCAGCCCAAAGAGGTCTGGTCTGTAAGTCTAGAGAGAACTGGCGCTCTATAATCTCTGACCATATCTTTAGGGACTCGGCGTGATGACTGACGTATGATAATGAAGTATGTATGTATGTTTTTATTTTACATATAAATGCATAACGTAGAGGCACAATAAATAAAGCAAATTCATGTAGTAAACAAAAGAATGCTCTTATCTGCGTAGTTAAATAGTGATGTAACATAATGACATGGCCGGCCTTGGCCACCACACCATCCGCGCCAACGAACCGATCGTACGCACTTATCGAATGCCCGAGATCAAACGAAGCGAGATCGCTCTACAAATCTCTAAAAATAATTTTTTTAACAATTTTTGTCTGTCTGTCTCTCTGTATATTCCGGTTGATCTCGGAAACGGCTGGACCGATTTTAAAGGGACTTTCACTGGCAGATAACTGATGTTAAAAGGAATAACTAAGACTGCTTTTAATTTGGAAACAAATTTTGTTTGTTATATTCCACGCGGACGAAGTCGCGGGCACAGCTACTATTATAATATATCTTCGTCTCCCGGCGTGTCTACGCAATACTATTGTGACTGCACTGACACCTGCCTAATGTTATGCGAATGCTACAACTATTGTAAAAGCAAAGTTTCTGTGGTTGTTTACACGCAAAAAGTGCTCAAGGGAATTGAATTAAATTAGAACGCACAAAGATACATTATTTGCTGGATTAACACAGAATATTTTTCATTCATGAAAAAAATTCACTAATTAAATAAAATAAATCGCGAGTGAAACCAAGACGCGAAGCTTGTAGGTTCATACAAGCACGTGCAGCGCCAGAGATATCACGCTCACGTTATACAATCAATATCAGAATCTCTACAGCCTTCACTTCACCTGTTCTAAAAGTACGCCCTTCTATACTCAATAAGAGAAGAGTTAAGTCCACAGCTGAGCGAGATTAAGTCGTGGTAGCCGAGTGGTTCGCGGAGCCTGCAACACAAAAATTGCAAGTTCAAATCCCGTACAATGACTTTTTCTGAATTTGCGGGATTAGTCACACAACGAACGAGCTGTACTTTGAAGGAAAACATCGAGAGGAAGCCTGTATACGTTTGAGAAGAAATTCTGTTATATTGATTATCTTTGGGGTTGGTAACCGCATACCATGCGGCTTACCGCACGCTTGCTTACTAGCTTAGTGTTTACTTCCATATTCCTAGTTGGAAATAATACAAGGGTATTAATTACGCTATTGGCCAAGCGTCGCGTCAGTCTTAAGCATCCTTGGCCCTGACATTGTATTGCTCTTGACACGGCATGGCCGAACATGTCCGTTTATATTACAATGACACCAAGTTTAAGAGTCATTTCCAATGGCACCGTTGTGTGATAGTGCCACTAAGATAAAAAGGCTCCACTAACCCAGCTTCTCTGCTTACATACGTTATTTGCAGCATATTTACCACGCAGTTTTCGTTATCAGTATCTTTAATATACACATATGCAATTTAAAAATCAAAGAGACATCGTGGCCGAGTCGTCCGAATAATTGCCTGCAACGCAAAAATTGCAAGTTCGAATCCCGATTATACCAAAGAGTTTTTCTGAACTTTTAAGTACAATGATTAGTCACACCACGAGTTTTACCGTGAAGGGAAACATCGAGAGGAAATCTGCATGCGATTGAGAAGGCATTCAAAGGCGTGCTTGAGTAACGGCGGTGGATTCGCCATCTGTCACGTTGACACCTAAATATATCTCTGTCGGAAAGTGTGTATACTACCTATACACCACTGCCTACCCCTTTGGGAACCCTAGTGGAAAGGCGTGAGAAACATCAATAATACCTTAACTAAAAACAGAATACAGTATTATTTATTAATAATACAATGAAGAATAGAAAAAATATATTATTATAAAAGCGAATTCCCTCATAGTGTGGGATGAGCACTCACTCTTCCAATAATCTTAACCTTTGGACGAACTGACAGCAGCTGCCATCTGCTAACCCACCAAAACGTTTTAGGCTAAACTACTCGGGTGCTGAGGGTAACTTTCCTGAAATTGTGAAAGGCTTCAAATATATAATTTATCACTGCTTGCTGAGACGCCGAGGTCCACTCGGGTGTCAGCCATGTATTACTCAGACAAATAATATTATAAATGTTAGAGTTTGTAAGGATGCGTGTTCCTCTTTCACGTATAATAACAAAACAGATAAGATTAGGCAACGTCATAGATTATTTATTCAGACAAAATACAACAAAAACATATACCATTGAAACTCGTAATATTTAACACTACGTGGACCTGAACAAGTAAATATATATGCGCAGTAGAACTGTACCAGCTTATAAACTAAAAAATATTGACGCCTCGTCACAAACAATCTGCGCCGATGTAACTGGCACTGCTGTCAAACAACAAACTAGCTTAGACCGGTTTTGGTTGTTATAATCCTAATATATATATCCTAAAGTTATAATATATCCTAAAGTTATAATGTTTGTTTGTTTAATATTCGCTAAGGCTCATATTTATTTAGTTACCTGTACGCTCGAGGCTAGCTCACATGTTTTTCTGTAGTAGATTTACCACCCACTTCTACCTTCTACCACCGCACCTCTCGCCGTCGACGGGGAATTCATCCCCATACCTCAGAACCACAAAGGTCTCATACACGTACACCCATTCTCAATAAACGTGCTTTCTGATACAGATCATCTTTCAAATCGTATTAATAATTCTTGAGAAGTGCGCTTAATAAAAAAAAGCATACGCCTTCCCACGCCTGTCCACAAGGCTCCCCGTAGGGGAGGCAGAGATGTATATTTTTATTTTATTTTATTATACTAACATAAACATAAGTTTAATTTTTGTTACTAAACTTAATGTATAGACACGAAGTCTGAAAATAAAGAAATGTATTTTATTTTTTGGGTAATAGGTGCCCACTTTCCGCCAGATATATATATATATATATATACTAGTTGTCCCGCCCAGCTTCGCTCGGGTGGAAAAAAAAAGATGGTGGCGCCACCTATCGGGTCCAATTGTGAATCTAAACCATTCCCAGATCCCCTTGAACACACACAAAAAAATTCATTAAAATCGGTCCAGGCGTTTGGGAGGAGTTCAGTGACATACACACTCACAGAAGAATTATATATATAAAGACTAGTTGTCCCGCCCAGCTTCGCTTGGGAGAAAAAATTAAAGCCACGGACCCAGTGGCGCCACCTATCGGGTCCAATTGTGAATCTAAACCATTCCCAGATCCCCTTGAACACACACAGAAAATTTCATTAAAATCGGTCCAGCCGTTTAGGAGGAGTTCAGTGACATACACACTCACAGAAGAATTATATATATAAAGATATATATATATCTTAAGTGTCAACTTACAATCTTCGTGCACTCTTGCTCAAGTTATCCTGTTTGGTAAATTTATTTGATTAGACTTCACAATGATTACAAATGGTCGAATTCTCCACATTATTAGGATTGTAGAAGTAATTGCCGACACTCTTACAAATGTCGGCAATTACTTCAATTCAGATATGGTTACACCCTCCGAGACTCTTACGTACGACCCGCTACAGGACCTGTAATACAGGTCTACATTCTAGGCCTACCTCAGCCAACATTCTCTCACAAAGTGTGCATTTTACTATTGCTATGCTAAATTGCTATTAATAAGGTTACCAATGTAATTTATAGAAAACAGCTTATTTACAACTTTTTTCTTCATTTTTATTATTACATACACGCCCAAATGCTTTAATAGTTCCTGAACGTCAAAATTCAATAATCGAATAAATACCGGCGTGTTGTGGTTCGGTTACATGTTCGAATCCCATCTCTGCCAATAAGTTTTTCTACACCTTTAAATATCCCCTCCCCGAGTTTTACGGTAAAGTAATCCTGCATACGTTTCAGAAAAAACTAACTTGAGCAACGGCGATGGTTTCGCCATCTACCACGTTGACACCTAAAGACCTACATCTTTGGGGATCCAACGTGAATGATGAATTTTTAGTATAGACCTACCTAGTGTATTTGGCACCCCAAATGTATTTGACTAACTCATGACGGCCGAGATTGCAAGCTAAGTACCGACACCTTTGTTATTACAGCGCAATATATAGGAGGGGATCTTGCATACGGCTCAGTAATTTGTTTCAACTACTACGCAAGGACGCCTATACCGGCTCGTGGCTTTGTTCACGGCAGTCAGTTGTGTTTTGGATCGTAAGCGCATAGCATTAGAAACCTTGTGTTGTGAGTGAACAAAGTATTTCTGTAAGTAATACACAAATCTATGTTTTTTTACAAATATGGTGCTCAGCAATTACGCGGTCCGTCTGATGGAAAGCGATTACCGCCGCCTGTGGACGCTTGCAATACCAGAGGCATATAGCGCGTGCCGACTTTTGTTTGGTATATGATAATAATATATAAGGTATTGTGGGTAAATATGTTAGGTAAATATGATTTTTGACGTCTTACTATTTTTTGTCATCGACTTCGTGTACATTTTATTTGAAAAATAGCATCAATAACACAACACAAACTAAGTACGCTTGGGAAAATATCACACATGAACAATTCTCTATATAATAGGCTGAGCTTTGCACATAATTATATCAAAACAATGCAACAACTTAACCATTAAAAATTATTTAATTTGAAAAATGTTGATACACGAAGAACATCTTCTATATATTGCATATTATTAGAACAAGGTCTTTGTATATTTCTTTATTTAATATGTTTTGTTGTAGACTCTTATAAATCAAAAACAACTTTTTCCAGAATATGATAATACTAATATGGATGGTGGTAATCCTCGCAGCTCTTTGGCTGTACTTCAAGCAAATCTACTCGTCCTATGAGAAGCATGGAGTGAAGGTCATCAAACCAGTCCCAGTGCTCGGTAACATGACCCGCCTTCTGCTAAGGATTGACCATTTTGCTGAAGATATTGAAAAACTCTACTACAAGTTTCCTGAAGAGAGGTGAGAGTCAGTCTTAGTAAGTCAGTCTGTTTATAGGTCAGTTGGTATCATTACAAGACCATTGTAAGCCCGGGAAAGAAAGAAAAAAACGTTTTCTCCGCGTGCCATTTGACATCCCAATTACATAATTCACAGTGATTCTTTACACCAGTAGAGTCCTTATAGCCGAGTGGTGCGAGTAGTGACCTGCGCTCCAAGCATTGCCAGTTCGTACCCCGACTGTAGGTACCTTTCAGCGGGTTTTTTTCAGAACTTTATGGTGAAGGAAAACAAGTATGTATTATAGTCGTCCTTAAGAAACGGTGATGTACTCAGTCTATCACGTTGGCACCTAAAATATATATATACCTAGGGAAACGAGAGCGTTAATACACCACTGCCTACCCCTTCGGGGTCCTTGTGGGAGGGCCTGAAGATGGAAGGAATTTGGCACTGCAAAACATACATTTTGTTAAAATATTGTCCGTGCATAAGTAGTTTACGTAGACAGATACCAAACAGAGTTCACGATATATTAAGATTGGGGAATAGGTTATCGCAGAAATATTCAAATACAAATGTACGACATATTAGATAGTATAACTACAATTATCTTTTAATTAATGTTCTATTGTGTTTAGTGATGGTCCATTAAATCCCGTTATCAATAATATAGTAGTTGTGGTTACCTGTAATTGGGTGGACACTTATGTAAGTTTTATTATGGCATATTTTGTTAATATTAAGGTGTTCTTACCTGTTGGTGATCCAAATAAATAAATAAATAAATATACTTAACTCTTCTGCAAGGAATTAATGATAAAAATTAATAAAGCAGAAAGTATACAAGTTGTGTCACATATCGCTTAAAGAATTTGCATATTTCTATTATATATTTACTATATTTAGATCTTACTGTACCATAATATTAATTTATTCTTCATAAGGGCGAGGTTCGTTATGTGCAAACGCCAAATACAAAAAAAAAACAAATTACTTACAGTCGAGTAACAAAAAATATGTTCATCCATACCAATATTGTACAGTTGAAGAGTTTGCTAATTTATTTGTTTGTTTTAATGCGCTATTCTTGGGATATTTTCGCATTAGATAGCCCGTTCATTATTGAGGAAGGCTATATATATTATAGGCTCGTGACAGGCTGGAACATATCTCGCTCAGAGAATCAGCATTGCTATCCAGCGTGGCAATGCTGCTAGTCTTCTTGGCACGTTGCCTCGGGATACCGATTTGGGACAAATATTTTATCTGTAAGTAGTTAGTTTCAACTGTTCTTTGTAAATATTATTAATTGTTGTTATTGTAAATAAAGCTATATTTTCTATTATAGGCTTTATATGTTATCATGCTACGCAAGGGAACGCAGCAGTCGAGTACAACGCGGTTGCACTCGCGCGGCACAACTAGTCTTAAGATACCACGATGCATAAGCGCCGCTCTAATGACAGCGTAACAGGCGGCAGAGACGCCTAAATTAAACCCAATTCCGTAGGTTAATTCAAGAAACTTTGTAGAACAGTCATTGGTGACTGACGCTTTTCGTGTCCGAACCAGGCAAAACTTAGGCAAATACAATAATAAGAGCTGTGGTGCCCGAGTGCTTCGAGCAGTCGACTGCAATACAAAGACTGCTAGTTCGAATCCCGACTGTACTTACATACTTACGTATATGTATGTACTACGTAGGTGTTTATTTATGCGCAATTGACTTGATTTTGCAAAACGGACCTCCCGTCGCGAGCCTCATAGTATTTGGCGAGCCTATCCAGTTCCATGAGAGGTTGAATTCTACTTTATCAATGAGTTATTAACGAATAGTTGAAACTAACTACTTACAGATAAAATATTTGTCCCAAATCGGTATCCCGAGGCAACGTGCCAAGAAGACTAGCAGCATTGCCACGCTGGATAGCAATGCTGATTCTCTGAGCGAGACATGTTCTAGCCCGCCTGTCACGAGAGGTCTCGACTAGACGGCGCGAGACCTCTTTAAAAAAGATGAATAATTAATTAATATACAAAGCGAAAGACAGAGGAAGACCACATTCCAACCTACCTAGATTATCGGACACTCAAGGACGGGAACGTCATGAGTACTCGAAACAAATATAGGTATTTCTAATAAGAAAATAAAAACTGTGTGGCAGGTTATTAACAGAGAAACTGGAAAGACACAAAAACGAGATCAGAATGAATTGTCGTTGAAAATAGATAATCGGACCATTTCTGATAAGCAAGAAGTAGCGGAGAAACTAGAAAATTACTTCACTAATATTCCAGTGGAAGTTACAAAATCTCTCCCCTCTTCTTCAACATTAGCTGAAGCTCTTTTAAAAGAAAACTATACTGAGGACATACAAGACTTTAAATTTAATCCAATAAGTACAAGTACAATTAAATCCGCGTTTAAAAGTCTCAATATAAAAAATACTGAAGACTTATGGGGAATATCCGTTAAGGTTCTTGGAGATATTATCGACTCAATCGCTCCTGTCCTAGCAGACATATTCAATCACCTGACCATGACCAAACCTGATCTAATGAAATATAGTAAAGTAGTTCCAATTTTTAAATCGGGTTGTAAGAGTGATCCCTCTAGTTATAGACCTATATCTGTGCTCCCAGCATTGAGTAAAATCTATGAAAAAATCATGTTGGACCAGATGTTATATCATTTCAACTCAAACGGCATTCTGCATAGTCAACAGTTTGGTTTCACGAAGCATAGGTCGACAACGGATGCGGGAGTAAAACTCGTCACTCACATTTTGGAATCCTGGGAGAAATCCCAGGATGCCATTGGCATTTTCTGTGATCTCTCGAAAGCGTTCGACTGCGTCGACCACAACACACTGATCTGTAAATTACACCACTACGGAATTCGTGGACTCGCTGCTGATCTTGTTCTTTCATATTTATCAAACAGACAGCAAAAAGTTAATGTAAATGGGGCGACGTCCTCCGGGTCTTTAGTCAAGATGGGCGTACCCCAAGGTTCAATTCTCGGTCCTTTTCTATTTCTTATTTACATCAATGATCTCCCTTATATGATGGCCAAATTATCGGATATTATTCTCTTTGCTGATGACACCTCGCAAATTTTTAAAATAGATAGGAAAAATACGAATGTCTTGCATGTAAACGAAAGTTTAACTGTTCTCTCGAAATGGTTCGCAGCTAATAATCTTTTACTGAATCCAAACAAAACGAAATGTCTTAAGTTCTCTTTACCAAATGTAACACAACGGGATCTGAATTTAAATCTTGACGGCAACAAACTTGATGCTATAGCGGAAACTGTATTCCTAGGAATTACCATCGACTCAAAATTGCAATGGGGCCCGCACATTAGAACACTTTCCGGTCGGTTAAGCTCAGCTGCATATGCAGTACGGAAAATAAAGCATTTAACTGATGTAGCCACAGCTAGGCTAGTATACTATGCTTATTTCCACAGTATTATGTCCTATGGCATTCTGCTGTGGGGATCAGCGGCGGACGTTGACTCAATTTTCATTCTTCAAAAGAGGGCGGTCCGCGCGATCTAAGACATGGGTCCTCGCGAGTCTCTCAGAGAGAAATTTAAAGAGATCGACATACTAACTTTGCCTTCACTCTATATCTTTGAATGTATTTTATATGTCCGCAAAAATAGAGGGATTTACAAAATTAAAAGCGACTGCCATAATAAAAATACCCGCAGTAAACATGAAATTGTAATCCCGAAATACAGATTAACAAAAACGAGCAAGTCTTTTATTATAAATAGTATACGCTTTTACAACAAGCTGCCAAAGTCAGTTATAGAACTGACCGATGTAAAGTTCAAAAAAATTATCAAACGTGTTCTGATTAAAAAAGCATATTATAAAATCAAGGACTACGTTGAAGATAAAGAAGTTTGGCTCTAGTTCCTTCTGCGCATGCGGCTTCCTTGGTAGCTCATAAACGGCACAAATTTGTGGATGTCTCTAACTATTCTGAAACTTTTTCTTTTCTCAATTCGGGTTTTTTTTATACAATAATAATTTTACTTTTTTTTTATTATTTTAATTTATTCCATATCTTGACCAGAATTAGTTACAGTACTGATGACAATATTTGTGTCACTTGTTTAATTTGTCTAATTTGTGAATGTGAGAACATTGTAGGCTTTGTAGATTCTTAGATCTTGCTAACATTGTTATAATTATCTTGTTTTATGTATGCTTTGTATAGTAAGCGACGACCTATTGTCGGGCCTACGTTGTTCCCCCATACTTGGGTACTATTGCTGTAACGAAAAAAAAAAATTGTATATGCCTAATGATCTGAAAAGAGTAACCATGGAGTTTCTTGCCGGTTCTTCTCCATGGAAGCGACCAACCCGAACCGTGCTTCTTTTTCGACGTTTTATAAGTGCCCACCTGGGCCTATGTGAAATAAAAAGATTTTGATTTGATTTGATTTGATTTGAAACTGTATGAAGAGACTGATGAATGCGGACGAAGTGAAAGAGGTATGAAAGTCTAGAGAGAGTTGGCGCTCTATTCTCTTTGCCTACCCCATTAGGGACTCGGCATGATGATATGTATATATGAAATAATAAAAAAATTATGTATGTTTAAGACACATTGTCATTTTGAAATGTAACTTCCGGCATTTACATTCTAGGGCTACAAGACGCTATTCCACATTTGTCTTTCGTTAGTGGAAAGGTATGAAGGTTAGATAAAGGTTGTATTATTTTTATCCTTATCGCATGACCGGTACGTAAAGGTTAGCCAAGGTCAAATTGGGGGGTATTGACCGGTTTAATGACCGCAATCTAGACAACAATTAAATAACAAAATACTCTCATTAACTTCGTTAGTTTGAGAAGCCAATAAAATTTTAGCATTTTAGACATTCTAGAATTGAAAAAGCCGATTTCATAAGATTCTGTTTATTTCTTTTGTTTCATTGTGAGTATGAACGTGAACTGACCTAATTAGAAATGAGATTTTTACAATTATTTATTGTCCGCAGGTTTGTAGGCAGATACGAGTTCATGAACGAAATCACTATGATTCGTGACATAGAGCTGGTCAAAAAGGTAGCCGTCAAGGACTTTGAACATTTCCTTGACCACAGGGTTTTGGGTGATGATCAGAAAGACAACCTGTTTGGGAGAAACCTGTTTTCATTGAAAGGTAAGTTATTGTCTGTTGATAATTAGGGTTCAGATAAATGCCACAGTTCCCAATTGAGTACAAAAATACAATCACACTACAAACTTATCGGCGATGGAAAATATTGATAGGAAACCTGCATATATTTAAATAGGAATTCAAAGACGTTTGTACAGACGCTTGAGAAACGGCGATGAACTTGCCAGCTGATACCTTGGCGCCTGAATACGTCTGAGGTGTTTTGACTCATATGCCCACACCAAAGGTACCCTAAAGATCCTTGTGTGGAGGCGCAAAGAAAACCAAAACACATAGACAATTAAAAACATACAACTGTAAAGTTTCGACCATAAAGGTGCAAAATTGCTAAATATATTGTTTTTACTTCTTAACATGCGATTAAATCAAATTTTATAACTATAAGTGTGTATATGAGACTGACTGATCTCTAACTATTCTGAATCTTTTTCTTTTCTCAATTCGGGTTTTTTTTTATACAATAATAATTTTCCTTTTTTTTATTTTAATTTATTCCATATCTTGACCAGAATTAGTTACAGTACTGATGACAATATTTGTGTCACTTGTTTAATTTGTCTAATTTGTGAATGTGAGAACATTGTAGGCTTTGTAGATTCTTAGATTTTGCTAACATTGTTATAATAATCTTGTTTTATGTATGCTTCGTATAGTAAGCAACGACCTATTGTCGGACCTACGTTGTCCCCCTATACTTGGGTACTATTGCTGTAACGAAAAAAATATTGTATATGCCTAATGATTTGAAAAGAGTAACCATGGAGTTTCTTGCCGGTTCTTCTCAATGGAAGCGACCAACCCGAACCGTGCTTCTTTTTCGACGTTTTATAAGTGCCCATCTGGGCCTATGTGAAATAAAAAGATTTTGATTTGATTTGATTTGATTTGATTTCATGCAAGCTCGCAAAAAAAAAAAAAGAATGACAGATTGCCCAAACGACAGTTATCTTAGGTTTTGTACTTGCTAGAAAATATTATCGTCGCGAAGATTCAATTCTCGGCAATGGATAATAAATACCATTTCTGCAAAGATGAATACCGTGTAAAAGCTGTCATGATAAAAAAAACATAATATTTATAACATACTAGCTGTACCCTGCCACGCTTCGCTGTGGATATGTGACTGATGCAAAAAATAGATAAAAACAATCCTTGATGCGGATTATATATCATGCTAAAATTTCAGCTCGATCGGTGCAGAACTTTTTGAGTTTTTGAAGCGTACACAAACCAACATAACATTTAAATATATACATATAGATAGCAGCTCAATATTGTGTTTACGTGATTCCCATATCATTAACAATCTGCAGTTCGTCTCAACTGGAGTGCCGTTACGGTCATGGTAAAGTGGTCGTGGATGAGCGTGCATTCGTTTTGGATTACCAGGTCCCTTCACCTCAACTCATTATATTTGAGTACCATCATGATATTTGATGGCTGTATGAGGATGTGGAGAGGCTATGTCGAGTACTGTTATCACATATGTTATAATGCGCTAGATGCAATCACCAGTGCCATCGAACGATATCTACTCTAAGCATTTCATTATCAGGAACAAACAAGTTTATATTGTTACCTAGATTATAAATGATTGAAATGTCTTTGTTTGCAAATTGTTAGTTTTCCTTAAATATACATAAATTTTGATTTTTGACGGTGATGGAAAACACCGAGAGGAAACTTTATATTTCTGAGGAGGAATTCTAACTCCTATGTATAGTTTTGCTAGAAAAACGATTTCGGCATCTGTCACGTTGGCACCTAAGATACATCTCTAGCGTAATAAATAGCTAATATACCCCTGCCTACCCCTTTCTGACCCATTATGAGACCATGAAGATACAGATTCCAATTTAATAGACAATATATTTAAGAATGAAATTCGAACTGGAGTTAGATGTTGTTTCCAAGTCCCAATTGCCAAAAGGGCATTGACACTGATCTTTAACGTCACCGTCATCGTCGTCATCATTCACGACGTTCATATTTCAAAAGCATTCACATTTTATTATTCAACATGAATATTCCCTTTCAGGTCAAGAATGGAAGGACATGCGCTCGACCCTCAGCCCAGCGTTCACCAGCTCCAAGATGAAGCTGATGGTGCCGTTCATGGTGGAAGTTGGAAATCAGATGACGAGAGCATTGAAGAAGAAGATGGAGGCAACTGGAGGTAAATGACCTGCAAACATTAAAGTGGTCGCTTGCAGTGATTTTGGTTGCAAGTTTTAAAGCCAGCTTATCATTTCATTAATTTTCACAAAAACAATTGTTTTTGTAAAAGGCATCTCAGGTACAAATTTTGCTTCATTACCCATGCGTTAGGATTTATATTTAGTTATAAATCGGCACCTAATTATGGTCCAACTTACTCAACAATCGGACAATCTAATGATATTTTTTATCTTTGCCCGATTGGGCTAGTGCCTCCACTATACTGAGTATCTTAGCCAAATGCTATATGTAGAGGTGTCGAGTTTCAAAAGCAATGTCTGCGTCCTAGACATAATCCCCGTATGTTGACGCTCATTAATATATACTGTAATGACAACGAAAAAAGTAATGTCATACAATGGATAGCGTGAGCCAGAACAGGAAGGCCAAGGGGGTTGAACAGCCTAAACCTGTTTGTCGTAATGCTGCTAGCATAGTGATGATATTAAATATGTGTGAGTGCTACTAATACACCTCTGCCTACTCCTTCGGGGGCCCTTATGAGAAGACGTGAGGATATACATAATAAAAATTATCGGCCGAAATAATTTCGAGCCATCTCACGACATAAAATGAGTTTTTGTCCAGTGTAAATTGGTCAAATTAAGCCACAACATAAAATACTTTATTTTGCAACGTCGGAGGACTCGTTTATTTTAATCGTCTTCGTTCAAATCACGAAAGATAATATTAATTTTGGACTATATTCTTTCAAATACTTATTCACGCATTCTCACACAGGTCCCATCCATGAGGTGTATAGTAACACATCTACTTTTAGTTGGAGATTGAGGTGCTTTCTCAAAAATATTAAGACATGACCTAAAAGGTACCATCATAAAGGCCCAATAGCCATAGGAATAGTCTTAAACATGATTCCGGATATATATACGAGCAGCCGAAGAACAATACCCAGGGAACCCCTCGTTTAAAATTGTAATTGTGTGGATGGCCAGTATGCTGACTGATGGAAAATTCCAGCTTATTACAGCTTATACACGCTTTTAAACTGAGGGTGTGTACTAGAGCGTCCGAGGTTGCTATAATTATTATTATTACCTGTTCTTCTTACCACTGGGGTCTCTGAAGACGTTGGTAGAGGCGTAACGCCTATATTGGCTGTCCTTATCATAAAAAAAGCCGTGGTGGCCGAGTGGTTCGAGCAGTTGCCTGCGACACAAAGATCGCAAGTGCGAATCCCACCTGTATCAATGAGTTTTTCTGAACTTAAGTACAGTGATTAGTCACACCACGAGCTTTACGGTGAAGGAAAACATCGAGAGGAAACCTGCATACATCTGTGAAGAAATTCAAAGGCGTATGTATAGTCGTGCTTAAGTAACAGCGATGGACTCGCCATCTGTCACGTTGGCACCTTAGATACCTCTGGCGGAAAGTGGGTGTGTGGGTATTACCTATACACCTCGGCCTATCCCTTCGGGGACCGTTGTGGGGATGGCGGGGGAAGGCGTGAGGATACTACTTATAATAAATTAACAGAGGTCCTCGGTCCTAGGTCCTCGGTCCTAGCCCTTTAAGCATCGAACAAACTCAGACACATATATATATATATATCATACATATTATCATTACACCGAGTCTCTCAGGGGGAAACATAAAGTAGATTTTTAGGCATACAGACCTCTTTGAAACGGGTTTATTGCTACTCAAACTCACGTGTCATGAAATATCAGTGTATTCCCAATTTGTTTTGTTTTATTGTGTCTTAATAATCAAATAAGAAGGTTTGTGACTTGACGTTGCTTACAATTTATAAGTCTTGATGGTTCTCTAGTTATTATTTATGTAGGTCTATCTCATTCTCATTACCTCTCCCGTCAGAATAATATATATATAATTATATATATATATATCCTCACGCCTTCCCACAAGGGTCCCCGAAGGGGTAGGCAGAGGTGTATAGGTAATACTCACACACCCACTTTCCGCCAGAGGTATATTAGGTGCCAACGTGACAGATGGCGAGTTCATCGCCGTTACTCAAGCACGACTATACATACGACTTTGAATTTCTTCTCAGACGTATGCAGGTTTCCTCTCGATGTTTTCCTTCACCGTAAAGCTCGTGGTGTGACTAATCACTGTACTTAAGTTCAGAAAAAACTCATTGGTACAGTCGGTATTCGAACTTGCGACCTTTGCGTCGCAGGCAACTGCTCGAAACACTCGGCCACCACGGCTTAGAATAAATAAAGAATAATCTCCATGCTATTATTATACGCCAGGTTACTGCTTTTTTGTTCATTTCAACGACTACTAACTTCAACGACTTGGCTCCAAAGCATTTTTTATCATTAAGGAAGCAAACAAGCTTGTAACCCGCCTGATGGTAAACGGTTACCACCGGCTACCGGCCACCTATGGATGTTTGCAACACGATCCTCAAAATGTTTTGTTAGACTCCTGTTTGTAATTCTTCTCGTATTTATTTCACCAGCTGAGTACCTGGAGATTGACTGCAAAGATCTGACGTCACGGTACGCCAATGACGTCATCGCCTCCTGCGCTTTCGGTCTCAAAGTGGACTCGCACAATGAAGAAAACAATGATTTCTATGAGATGGGCAAAACTGCCGCTACTTTCAAGTTTCGCCAGTTTCTAATGTTTTTCCTGTACGCTTGCTTTCCTAAGCTTATGAAGGTAAGATCATCAATGCAGATCTGATTATTTCATACAAACTCCGTGGAGGATTCAGCGTGATGATATGTAGGTAAAAAATGCCTACCAATAGCTTAGCTTACTAGCTAGAGCTTTTACGAACTTGACTATAGTTATTAATGGCTTAATGTGAAAGAATGTACTATGAGGACCTTCTCAGGTTTGAGGACAAGTCGTTGTCTCCTAAATATATCTATTGGCGAGTAGAGGGTACCCATCCGAAACCTGTATGGGACGGACTGAAGGTATTACCTGTGAAGTAGCATTTATGTGTTCATTATTTGACTCGATCGGACTCGGAGGATGGGATCGTAAAAAATGGTCGAATCCGGCGAGCATGCTTAAAGAGACTGATGAATGAGGTATGTATGAAAGTCTAGAGTAAACTAGCACTCTACTACTCTACCTCTGCCTACCCCGTTAGCAACTCGGCGTGATGATGTATGTGTATTTATTAATTGTATTTCTTTGTTTGTAATGTAATTTTATGATGTTTAAAACGTGTCCAAGAAAACATTAATATAAACATACATATCATCACGCCGAGTCCCTAACGGGGTAGGCAGAGAGAGAATAGAGTGCCGGTTCTCTCTGGACTTGCATACCTCTTTTATTAATATACGTTTCTTGAGATAGACTACTCCAACTACTGTACCACAACGGCACCCTTAGCTTATAACTATGGTTAACCGCTGTTACAATAATGTAATAAACTAAATCGAATTAGAACATGCTTCTTTTTAAAGTCGGTTAAATACAGCATTATTGGCAGAATATAAAGTGTTTAAAGATAATAAAGCAAAATCAGAATCAAAATATTTTATTCAACGTAAGGGACACAGGGAACACTTATTGAACGTCACACAAGTAACTACAACTAACATAACTACCACAAGCAAAATACTAGTTAACAATTATTATAATTAATTCCACACACCCACCTAATATACCTCTACCTAATATACCTCTGGCGGAAAGTGGGTGTGTGGGTATTACCTATACACCTCTGCCTACCCCTTCGGGGACCCTTGTGGGAAGGCGTGAGGATATATATTATATTATATAATTAATTCCAGGTAATGAAATTGCAATTATTCTCCGAATCTGTGAAACGCTTCTTCAAGAACTTGGTGCTGAGCACGATGAAGGATAGGGAGACGAGACACATCATCAGACCTGACATGATACATCTGCTCATGGAGGCCAAGAAAGGTTATTAGATTTTTAGAAAGATCATTCCAAGTAATTTATAGCAACAAATAATAATTACCACCTGATTTAAGGGTTTTCAAACAATGTTAATACATTATTTCAAAAATGTATCTGTATTCTAATTTGATAGTTTAGCAACACAATATTTATTTTATCAATAATAACCACAGGTGCCAAGAATTTCTTTCCGAACTTGGCGGGTTTTCTCTCGATGTTTTCCTTCATCGCAATGCTCTTAATGTGATTTAACACTGTGCAAACTGTACACTATAAACTGTAGGTACACTGTTAACAAGTATTACAAGTTCCAAACTTGCAATATTTGTGTTGCAAGCTACTAATTGAACCACTACTCAACTACAGCTTATCTTTTAGAAGTCCTTTAATATGTAAATTATATTTCAGGAAGATTAACTCACGATGATAAAGCAACGAACGAGAGTGACGCCGGCTTCGCCACTGTTGAAGAGTCCAATGTTGGCAAGAAGGCAGTCACGCGAAGTAAGACTGAAAACTGAAACATAGATGAAAAGTCTTGACTAATGTAAAGCATGTTAATATAGAAGACAATAGGATTCATGCAGTGTTGACACAGCGACAGCCCTAGTATTGCAATCGTTCATAGGTGGCGGGCCAAAAAACCAAAAGAAGCCAAGCAATAACTTAATAGAAAATATGTATGTAATATATATGGTAAACATGGTTAAATTCAGATTAAATGACAAATATGATGGACACAGTGTATCTTCGAAACTAGATTTTCCTTAGACCACGTTTTGTATGACCTTTTCTAAGGCCAAAAAGGATCTGGCAGACTTAAGGGGACACGAGACGAAACGTCTCGTTTTCTGTTACCGTAGAAGGATGTATGGAATTAATTTTCCTCTCAAAAAAGGCAAATATGTATACGGATCCACCATCACCACGAGATCCACACTAGGTCTCTTCTCATACAAGGTCATTAGTTACCTCCACATTGGACTAGTCTGTCATATCCAATACCCAAACGATAATAACTGCATTCTCTTATTCCAGCGTGGACAGATGACGACCTAATAGCCCAAGCAGTCCTGTTCTTCATAGCTGGCTTTGAGACGATATCTTCAGGCATGTCATTCCTTCTACACGAGCTGGCGGCGAATCCTGATATCCAGGAGAAGTTGAGGCAGGAAATAAGGGAGAACGATGCCCGAACTGGCGGCAAGTTTGACTACAATACCATACAGAACCTTCCTTACTTGGACATGGTGGTATCAGGTGAGTTCCTGAGCGAGATTGTAAAATAATATTTATGGTCGTAGTCCATCGTCGTTTCTCAAGCACGACTAGACATAAATCTTTGAATTTCTTCTCAAACGTATGCCGGTGTCCTCTCGTTTTCCTTCACCGTGAAGCTCGTGGTCTGACTAATCCCTGTACTTAAGTTCAGAACTCATTGGTACAGTCGGGAGTCGGACTTACAATCTCTGTGTCGTGGCAACTGCAAGGCAGGACTCGCTGTCACTGTAGCACCTGAAATATATCTCTTGTGGAAAGTGGGTGATGGAATATTAGCTTAGATAATAGAATTTGTTAAGCATTTTATACAAGAATATCTGCATTCATTCATTACCTTTCTCAAATAAATTGGCCTGTATCAATCAGTATTCAAAGGTATTAATAAGCTTGCAGGGAACTACTTCGAATTACCTTCGATTATTTTTCTTTACAGAACTGTTAAGAATGTGGCCGCCGGCCGTGGCCACCGACAGGATGTGCACTAAGGATTACAATTTGGGAAAACCCAATAGCGAGGCCAAAGAAGACTATATTGTACGTGGCGTGGATTCATCGTTTACATGTTCTCACTATAGTGTTCTCTAGTTTTCTAAAATTTTATTTCCTTGGTTGATTTTACCTGGATTAGAACGTATCCTTTGTGCTCACATGCTAACTAATTAATTAATTATTATATATGCACGAAATTTTATCGAATTCCAATTTGTATTTTTCCGTGAAATGACGATATTTTAAGGAATTCATTCATAATATAGGATTCATAAGATTACTCCTCTTTACCCTTGGCTCCTTGAGTCCTTGGGCCCTTGGGTAATAGCATGATTATAATGTAGCCTTCCTCATTAAACGGGCTATCTTATAAAAAATGCTTCGACAGGCTTAGTAGTTCTTGAAATGGGTGGGTGCGTTCAAACAACAATATTTTTATAGTGACACTAGTTCTACTTCGCGGTTTCCCCCGCGTCATAAGGATAAGTCACGATAACAGCTCCGTTCCCCAAAATAGTATCTATTTAACTATACATACCTTGCTCTTGGATCACTCTATCTATTGATGAAAATTACATTAAAATTTGTACATTAAATGCAAGCAAGCGACTTTTAATTGAACAACGTAGGGATAAGTATAGAAAATACTCTGTCTCACACCTTTCTTTCACTTCTGTTTCCAGGTACGCAAAGGGAAGGGTCTCATGATCCCTGTATGGGCCTTCCACCGAGACCCAGAATACTTCCCAGACCCCCTCAAATTCGACCCTGAGCGCTTCTCCGAAGAGAATAAGCACAGCATCAAGCCGTTTACATACATGCCCTTCGGCCTGGGGCCTAGGAACTGCATTGGTATGTTGACTGTACTTGCATCATGCCAATTGGCATGTAGGTTAATTCGGACGAAACCTGAAATCCTAACAATAAATCCGTAGTCTAATTGCACAAATATTAGATCCTCATCCATTATGCTCTGAAATGTTTGTAGCTGGTAGAGATTAGATTAAACTTGCGACCCTCAGCACAGACCGCACTTATCATGCGGAGATATATATTTAGATCTAGATACATACATATCTGCATACATACCTATCATCACGCCGAGTTCCACACAGAAGATAGAGCGCCAGCTCGGATCCGAATATTTAATTCTTAATATTCTAGGTTCAAGGTTCGCTCTCTGCGAGTTGAAAATTCTGGCGTACCAAGTTCTCCAGGACTTCGAGGTGTCTCCCAGCGAGCGGACCTGCATCCCTGCTAAGTTGTGCAAGGACAACTTTAACTTAAGGCTCCTAGGAGGTCATTGGATTAACTTCAAGATCAGCAACTGAAAATAAATAATTGATTAATTACTCAGTGATTATTGTTATTATATAATTATTCTTGTATCCATACTAGCAATGTAATTTTATACGTCGAATTGTATTTAATTTATTCAATAAACATGTTTTACTTTTGATTAGATTACATTTGAACCTTGTACAGTAGATACGTGGGCACTCATTTACTTAACTGACGTACCACCACTTTTCAAATGTCAGCGTCAAATTCATGTTTTTTTCTTTACTACGGTACAAATTCATTTAGTTCAAGGGTGGCAGCGACAAGACTAAAAATATAAACACAAATACATAGAACAGACTGCGCAACGTAATAGTGTATAGTAATAAAACACTAGCAGAAGTGATAAGTTCTATTGCAGCATTTCAAAGTCAGACGGCGACTATGATAGTTGACATCGAAAAGAAAAAAAATGAACAATTTGTAAACATCGAAGATCATGTGGAAAACCATTTTACCTAAAATTTGATTCCTAACAATTACACGGCAGAAATTAAGGCAGTGGCATCAGGCTTTGAAATTCGCTTTATTAATTTCGGAAAATGAAGTTGCGGGAATTCATCAGTTATCCGTTTAATATTTCCATTAAGTATGAAACTTCAAAACGAAACGAAATTATTGCTCTGCGCATGACATATTTCTAAAAGCAAGGCCATTTTCATATCTAGATTTCTGGGCATTGATTTCCAATGAAATATATCCAAGTTTGAAGAAATGTGTTGAACAATTGCATTCGTGTTTTCGTTCAACATATTTATTTGAGTCAGCGTTTTCCTACTTAAAATAAACAAAAAATAAACACCGTTCTCGCTTGACAGACGCACATACACTGTATTCTTTAAGGTTGACCATTACCAATTACAAACCTGATTTTGCTAATCTAGCAGAAGATGCTTAGACGCAATGCTCACACTTATATACATAAGTATTTACTAAGAATAATGTTCAGTTTTAAGTTACCCTCTTAATAAACTAAAAACTACTAGGTACTTAATTCTTTACTGTGAACTATGCTGTTTCATAAAAAAATTCAAGAAGTATGTAAATGGTACATCGCACTGGGCCTCCTCAGTAAACAGTAGATCTTGGATCTAATCAAGTCGGCCACCCCTGATTCTGGTAAATGCTTTTCTTCTAAATTAAATAATATATTTCGTTATCATAATGTATTCTTCGTAGTATAATAGGAAATTGCCCTATTTTATTTATTTATATAAAATGACCAAAGTAAATTCAGCTTTAATTTTAATTTTTAATATACAACTAGAGTTACAAGCAAGCATAGGTACGGCCCACCTGATGGGAAGCGGTTACCGTAGCCTACGTCTACGATACGAAGTATCATTTGCGCGTTTGGAGAGTTATACTGTGTTGGCAGCGTAATAGTACTTATCCCTCTGCTTCTAACACAATAATAAAATATATAAAAAAGAACGCTCCCCCTACCCAAGGAGATCATTACTGGAAACTTTATTCACCGCGTAGGAACACAACACAAAAAATAGTGGTATTTGGATACGGACTTCTATAAGGATGAGGCGCTGACCAAGTCGGGCAGCTGCAAATTCGAACGGGAAAATCCGTTACGCCCTACCTGTCCACTCTCAGCTAATACAAAATTATAAAACTAACAATAGGAAATACGCTAACTGATTTAACTATTAAAAGTAACCACAGCCCACACAACACATAAAACCAACCAGGTTCTAAGGTCCGAAGGTATTATTGGATATGTATTGATTAATTTAACTCAATAAAGCGCCTACTTTAATATATATTAGATCTCGTCTCGAGATTTATTAGACGATCTGGGTTAGTGAAAAATTACGCGCCGCGCTCCACAGATTACGGAGCGGATTACCTGAACATGATCTATCAACTTCACCCGGAGACAAGTCGATGGAATGAGTTAAGAACGAGAGCGGCTTGACAAACATCCTATCAATATTATAAATGCGACAGATTGTGAGGATGTTTGTTTCTCATTCACGCAAGAACTACTGAATACAATACGTTTAAATGTGGCACAAAGATGAATTACAGCATTGGATATATTTTATTCCAGAAAAACTACCAATAGAATCAAATGTTACGCAGTGAAAGTTATATTTGTGAGGTAGGGTAGTATAAAATAATATAATATATCCTCACGCCTTCCCACAAGGGTCCCCGAAGGGGTAGGCAGAGGTGTATAGGTAATACCCACACACCCACTTTCCGCCAGAGGTATATAAGGTGCCAACGTGACACATGGCGAGTCCATCGCCGTTACTCAAGCACGACTATACATACGCCTTTGAATTTCTTCTCAGACGTATGCAGGTTTCCTCTAAATTTTTTCCTTCACCGTAAAGCTCGTGGTGTGACTAATCACAGTACTTAAGTTCAGAAAAACTCATTGGTACAGTCGGGATTCGAACTTGCGACCTTTGCGTCGCAGGCAACTGCTCGAACCACTCGGCCACCACGGCTCCCACGGCTCATGTGTAGGTAGCCAACGGTAGTGGCGAGTTCATCGCCTTTACTCAAGCACGACCATACAAACGCCTTGTACTGAATTGGCCGTGGTCGCTGAGGGGTTCGAGCCTGTAAGTAGCCTACCACACCAAGATTGCAAATTTGAAGCCTTGCTGTACCAATGAGTTGTTCTGAACAGTAAAAGTCCTATTCAGTTTTTTTCTAAACCGCAATCGCCTGTTACTTGCACCGCGCACCAAGGTCCCCCTCAATGACACCGGCTAGAGATGGGTGGACATTCCGCAATCTAATTCTAGTGACGGACACTTTGACACTACTTTTATTTAATCACTCCGGCTTACCTCATTCTTCCTCGGCGCTTTTGTGGCTTTGCTTTCCTCATATTAGGGTGAGTTCAGACCGTTTATTATGGCCTGAACGAAAATCAGTTTGACAGTTTGAGCGTGCTTATTTCAGAAACTAGTAATCCTATTTTTAACCATTTTGCATTAGATCAATGAAGGACTATACATATATCATCACACTATTATGCAAGAGAGTGAATAATCAAATTAAACGTGTGAAATAGCGGGGCACAGCTAGTATTATATAAACGCAATAGTATATGGACGGTTGGCATATGCAGAAGCAGCATCAATCATTAGGATTGACCTACGATGCCCTAAGGGTGAAACCTAAAGACGCCAAGCCAGCAGTTGGGGAGAGGGGAGAAGCGTTTAAAATGGGGTTATCCAATGGTGCAGACCTCTCATTGTTCCAGAAGATCCTCGCTAAGTACTACACCGGGCTGGTGATGGGTAGCGATGAGTAAATTGTCCACATTGCCTAAGGAATTCTAGAATTCTCCATTATCCAGACTAACAATCTGTCTCCTTAATAGGTATCCAGCAAAAGGTATCCGACTACAGGAGAGCCTCTGTTTAATTGATTTTGTTTTAGTAATTACATTCAAACTTTTTTCACTAATATGACGATTATTATTACTAGGCCAAGACAGGGGAAAGACAGGGGGGAGCCCTGTCTTTCCACCCCCGCGATCGAGAGCCACCTCCCACCAATTATTCAGGTGCATGTATAGTTCGTCCCGCCATCTTCTTCGCCGTACCGCCTTCTTCTTGGCCGTCCTCGCCTTCTCGTCAAGTTCTGTGGGGTCTTTTGTTGTTTGTTTGGCCCGCAACTTGGCTGCACACGCTTGCAGGCTTGGCTGGACACGTCTGACATGTGACAGACGTGTCCAGCCCAATCCCGTTTAAGTCCATGGCAACCCGCATCGGCTTTTAGTGTTCTGGGGCGTATGATTTTGTAACGGATGCAATCTTTTAATCCAACTCTTAGTAGACTTACACTCCAAAACTGGCTAGTCAACAGCTAGCAAGTTTGCAAATAATATAATAAATAAAAATAAATAATAATATTATGTGGTAGTTACGTGTGCTACCTGATCTGCAAACCTTTATTAAGTCTTAGCTAAAAAAAATCTTTAAGCCTTTTTCCCAGCCTAAGCTTCCTGTGCCATATATAGCATTATGTCGAGTTGTTCACTTCCATTAGACATGCTGACTAGTTTCGACGTTCCCATCCTTCTTGGGACAGTAGACCGTTTTCTTCCCCATGTTACGTAAATGATATTGAGATCTCATTTGATAAAATTCGTTAATTACTTTATCTTTACTGGAAATCACATACAGGTGTTCGTACAAGTGAGATTGATAACCCTTGACATGTTTGGGTACAAAAGAGTAAGCAACCTTTGGCCGGTGATACAAACGAGTCACGATGACGCGCAGATATCTGGGTATATGAGTGCCTACTATATTTATTATCTGTAGATAGTTAACGTTAGTTATCTCGGCACTTATAAGTGCGCGATTCGGCCGTCTGCGTTAGTAGACTTGAGTTTGTGTACGGTGTTTCTGTGTTAGAGTGCTAATCATCTGTTTTTGATAAACTCGTAAGTAAATATATTTGTTACCATTGAAACCGTGATTCATTATCTAATCGTCATCATCTTGCTTCTATGATTATTAAAACTAAATAAGTATCGAGTTAAGTCACTTTAGGTAATACTGTTTGCATATTTGTAATCACAAAAGTTGTTTATATTATTATTACAATAGTAGTATCACTACCCGTGGTGGCCGAGTGGAGTAGTTGTCCGCATTCAACACTGCAAGTTTGAACCCCGACTGCACAAATAAGTTTTCTGAATAAAAGTACAGTGATTAGTCACACCATAAGCTTTACAATGAAAGAGAAAATTGACAGGCAACCTGCATACGTTTGTGAAGAACTTCAAAGGCGTACGTATAGTCGTGCTTTAGTAACGGCGGTTGACTCACCATCTGACTCCTTGGCACCTAAAATATATATCTGGTGAAAGGGGGTATGTGGATACCCTTCAGGTAACCTTGTGGGAAAGCATGACGATATACATTAATTATACTTTGGATATCTCACAGGAATTTTACTGATTTTAAACTAGGCAGAACCTGTCCTTGAAGGTAGCGAGCGATAAACATATAATACATGTGTACATATCAATATATGCTTCGATAAATCTTACACGCAGACAAAATACAAATGCTAATAACATGAATTTTTAATGAAGCCAATGAGGATTGACTCTGCGGCAGTGGACACAGATCCATCGATCCATCACGTCATATAACCTGCCCAGTTGTTATAGAACTGTAGAATTCAACTGACAGCATCCAAAACAACCGCATCTACTCCTTGCTTAAAGAGCAATCAAAATCAAAATATTTTTATTTCACATAGGCCTAGGTGGGCATTTATAAAGCGTCAACAAAGGTGCACGGTTCGGGTAGGTCCTTTCCATGGAGAAGAACTGGCGAGAAACTCCATGGTTACTCTTTTCGCTCGCTGCTTGATTTGTCTCGCCTCTTTCATGATGTAATTTCCTGTGGTCTAGACGATGTTGGTGCTGATATGGTTAACGGTGCTGATCGCTGTGCTGGTGTTGTACCAGCTCAAGGCCTTCTCCAGGTTCTCCCGCTATGGAGTCAAGCACCTCAAACCCCTGCCCTTCATCGGCAACGCTGGGCCCATGTTGCTGCGCCAGACACATTTGTCCGCCGAATGTCAAAATCTTTACCGAAAATTTTCTACTGAAAGGTACGTCACTGAAATATTTAATCATTAGAATGGATTGTAAGCCCTTTTGAAACATGAACGTTATAGTGATCGAATCCGAAATAAGAATAGCAAAAACAAATGTGAACGAAAATTTTATTAAATTTATGAAAAGCATGTTATATTGAATTGGGAAAGATGAGAGAGGAAAGGTTAAAAAAACTGACATATATAGTTTCCGGCGATCATTTACGAAGAGACTGACTCGAAGAGAGTATATAATATTGATGGGAAAATTTTCTTCGACGTCTGTTAATTTTTCTGTTATATTTTTTATTATTATAGGTTCATTGGACGTTTCGAGTTCGTCAGGCCAACAGTTCTCCTCCGTGACTTGGATGTCATTAAGAACGTCACGGTCAAAGACTTCGAGTACTTCCTCGACCACCAGAATATGATAGATAAAGACGTTGACCCCTTCTTCGGTCGGAACTTGTTTTCGCTCAAAGGTAAATTTAACGTGGGCTCTAATCTGAACGATAATATCTTTAAAGTACTTAAATTTTGGAGTTCTTTTTAAAGTGAGGTTTTGTATTGGTACGTTATGATAGTAGAATTGAGCTAGACAAAAGTCTAGCTCAATTCTCTCTCAACTGAAGCAAAAAGCTAGTGAAAGAAGCTCCAGTTGTTGTTATAGCAAATTTTTCGAATAGCTCAGTTGGTAAGAAACAAGTGTCAATGCAGATCGAAAGCAGGGTATTTTATTAGCGGTTGTAGCCGTGCCGCTTTTGGAGGTGCAACACCAGGGTCATCACTCACGCGTAACCGATCCTAACCCCTGATCTATATACAACAGGTCAAGAATGGAAGGACATGCGGTCAGCCCTCAGCCCTGCGTTCACCAGCTCCAAGATAAAAGGAATGGTGCCTTTCATGGTGGAGGTGGGAGAACAGATGATCAAGGCACTTAAAATCAAGATCAACGCTTCTGCTAGTATGAAATTATAATTTACCAATTACCAAATAACGTATAGTATAATCTTTGTTACGGGAAAACATACGGAATAAAAGTGTCTTGTCTTCTCTTAATCCTAATATCGAGGTATATTTTATGTTATACTTCTCTACCCGAATTAACACACTTCCGTAGTTATATGCCGATAAGAGGATGAGCGAGATTGAGGAGTCTTGTCAATCTTTAATGCTTTTAATACGTTTGTTGGGAGCCTTGGGTTTTCTGACTTAACCCAGATTACCGATCCTTTTTTGATACTATTGTGAGAGTTTCAGCCCCAGTAATATTTGTGATTAAATAGGCTCACACCTAATTTCTGCAATTACCCAATTCATCCACAAAGTAGAGTTGGCCTCTTGTCGATAGCTCTGATGAATTTCTAAGTATCTAATCGGAAGTGTACCTCCCCAGAGGGCTACATCGACGTGGACGCCAAGGAGCTGACCTCTCGCTACGCCAACGATGTCATCGCTACCTGTGCCTTTGGGCTCAAGGTTGACTCTCACATGGAGGAGAACAATGAATTCTTTGCCATGGGTAAAAAGATCACAAACCTCGGCTTCCGGAGAGTCCTTATCTATTTGGGCTATACCTCATTTCCTGCTATCATGAAGGTTAGTAGCTATTGGCTATAATTCCATAATTGTTTCGGTGTTTTATTCTATACTACTAGTATGAAAAAACTCGAGAGGTGTCAAGGGACACCCGGATGGAACGAAGTTCAAGAAGCACACGTCACTCACACGGGGGTTATAAATATACAGCAAATAATAGGTAATCTGTAAGACAACAACCTATTTGTATTAACGCCGCCATTTCTCACCTAACAGACTACATGACGACAAGAAACAAAAATAAACAAACAAACCTTTACCTAACCCAACCTACGTACCCAACCTACGTACCCAACCTACGTACCCAACCTACGTACCCAACCTACGTACCCAACCTACGTACCCAACCTACGTACCCAACCTACGTACCCAACCTACGTACCCAACCTACGTACCCAACCTACGTACCCAACCTACGTACCCAACCTACGTACCCAACCTACGTACCCAACCTACGTACCCAACGGTTGGGTAAGAATGTCGTGACAACTTTTCGTAAGAATGTCGTGACAACTTTTCGTAAGATTTTTTTCCGTATAGCCCCCTTTCACAACGCGCGATAAGGAACTTCGTTCCAATAATTTTATTTTTTTATTGTCCAGCCCTTCAGTCAGTCTAGAAGCGTGATGATGAGTGCATCTGCATTCCGCTTGTTTACATGTTTATATATTTAGTCGTTGGGATATTGCCTGTATATTAAGTGTGTTCGACTAAGATTGATTAAGGGCCCGGGTTCCATTCCCAGGACATATTAATAAACAAGTAAAAGCCTAATAAAGCCTCGTCAAACGGTAGCCATACATTTCACACTAAATGCATTAATTTAAATGTTTGTATTCAGATCTTCAACGTGAAGATGTTTGCTGAGGATACCGTCAACTTCTTCAAAAATATGGTGCTGGGAACCATTAAGGATCGAGAGGCACGTAACTTCATCAGACCCGATATGATACATTTGCTCATGGAGGCGAAAAATGGTAAGCAGGCTTATGAGTATAGCTAGATATGCATATAGCAAATTATCACGCAGTGTACATCGCCAGCAGGTACAGAGAGAAGACCTCCAGCTATCTAATCCCTACATGCTCGCCGAGTTGACTGCAAATTCCATGACTCTTGTAGCTTAAATGTGTAACTTGTGCTTCATACATTCACACAATTTATTATTATGATACATTCACTAGGACTAGAAAGTGATGGATGGACTCACACGTGAGTCGTTTGGAGTGGAGTTGGAGAGCGTGAGGAGTATCTACCACCACTTTGAATTCTCTTCTCTTTTTTCTACCACCATTGAAGCTCTGTACGTCTGCGAGTGCGTGCTAACTATCGCATTTATCATCTAGCAGTAGTAAGTCACACCACGAGCTATACGATGAAGGAACATATCTAGAGGAAGGAATTCGGCATACGTTTGAGAAGAAATTCGAAGACGTACATATGTACATACAAGAGAGGTAGGGCATAACGGGTTTCCCGTTCGAATTCGGAGCTGCCCGACTGGGGCAGGACCTCCACCTTACAGAAGTCCGTACCCAAATAACACATTTTTTTTGTGTTGTGTTCCTACGCGGTGAATAAGGTTTCCAGTAATGAGCTCCTTGGGGAGGGGGAGGATTGTTACATTGTGTTGGAAGCAGAGGGATTAAACCCATTATGCTGCCAACACACTATAACTCTCCGAACACAGAGTGGCAACGCGCAAGTTATACTTCGGTATCGTGAGCGTAAATAGGCTACGGTGGTAACCGTTTCCCATCAGGTGGGCCGTATGCTTGTTTGCCACTCTTGTCGTATAAAAAAAAAAAAAAATGTATATCTGTCACGTTGGCACCTAAAATATATCTCTGGCGGAAAGCAGGTGTGTGGGTACTACCTATACACCTCTGGGAACCCTTGTAGGAAGGTGTGAAGGCATATACTAAATACAATATGTAGTGTGTATGTATAGCATACTACATATATGCTATGAGATCTTTTTTGGGATAAAAACAGGTAGATGTTGTGTATCACTGATTTTTTTATTGAAATCATAAAAGCTGTACTTATGAATACCATCATACATAGTCATCATTATTATTTGGTCATTAACATCAACAACTCGGCCACCACGGCTTACTAAGCCGTGAAAGTAAGCTAAGTAAGCCGTGGTGGCCGAGTGGTTCGAGCAGCTGCCTGCGACGCAAAGGTCGCAAGTTCGAATCCCGACTGTACCAATGAGTTTTTCTGAACTTAAGTACAGTGATTAGTCACACCACGAGCTGAACGGTGAAGGAAAACATCGGGAGGAAACCTGCATACGTCTGAGAATAAATTCAAAGGCGTTTGTATAGTCGTGCTGTAGTAACGGCGATGGACTCGCCATCTGTCACGTTAGCACCTAATATACCTCTGGCGGAAAGTGGGTGTGTGGGTATTTCCTATACACCTCTGCCTACCCCTTCGGGGACCCTTGTGGGAAGGCGTGAGGATATATTATTAACATCAACAATATAGCCGCCTCTATTAGATGAATTGCTTATGACGTCACTTCCGGACTGTGAAGGCCAATGGCGATGATGTGATAACTGATTGGGTAAAGGCTGCTCGAGTTCGTCTATAATTTTAAAGCACTGTTAGCTATGTAATCAGTGAGTTGAGGGTTTGATCAGAGTGTAAACAAGACTTCTATCTTGCACTCAAAAAGATGAAAGACTTACTTAGACGTAGAATCTCCCGAGCCCTACCGTAATTCGTATGCTGACAAAAATTTTACGAAGCAGGTTCGGTTTTTTAAACTTATACTGTTTTAAACTAATATCGATTTAAGAAGCAATCTCAATAGATAACTTAAAGGATAAGAGATAGCTAGTCTTGGCTGTTAAAGGATACTATCGTGTTATGGTCGGCTCTGCCATGTAATTTGCAGGAAGTATTAGATAATAAACAATCAAAATAATACCATGTGTATATTCCACATTAATTGGCCTAGGTCTAAACTAGGCATTTTATATATTTATTTATCTTTTAAATTAGCACGGCGACGTGGTCATTTACGCTAATTTGGAAAATAATTGGTTCAACGAATATTATAACAAAAGTAAAAAATACATAAGAGTAGTAAATAAGGTTCATTATAAAATATATATGCCTTCTTTCTGCGTATGCCACACTCATTCAAAATCACCTTCCGTTCACCTGCCAGCACATCACATTCAGGACTTGAGTATAACCCGTTACCTCAAGCTTCGCAACCAGAGGTAAATAAAGTGGGTGTAGTTTTTTTACCATGACCTGATAATTTTTTTAATTTACCAGGTAAATTGACGCACGACGTGAAAGACAAAGACGCCGACGCTGGCTTTGCTACTGTAGAAGAATCCGACGTCGGCAAATCTCACGTTGTTAGAGGTATGGACATTAATAATTTGTTTTTAAGTATGCTAATGGTTATGTTCTTATAAAATAAAAGTCTGCTTGACAATCCTCTTAATACGTCTCAAATGAAATTGAAAACACGTGGGAAGCTGAAAACGTGAAACTTTAATTGGATATTTGTACCTCTTTCAAGCGAAAACTATTGAATGGAATTGCATAGAGATGGAATATTATCCAGATAAACATATAGTCGGGGATACTTATCCCAACTTACCTTTCCGGTAGTTGTGGTACAGTATACGGGTATGAGACCCCGGCTTCCCTAGCTATTACTGTCCTATCCCTTGCCCTCCTGGGCGGTAATATCCAACATTTCCTATTTCCCACTCTAACTTACCAATATTCCTTTTCACACCACCTATCCTTCCCTTTCCCTATTCCTACCCTCTCCGCCAATCCAACGTCTGCCGCGCGGATGGATGCATGGCTAGGGGCAAGCCTAGTCGTTAGCGTGCCACACTGCCCTGGGACCACTTTCTGGTCATAGCCCGAATGCGTGGCCTCTTTAAACGATGGCGACACCGAGAGGCCGAGCCTACGAGTGTTTTGGAAAGAGTAAAAGTGGAAAATCTACAAGAAAAAGAAAAGAAAGACGAGTATGTAGTGAAACTGAAAGAAAGTTTTAAAGGCATAGAAGAGATAGGTATGATTGAAGATTTGTGGGAGACATTTAAGACAGGGGTCGTGAATGTTGCTATTGAGGTATGCGGGGTAGCTAAAAGAAGGAAAGGAAGAAAGAACTATAATGTGTGGATGGATAAAGATGTACAAAGGGCTGTGCAAGAAAAGAAGAAAGCATGGTTGGATTGGTTAGCAACAAAGGCTAACCAAAAAGTTGAAAAGGCAACGGATGACGAGATAAAGGAAGCAAGAACGAAGTATAAAAGACTGAAATCAGCAGCGAAAGAAGTTGTGTCTAGAAAGAAAGAAGAACGAAAGCATGATTTTGATAGGAGGCTCACTGAAGATTTCCAGTCAAACATCAAGTTTTTCTGGAAATCCATCAAAACAGCCAGAGGAAACACTTCCACCTCGGAGCTGAGTACAATCAGGAGTCAGAATGGGAGCATTATAAAAGGAGAAGAATGTGTGTTAAAGAGATGGAAAGAGTATTTTGAAAGTTTGTTTGAAAGAGAGGAAGTGCAGGTACAGCATCCGGCACCTTCCATGGAAACGAATATAAATGTGGATGAAAGTGAGATAAGCATGGATGAAATAGTGAAAGCGTTGAAAAGTATGAGATTAGGTAAGGCTGCAGGGTATGACAGGATTACCGTCGAGATGCTGAGGGCCGGACAGTGCATAGTGGCTAGCCAGCTGTACCGCCTTTTCAATTTGTGCTGGCGAAGTGGGCAAGTACCGGGAGACTGGTGCAAAGCCGTAATCGTGCCATTGTTTAAGGGAAGGGGTCACGGCAGGACTGCATAAATTACCGCGGTATAAGCCTTCTCAGCGTCGTCGGGAAATTGTATGCGAAAGTGTTGATTGAAAGGGTTGTGAATGAAACAGATGAAAAGGTATGGGATGCACAAGCGGGATTTAGAAAGGGAATGGGATGTACGGATCAGGTCTTTTCCTTGCGGTGCATAGCCGAAAAGAGCTTGGCTAAAAACAAGATGGTCTATTGCGCGTTTGTGGATCTTGAAAAGGCCTATGATAGAGTGGTGAGGAATGAATTGTGGTCAGCATTATCCGTGAACGGTGTGAGCAGCAACCTCGTGCGGGCATTGCAATCTCTATATAGGGATTCTAGTGCTTGTGTGAAGATAAACGGGGCCTACACTGAATGGTTTAATATCGAGAGAGGTGTTAGACAGGGATGTGTAGCGTCACCGTGGCTGTTTAATCTGTTCATGAACAATTGCTTGACAGATTTAAAAGAGAATGAAAGTGGTTTGAGAATGAATGAGTTACTCGTCAAGTGTTTTCTGTATGCTGATGACCAAGTATTACTTGCGTCTACGGCCTAGGAGTTGCAGGAGATGGTAACTGCTATGAGTGGAGCTTTTATTAGAAAGGGAATGAAGATGAATGTAAAGAAGACGAAGGTATTGGTGTTTGAAAGAGATGAGGCAGTGTCAGAGTGCAATATCGTGATTGGAGATGAACAAATTGAACAGGTGAATGAGTTTGTGTATCTGGGATCAAAGTTTACAAGAGATGGAAAGTGTGAGAGTGATATTGAAAGAAGAGTGAATGCAGGAAACATGGTGAATGGAGCTTTGCACTCCTTCATGGGCAGTCGGAATGTGTCTTTCAAGGCTCGTTCGGCTGTGCATGGGGGAGTGTTGGTTCCGACACTCATGTACGGAAGTGAAAGTTGGGTATGGCAGAAGAAGCATGAAAGCCGAATAAATGCAGTTGAGATGAGAGCGTTAAGAAGTATGATAGGAGTTAAACTGAGTGACAGGATAAGAAATAGTGAGATAAGGAAACGTTGTGGTCTGAAAGAAGATGTAGTGACAAAAATTGAGAAAGGTATGCTGAGATGGTTTGGCCATGTCGAGAGAATGAATGAAGAACGATTGACGAAAAAAGTGTATAAGGCGAGTGTGAATGAAAGTGTTGGAAGGGGTAGACCTAGACGGACGTTTCTAGACCAAATTAGGGACGTCTTGAACAAAGGTCAGGTCAAGAGTACCCTAAACCGAAGAGCATGTATGAAGAGAATAATGAAAGTGGACGAAGCGAAAGAAGTATGTAAGAATCGTAGCAAGTGGAAAGAAGTGGTCTCTGCCTACCCCAACGGGAAAGAGGCGTGATTATATGTATGTATGTATGTTTAAACTTAAACATATTGGATTTATTTTATTACCGAAAAAAATCGTAAAAACAATAAAATCTGAATGCGAACAATAGCTTTTCAAATGTTTTATCTTAATTCAATTCCTAAGTATCAAAGAACAAATATTGAATTCTTAAAGTTCACGGACGGATATCTACCGACTTACCCTTACTAAATTACCATACTTATTGACCGTTCCGAATGTCAGTCATTACCGCAATTTAAGACCAATCTATGTATGATATCCTTCACAGATTGGTCGGACATTGACCTTGTGGCTCAAGCGGTTCTGTTCTTCATCGCTGGCTTCGAGACTATATCCTCGGCCTCATCATTCTTGCTGCACGAGATGGCTGTGAACCCCCACATCCAGGAGAGACTGTACCAAGAGATCAAAGAAAACCATATCAAGAACGGGGGCAAATTTGACTACAACTCAGTTCAGCAGCTACCTTACTTGGACATGTGCATTTCAGGTAATGTTTATGTCGTTCATCACCATCAGTTAGACTGCATGTCTGTTCGGGACTTTAATACTTATATCAATCAACCAAGGGATCGAAATTGCTTAAGATGTTCGCACGATTGCAAGCTAATTAGGTATATAGCTGGTAGATGCTTGTCATCAGGCAGACAAACTTTTTATTTATACAACAAGAGTGGCAAACAAGCATACGACCCACCTGATGAGAAACGGTTACCGTTGCCAATTTACCGAACTATACCGAAGTATCACGTGCGCGTTGCTACTCTGTGTTCGGAGAGTTATAGTGTGTTGGCAGCATAATGGGTTTAATCCCTCTGCTTCCAACACAATGTAATAATCCTCCCCTCTCCCTCCCAAGGAGCTCATTACTGGAAACCTTATTCACCGCGTAGGAACACAACATAAAAAATTGTGTTATTTGTCTACGGACTTCTATGAGGTGGAGGTCCTGTCCCAGTCGAGCAGCTCCAAATTCGAACGGGAAACCCGTTATGTCCTACCTCTCTTACACTCTCTACTCAATATAAGGTCAGCAAACTCGCGATTTACTGTAAAGAGTGTGAGAGATATGCAATAGTATAAACGAAATACATACATACATATCATCACGCCAAGTCCCTAACGGGGTAGGCAGTATAACCATAATATATATATATATATATATATATATATATATATATATATATATATATATATATATATATATATATATAATAAATAATAGTATAAACGACAAACGTGTCAATATTTAAACAATACAGCTATTCCTTTATGGATAACAATGGAAGCTTTAGTAACTGCAGAAGCACGAGACTACACTGGAGGAGTGACTGAAAGGTGTACAAATATCGAATTGTATGTAGAGTAGTGCTATGTTTAAGAAAATTGTGTAAGTTTGTAATAGCTGTGCTGGCGTTCCTTAAAGTGCGTCAACTCAATGAATTCTCAATATTCCAGAGATCCTGAGGAAGTGGCCTCCCGCAATTGCCATCGAGAGGCTATGCATCAAAGACTACAACATCGGGAAACCCAATGCCAAGGGTAAAGACTATATTGTAAGTCCAGAGTAGCTTAGCATTTTGTGCTAAACTACTATATAAGTTACACACACACATACACAAAGAACATTCGTTTCAACAACCGTTTCTCTCACAGCTATACATACATACGGCCTCTGAATTACTTCTGAAACACATGTGTATACCACAAGGGTGGCAAAAAGCATGCGGTCAGCCTAATAATAAGCGATTACCGCCGCCTTCGGATGCTTGCTACACCAGGGGTGTCGCAAGCATGCGCGCGCTGCTTACCGTGTATTTAAAACTTATTATCCGATCTATATAAATCTGATTCGCTGTGCAGGTCCGGAAAGGCGAATCCCTGATAATACCAACGTTTGCCATTCACCGCGACCCCACGTACTTCCCCGACCCAACTAAGTACGATCCTGAGCGCTTCTCCGCAGAGAACAGGCACAAGATCCAGCCGATGACGTACATCCCCTTTGGCTCTGGTCCTAGGAACTGCATTGGTGAGCATTTTACAATGATTATGAAGAGCCAGGTTTTACTTTGCTTATATACAGTGAGTGACAAAAATTGAGAAAGGTATGCTGAGATGGTTTGGGCATAACGAGAGAACAATTGACGAAAAAAGTGTATAAATGTTGGAAGACCTAGTAGACATAGGCGGACGTTTCGAGACCAAATCAGGGACGTCTTGAAAAAAAGCCAGGTCAATAGTACCCTAAGCCGAAGGGAATAATGAAAGTGGGCGAAGCGAAACAAGTATGTAAGAATCGTAGCAAGTGGAAAGAAATGGTCTCTGCCTACCCCTACGGGAAAGAGGCGTGATTATATGTATGTATTACTTTGCTTATACAAGTAGCTAGCTGCCGATAAGGGGCTGTCTTCGCCGATAGCCACTCGCGATACTATACCGGCTACGAGCGAGTCAGTTTTCACACGCTCGTAGTCTTAATTATATACAAATTTATTTATCATGTGTGGTGACTGATCTAGCAACATTATACAGGATTTTTTGAAATCTATATAGAGAAAGCAGTACCCCAATCGAACAAATCTAATTTCGAACAGGAGTTACTTTGTGCCCATCCTCTTTACAACTGCTCTCTTAGCATAACCTGGGGACATGACGCAATCAGCATCCGTCACAGTGAATTTGACGGAAGTCTTCGTCAGACAATAGTACTGAAAGTAGTCAGTGACATGCTTCAGCAAAGGGTGCATAGAATAGTCCCTCAAGCCAGCTCGAAACCGCCGTATGGCCAAGGAAATACGTTGCATCAAATAGGTTGTAACTGTAGCAGTCCAAGGTCTGGCCTTGGACTGCTACAGTTGCTAGACACAGTTCAGTGACAATACTACCTTCTTTTTCTTCCTCTCTCCTCAGGCTCAAGATTCGCTCTGTGCGAGGTGAAAGTGATGGCAGCGCAAATTCTGCAGAATTTCGAAGTGAGCGCCAGTGACAAGACAGAAGAACCAGTGACGTTGGCTACTGACACCTTTAACCTTCGCATCAAGAGAGGTCATTGGATCAGACTGAAGATTAGGAAATAATAATTGTGGTCTATTCTCTTATGTCTTATCTACCCTACTAGTCATGCAGGTCTGTCTAGCACATCCAGACACTTCGCAGATATTTCAAGGATACTCATCTCATTTGCTAAGCAAATTAGCTAATTATGAGTATAACTTCGTACCTTCGCACCAAGGTCCCCGAAGTGGGAGGCAGAAATGTAGGAGCATGACATTTCGTATTTTTTTTTCTTCTCCTCTTCACTTTCTCTCCTCTTGAAGGGGTCATTTTATCGGACCTTATAATATTTTTTATTGTTATATTTACTTTTCATTTAAATTATTTAATATGTATAGTAGTTTTTTTTTATATTATATATTAATAGTACTGATATTACTGTACATAAGCTATTTTGTTATCTTTTCTTAAAATAAATAACGATGAGATTTATCTGTGATATTACTACGATTAAAATAGTTTTTTTTTTCATCTTCATGTTTTCACGAAAAAGTATAGTAGAGGTGTAAGACCAAGCTCATATCGCTGATATCTATTTTAGGAGCCAACATTTATGTTTCATGTCTTGTATGTTTAAGAGTTTTTTAACCAAACCAAAGTATTGCTTTAGGGGGATGAACACAATAGGTATTTTATCATCGGTTACTTGAGAGTATTAACCTGTGAGAATGTCGACAAACAAATGATAAGACAGAGTGAAATAAAATAAAAAAAAAACAATTCTGTTAGCATCTACTTTGTGGGAAGGCGGGAAGGGGTAGCACTCCGACATTTATACCGACACAGGAGATAAAAGGTTTTTTGGTACCAAAGTGTCAGGCACCGATTGCGACCGAAGCACGACTATACTTCTTTGAAATTTCACTTAAGTTTGCAGGTATGCAGTATCTAATTTTTTATTTAAAAAAAATTGTTTAGTAACATTAAAATATCTTATCATTACTATTAGCATGTTACGCCATCTATGCCATAATTGTAAAACTATTACATCACTTCACACACTTTGGTCTACACATTAAAGTAATGCCGCGCCATCTATGAGGCAGTAGTAAAAAATTCTCATTTATTCACTCCTACCTATACTATTTTTCATAATAATAATAAAATAAGTGTCAAACAAGGTACAATAAGACAAAAGAAAAATCATTAATTAATATTATTTCATCAGGTGCATTTTCGTATATTGTGATAATTGCCTTTTTGACAAAAATTTGCAGAAGTCTTAAAGTATTTCCACCATCTCATAGATGGCGCTGTAAGTAGAAACTAGACGTTAAATAATAGAATATTTTCAATGTATACGTGGGTGCTACGCATGAAATAAATGGTTTCGATCCCCGATCCTTTCTCATGTGTTTGCCAGGAGTCAGTTCGGGGAACTGTTAATCGTGAGCGAAGGTATATGTGAAGTGGGTTAACACCCACAATATGCACGTCTGCCTTATTTAAAGAACTTAAGTACAGTGATTAGTCACACCACGAGCTTTACGGTGAAGGAAAACATCGAGAGGAAACCTGCATACGTCTGAGAAGAAATTCAAAGGCGTATGTATAGTCGTGCTTGATTAACGGCGATGGACTCGCCATCTGTCCCGTTGGCACCAAATATACCTCTGGCGGAAAGTGGGTGTGTGGGTATTTATTACATATATACCTCTGCCTACCCCTTCGGGGACCCTTGTGGGAAGGCGTGAGGATATATTATATTATATATATATATTATTTATTATTTAAAGGAACCTTCTATGATGACGTGAGGATATTGTTCGGGATTAAGCGATGAAGAAAGAAGTTGGGTGCTTTAGGTTATAGAGTTTTAGTTTCAGTGTACATTTTAGACTTGTTGATCCATGATGGTGTGGATTCATTCCCAGTCGCCGAGAACGAGGACATAGTTGGGATTGGACAATACAAAATAGCTGAATTTGAAAGCGCTGGAGAGGCGATGCAGTGTCGACAGGTATTATTAAACTTATTTATGTGCTAAAATTAACTTTTGTTAAATGAAATCTCAATTCACATTAATAAATCGTATATTTCTTCATAATTCACATATTCAAGAAATAATACATTACGTTTGTCCTTCAATTGCACAATACACAACGAATGTTCCTTACATACTATGGAAGTAATTACAAATTAAATCTAGACGAGAAAACAATTAACATCTACAAATACTAGATTACTGGAAATATGCACCTTTTATTACGTTTCAATAGAATTGTATATAAAGGAAGAAACTTACTTTCTTTAATATTTTATTTAATTGTTTCAGAAATATATAAAAAATATAGAAATTGCTTTTTTCCTTTGAAAAATATATGGGACATTGTTTGATTCATTCGTGTAGAAAATACGCACATTTTCTCTTTCTGAGTAAAATTTACTGTTGTGTTCAGTACCGACTAGCTATCGTAATAAGATCATAATTGTAAATATCTAATTATAATCAAGTAAATTGTGACATACGTTATAATCGTTGTTCGTAATAAGACACGACTTTGTACTGTCGGGGAGTATATATATTAAACACACTTTTCACGGCCTTTTTATGATAAAAATGCCACTTTCTTAACGACGAGGAATAATTATTTCACTTCATTGATGATAAATAAAATGTGGACAATAAAGATAATATCATTTAAATAACAATGTTAAAATTTGAGAAATAAAGTCATTTTTCTTTTTATTACAAAATGGATCTATTTACAGAAAAATATTATAATTTATCTTACATCACAGCAAATGCCTGAGAGTCGCAAACTTAAGTCTAATAATAATAAATTCAAAATTGTCAATTTATGTTTCTTTTAAAATCTAAAATTAAAAAATCTTCTCATTTGTCAAACTAAGTAATCTTTGGCCTACAGATCTTTTGTTTTGTCATTTTGTCTATTGCACAATTGCGCCAATACATTGTTCGCCTTAACAACAATTATATCATTTAAATCTTTAAACTAACACTGAGACGGCAGACATTTTAAATATAAAACATATCTTTAAATGGACATGATGATCTTATCATTAGAGACGACGAAATCACGAGAAGAGAAATCACTAAATTAAGTACATTTTGACACTTTATAGTTAATACATATGGCAACTTGAAATAACCTTAGGGCTACGATGAAACAAACACACGAGCTTAACATAATTATAAATTAAATAAAGGGAATGTACTCAAATATAAATGTTAATATTTCTTTGATCTGCTTACTCACTCACACGCTCCCACTAAACGGTAACAACGATTAAAAAATAGTTTATCAAAAGTTCGTACTCCTAAACAACCATTAATTACAAACTCTTCGTGAAACGGAACTACACTGCTCTCCAAATAAGAATAGGATCGTCAGAGCGTAACTTTGCCTCCATCCGGAAGTACCCTTTTATCAGTATTATATCACCATCCAAAGAATACAATCAATGGAGAGTTAATAATTTCCAAATGCGATAAAGACAGAAAGATTTTTTTTTGTTCGGAAAGCGATACGTTAAATTAGGCACACGGGAAATCCTATTCTTATTACTGAAGACCTATTCTTATTACTCAAAGTAATCGCTTCCCTAAAATAATATGGACATTTGAACAAGTTATCTAATTGACAGGGCATACCGGCACACCTTCCAATGAACAAATGTTTTATGCTTAACGTACAAGGTCACATCCATTGATCGACAACATATCATATATTGAGCCTAACTTGATTATAACACCCATTAACGATTCTGAATACACCTACCTAAACATATTGAGGGTTGAACGCGCAATGAACACCACGAACTTTGTGACTGAATCAATTTCTCATTGATACCACATTGCATAATAGAAGATTGATGCTAACTTTTAAGCTAGGATCATACATTTTTAAAGATCTTTTCCATGACCAAAGCTAGAAAGAAATTACCGACTCAGCACCGGACGTGGTGTGTCCAGTCCAATAATATTGTACGCAATTACTTTAGTGTCGGATTAACATCTCCAATTAGTATCGTGATGCTTACCGATTGGTGCAACCCCTCAACCCTAATATAATATCATTAGACACACGGAGAATTCACAAATTCTGAGATTGCATCTAAATCGTTGCTTTGCAGGTTTCTAGCGAGATTCTACCGCAATCTTTTATCTTGACATTGGCGTTACCAAATCTGTAGGATATTGTAATTGCAACAGCTGTTAGGTGTTGCCAGTTTCATACATTGGTTCTTAAAGTTTACCATCCTTTGAAAAAAATTTAAGTCCTACGTAGCTTCGGAATGTAAACTGGACTTACGCCGAGACTATTGTCACCGTTTTGGTCAGATTCCGTTATTAAAATTTTGACTAATAAATAATTGCACCTCGCTCTGATGCCGCTCACATTCGAACTCCTGGACTCAATAATTGTGATATTCGAGCCGCTTGACTCCTCACTGTACCTTACCTTAATTCCGTCAACATCTTTAAACTAACTCTGAGCATCGTCATCAACAAGTTATAAGCCTAAACCTTACTATTTAAACTAGGAGTAACTCAGATCTTCTAGCTCTGATTTGACTTTGATGAAGTTGGGATTGTCTGTCTTGAAGTCGGGCCCCTTGTTGCCGAACTGGTAGACGAGGCGGGCGGTGGGCACCGACACCAAGACGGACTGCCTGTAGTGGTACCTCATGGCGCGGCTGAACTTCTCGAAGGTCATGTTGTTGTTCTGCTTCATGTTGCCCCACAGTTTTGCCACTTCATCCGGTTTCACAAACCTGGAATTCAAAAAGAGAAATACCTGTTAAATAAATGTGGGTAGTAACAATTTCGTGGACTAACCAACGGCGAGACAGGCACACCTGGATACCTTTGCGACTGATGAATGTGGACGAAGCGAAAGAGGTATGTACGTCGAGAGAGATAATAGAGAAAATATATCTCCCTAAGTAAAAAAATTGATTTTATTAACGTCATTTTACGCAAGAAATAGCAGTGTTGTCTGCGATATTATACATTTATACTATATATTGGGAATAGAGCTAAATGCGTCATAGGTTTATGAATGGTGGCCGATGTACTTCGTATGACAATTGATGATGATAACGACGAAGGTGATGTAAGGCATGTAATAATAGCGAGGCAGGTGTTTGCTTGATCGGTCGCTCAAATAGATAACATCACAATTTATAATTTTATAAAAATATCAATGTCTGTGTGCATGTTTGTTACTGGATATGATGAGGTTCAAGCATTTATTTGTATCTATATCCTCACGCCACACACCCACTTTCCGCCAGAGATATATTATAGGTGCTAACGTGACAGATGGCGACTCCATCGCCGTTACACAAGCACGACTATACAAACGTCTTTGAATTGCTTCTCAGACGTTCGCAGGTTTTCTCTCGATGTTTTCCTGCACCGTAAAGCTCGTGTTGTGACTAATCACTGTACTTAAGTTCAGAAAAACTCATTGGTACAGTCGGGATTCGAACTTGCGATCTTTGTGTCGCAGGCAACTCTCGGACTCGGACCACTCGGCCACCACGGCATTTAAAATTATTGTATATAATAAAAAATATCACGTAAGATAAAATATACATGCAAGCTGACATATGTAAGTTATAAAAATGGCTAGCAATGTGTACATATAAAAGCATGTACAACATATTTTACTTGTACATTAAATATTAATCAAGGGTCTCGCATAAACCTGTTAACAGCCCATTAATTGACACTATTACAACAACAATTCTAAAAACGTATATATATACAACACTTGGCATACCTTTGTAATTATTTCTAAGCAATATTTTACTGCATGCTCTATGCAATAATACGTACATAATACATATAAACGTGGATATATAAATAATAAAATTCAAGTTCGACTGGAAGCGCTAATAGCAGGTCCCTTCATATAATTTAATGCTCATTATGCCAGCCTTTGATGGACTTATATAGTCTAGTATATTGTATAGCAATCGTGTCAAGTTCTGATACAAAGTGTCCAGATAATTGTGATCAGAGTCAAGGATGGCGGCTCGAAGTCATTATCAACGCTTCGAGCAAACGTGACGAGTGTGCATGAGCGAGAGAGCACTATCACAACAAACACACACGAACAGTACACATAGTAGAGTAGACGGCCGTCTGGTCTAGTGGTCTGAACTCCTGACTGCGACGTTTAAGGTAGCGGGTTCGGTTCCCACTGAGGGCAGATATTTGTGTGATGAACATGTATTTATATCATTGTCTAGTTACCTCAACACAAGCTATACTTAATTTGGGACTATGTCAATTGGTTTTGAATTGTCCCAAAGTATTTTTTTTTCATGGCTGCGATTTCCGTCACACAGATCTTCGGTGCTTGGACCTGCACAGTATTTTATCTACTGCGTATTGTGTTGCGTTCTGCGGTTACGATAAGATATGATACGATATAGTAAACTCTATGTTTGCTAAATTAAGTTACTGCTTGTGTTTGTACTGTGACTGTATGATGTCTGTTGAAGCATTGCAGCCTCGTCAGTGGCCGCAAAAATTGCCACGACACTCGATTAGCTATTCAATGTAGCTGGTAATAAATTGTATAATTACTTGACGTTCTCAGATGATCGATTTTATGAATAGTCGTTTTGTTTGGTATCGTCAATGTCATCGGAGGTTTTTCAAGAGGCCCTATCTGTTAGTAATCTTTCAGAGTGACTCGCAATATTTGCTCTACAATTTAAAAGAATCAAGAATTTGCGATAATTTGGATTTTCTAACCAATATTTTGAGACCTAGTGTGATTTACTATACAGGGTACAGGATGGAGTCATTCAAAAGGGATAAAAACGCAAGTGTTCCTGTAACCTAAAGTGTAACCAGAAATACTAAATTTGTCTGTTGCTAAGCATACCCTAAACATATGTTCTCTAATATATTCTAAGAGTTGAATTATTTTTGAAACAAAAGAAAGCTATCAAAAGAGAACTTGGGAGTCGATGTCGATTTTTAAAGTATATTCATATATATACTCACACTTTCCCACAAGGGTCCCCTAATGGATAGGCAGAGGTGAATAGGTAGAACCGACACCTCCACTTTCTATTTCGAGTGCATATTTTTTAAGTAAATTTATTTGAATTCCTCTTCGTATCGTCAACGCAGTATTCAGGCAAGTTTCTATGTTCTATAGGTCTTAGTACAGTACAGTCTCGTGGCCCTAATGCGGCTGACACAAGGTGTACTTCTAAGTATAATGCTAAGTACCTTCCTGCCATTATACTAACATAGTTAATTACGGTCTTCTGTTATTCAATACTAACTTGTATCTTGTTAAGTTACCTCACAAAGTTTGCAGTAGTATTTGCAACATGCATTCAGGAAGAATTTTGGACACGCCAGTAATGCGTAAATACGTTGAAGATAAAGAAGTTTGGCTCTAGTTCCTTCTGCGCATGCGGCTTCCTTGGTAGCTCATAAACGGCACAAATTTGTGGATGTCTCTAACTATTCTGAATCTTTTTCTTTTCTCAATTCGGGTTTTTTTTTATACAATAATAATTTTCCTTTTTTTTTTATTTTAATTTATTCCATGTCTTGACCAGAATTAGTTACAGTACTGATGACAATATTTGTGTCACTTGTTTAATTTGTCTAATTTGTGAATGTGAGAACATTGTAGGCTTTGTAGATTCTTAGATCTTGCTAACATTGTTATAATTATCTTGTTTTATGTATGCTTTGTATAGTAAGCAACGACCTATTGTCGGGCCTACGTTGTTCCCCCATACTTGGGTACTATTGCTGTAACGAAAAAAATATTGTATATGCCTAATGATTTGAAAAGAGTAACCATGGAATTTCTTGCCGGTTCTTCTCCATGGAAGCGACCAACCCGAACCGTGCTTCTTTTTCGACGTTTTATAAGTGCCCATCTGGGCCTATGTGAAATAAAAAGATTTTGATTTGATTTGATTTGAATGCCTATTAACGAAGGGAACTTATACATATGATCTAAGTATGCGTTCTATAGGCCTTTGGACCCGTGATTACCGAATGGTTTGAGTAGTCGCCTGCTGAATGAAGATTACAGGTTCGAAGCTTGACGGTCTGTGTCAACGGTGAAGAAAAACATCGAAAGTTAGAGCATACGCTTAGAATAAATTCAAATGCGTGTGTATAGTCGTGCTTGAGAGACGGCGACGGACTCTCCTTCATTTACCTTGGCACCCAACTATATTTCCAGCGAAAAGAGGTGGTTAAGATGAAGTCTCTACGTCTTAGCACAAGTAGGGGAAGTGTACTAAGTAAATGACCAACGCCTAGATTCATAACTAATTACTAACCGTGACAATAGAATCATTCGCTGCCATTAATGTATAATTTCGTTCAATAATAACTTTCCCCTTGTAATTATCATGTTTAGCATTGAACCACTAGGTCGAATGCAAATAGGCGATCTGAATCGCTGGGGAATTTATTTGCCATAAAACGTTTAAGTGCCAACCGTGACATTGGCAGACGTTGGCGTGTTGGTGCTCACTGTAGTTTTTCTATATTTTTAATTGCAGTTTTTCTGCCAACGTCATTGGGTCGCATCCTGATCGATTGCTCCACAGCATCTGTTTTCAATAGTTTGTTTTCAATAGTTAATAGGTGCCGTTTGTCACGCTTCCGACTTTGTCACTTTATGAACCGCCTCTCGCTGCCTGTCATTATGTTTGCTCACAATATTGTATGGAAATACAACGTGTGATGGAGGCTCTAAGACCCTTTCCCCTATTGTTATAAATAATGACGTATGTTTGGCCTTGCTGTGTGCTTAGCTAATGAACTAACTACTACCGACAGGTCTACTACATTTAGTAATTACCTTATTACTTGATATTACTGGCTCTCTATACTCTCTGACTCGGCGTGATGATATGATGATGATGATGATGATGATTACGACGATACGACTGAAGTCATCTTGTTAAGTAATATTTTTGGATGTGTGCCTATATATAGAGATTTGTTAGTCTAGAAAGAATTGGTACTCTAATCTGTCTACCTGAAGCACTTGGGACGATGATCTGATGTGATACTATATATTTTATTCGCCGTGGTGGCCGAGTAGTTCATGTAGTTGCGTACAACACAAAGATCGCAAGTTCGAGTCCGAGCTATACGGTGAAGGAAAACATCGAGAGGATCCTGCATATATTTGGGAAGAAATTCAAAGGCGTATATGTATAGTCGTGCTTGAGTAACGGCGATGGACTCGCCATCTGTAACGTTGGCACCTAATATACATCTGGCGGAAAGTGGGTGTGTGGGTATTACCTATACACCTCTGCCTACCCCTCCGGGGACCCTTGTGGGAAGGCGTGAGAATAAAAAATATTTTTATTTGGTTTTTCATCGTGGAGAACGCATCTCACTCGGTGGCTTACGAGAGTGCGCCAGAGTGTTGGCAGCCCATAACGCCTGCCTAGTCACCCAGCCAAGTAATTCCCCAAACATGAGTACAAGTCAAATTTAAAAGCGAATGTCGTATTATATCATTAACCTTGCGCAAGCGTGGTATGAACTATAAAAATGTGATTCATACAAATTTGGATGCTCAGTGCGTACGGGCGAGGCCAGCTGCTGGCCTTCTGTGTATCGCTGCATCAGTTAGGCCAAGGATCCCCTGTGACCCTACGTGACGCGCATTGAAGCTAGTTCAACGGGTTTGGGGAGAAAATGCTCTCAAACGTAATTGAAGAGGGCGTACAATTGCATAGTTACTTCCTTACGTGTTGAAGTTTTAATGTGCTTATTAATGTCTGCTACGTGACAGGTGACGCTAAGAATATATTCAAACTTCGTTCTGTAACAATAGGTTTTGTGATTGTAAACAACGCGATGAAACGTGTACATGGTGGTAGGAATTAGGCCATGATTACGACAACGTTAATGACACTATAACGTGAGAAGTTTATCCTTTAATATTTTTTATGGATTCCCCAATGTCCACTGTCATGTACCTCCACATCACTACATAACATAAAACATAGTCCCCCGCCGCGTCTGTCTGTTCACGATAAACTCTAAAACGGCTGAACGGATTTTCATGCGATTTTCACCAATAGATAGAATAAGACAAGAGGAAGAATCTAATGTTAAACTTTAACCAATTGTTGTGAAGTTTTTGGGTAAATTAGTCAAGTCAACCTGCTTGGGAGATTTCATCCTCATTTTCACTTCCATCATAATATCATCAAAACCCTGCCCTTTACCTATGTATATATCGCAAAATAAACAGTACACTATTTCTCGAATACAATTTAATTTGTTTGCTCGTTAATTAAATGGAGGTGCAACGTGTCATTAACAAGGCACTTTAGTGATCGGATCTCGTTCTGGTGACGTCATAGCTAATGACCACAGACATTTGTAAATACAGCTGATATCTATTATATTTATTTATCCCACTTTCATGTCGAAAGGCTGAAAGTAAGAGAGAACTACATACATACACATCACCACAGGCAGAGAGTATAGAGCGCCAGTTCTCTCTAGCCTTACATACCTCTTTCGCTTCTAAGAGAGAAACTATTTAAATTCTTTATTTAAAAAAAGTAATAAGCAATCCTTTTTGTTTAATGTATTTTTTTTAAGTAATTAATATATCTCTGGCGGAAAGTGAGTTTGTGGGTACAACCTATACACCTCTTCCTACCCTTTGGGGACCCTTTTGGGAAGGCGTGAAGATTTACATATATGTATTTTTTTTCGATTGATGGTTGTTTGTATCGCACCAGAAGGGTTGAACGAAATTGGATGACTTAATGTCACAGAGATAGTTTATAAGCTGGATTTTATTTTAGTAGTAGTTATTAAACATTGTAAATTTTATAGACATATATATAGATCCTTCTTCTTAAACTGCTTGCATAAAAGCTAGTATCAATAGACAGAGGCAGGCATAGAGTAGGTAATGTCCCAGCCGGAAACTTAAAGATTAGGGCCAATCTCATCCAGGTATGACTGTGCTAGCACAAAGGCAGTTTTAATTTAAGTTCGGCAAAGTAAAGATACCTGTACAAGCTCACTTAATTCAGGGTCGGACGTTTGCTTTGCATCTTTGTAGCATATACATACAGTGTATAATAACATATGCATGATTAAAGAATGTTCCACAGGACTGGTTTCTGCGCATCATATTAGTGAGTTATTTGAACCCAAGTATGACGCACATACAAACGTATTTAAACACTATTATAAATGTGAAAGTTTGTACGTTTGTAACTCAATCATGCAAGAAGTGAGGAATGGACTTGGATGGCATTTGACACAGATTTATTTTTTACAAACATTGCCAGTTTACTAATAAGATAATTTTTATTACAACAAGAACATATTCAGAATAAAATCTACTAATTGGAAGTGAAAAAAACTTATTTGCGGTAAATTTGGTCCTATATTGAGGAAGGTTTATGAGCAAGATCCGGATCGCCATGCAACCACGCAAGGATCATAATATTATATGTAAAACTAGCTGTACCCGCGGCTTTACCCGCATTAAGTTCAGACATACGATATCTAAAAAACCTTATTGAATCACTCAATCTATTGATGACTCATTACCATCCGTTGCGTAAAAGATCTAGACATTCGGAGGGCAAATAGCGACTTTGTTTTATACTAGGTAGAGTTTTAAGTATATCGAATTTAAGGTGCGAGTGTGACCGCGGGGCACCGCTAGTATGCGTATCCTTACTTAATATTATAAATGTGAATGTAAGTTTGTTGTTACGCTTTCACGTAAAAACTACTTAACCGATCATCATAACACTTTGTACACACATTTTTGGAGGTGTAAGAAGTAACATAGGATACTTTTATTGAATAAAAAATCATTTTTTTACGACAGATAAAAAACCGTTTTGCTGAAATCTCCACGCGGGCGAAGCCGCGGGCATAAGCCAGTATATATATATATATATATATATATATATATATATATATATATATATATTGACACCGTCGAGGTCCGCCAAACGTGACTCCGACTCTGTAAACAAGTCTTGGCACTTGAGGACCTCAAGTGCCATACGCTCTTTTTATTCGATATTTATCTGCTTGTTTTTGTATATGTAAATGTAAGCAAATGTCAGTAGGTAAGCAGTGCTATATGTTATACTTGCTGTGCCTCCCGGTTACACCTGCGAAAAATGTTTGATTGTTTTTTTTATCGGATGTGTTTCCAGTTCGTTATCTATCCCTGTGCCAAATTTCATCCATTACCGTTCAGCCGTTCTGACGTGATTGAGTAACAAGTATCGTCACGAACTCTCACAATAATATTAGTAAATATTAATTAATTTTATTGTATATATTATATAATAATAATAAAAATATTTATTCAGTATCAAACTTTTTCTTATAACTATGACTGTAATATACCTATATATATATATTACTATATATACTTATCTTTGGCGGAAAGTTAGTGAGCAGATGGTTGGCTTGCTCAGTGGCTACTCGTACTGAGATAAATAATAGAAAATACGAATTAAGTAAACCCACACACATCAAATAATTTGTAATAATAATAATGTGGAGGAGACGACATAAGGCATTCAAACAAAACTATCCGCATAATAATAATATATCCTCACGCCTTCCCACAAGGGTCCCCGAAGGGTAGGCAGAGGTGTATAGGTAATACCCACACACCCACTTTCCACCAGAGGTATATTAGGTGCCAACGTGACAGATGGCGAGTCCATCGCCGTTACTCAAGCACGACTATACATACGCCTTTGAATTTCTTCTCAGACGTATGCAGGTTTCCTCTCGATGTTTTCCTTCGCCGTAAAGCTCGTGGTGTGACTAATCACTGTACTTAAGTTCAGAAAAACTCATTGGTACAGTCGGGATTCGAACTTGCGATCTTTGGGCGCCAACCAAATCTACGTCTTTGTAAATAAACAAAGTTTGAATGTTAAAACGTGATCTAAAAGATGATGTTAAAAACATTAACACACAACGGAAATTGGAACCCTGACTCGCTCTTGTCAGGGTTTTCAGGCGACTTCGACGCCTTTAATACACAGAAACATGTTATTTTTTATCTATACAAATTAAAATAAATTGCCGCATGTGTCGGATGCTCCTATTTGGCTTAATTTCTTTATTGTTCTTGTCAGGATAAGATAGTATTAACAATGGTTCAAAAATCTTATGGAATAGCGATTGATTGAGTTTTCTTCAATGCATCAAACAATCGATTTTCCATATAAATATATCTCCATCTTAGAAAGCAGAGTGAACACGAACCATATTGAAAATCGTCCAAAATATTGACAGGTTGACGTTCAGTTGGATTTTTTCCGTATTGTACGTACGGTATCGTCTGACACATCCTAAAAATGGAGGAGATTTAGTCTCTTCTTCTGCATTTATTCCGGGGGAGCCTGGGCCCAGCAGCCGTAAGATGTGCCGAAACCTGCGCCCGCGCCGATAGCATGCACAGTTATCGGGAAAGTACCGATGGACTCATTGCAGCTGATAGCACACCGATTCAACGCACTTTGCATTCGTGCGCACACAAATGCAATTACTGCACGCAAATGGAAACTTTTTACAAAGTTGTCTTTAATCATGAGTCACGTGACCTCTGTTTTCATGTCTGACAAATCGGCACGTTAGTCTTGCCTCTGTTCATTGGGTTCGGTTCTCCGTTCGCATTAAGCTATGAGCTTATTTTTATGAGTTTATTATTTTGAGTGCTTAGTTAAACATTTATCGAAATACATATATACATATTTGTATATCTGTATAAGTACAGGTTCTGTCATTAGAAGTAATTTTTTCATAGCATTTCACATTTTAACGTATGTCTTTCATACAACATACTCAAAATTATTTTATTTCCAATATCCAGTCTTATTGTAGTTAGTTGGGTAGTTGGATATGAACGAAAATTTTATATATAAAATTTTATATAGTGAATTAATAATAATAATATTACTCTGTAAACTTTCACTCGAAAAATTTTTTTCTTTTAAATTTTTTTTGTTCTATATCACACCCACCAGTCATCAAAAATAATGGGTATTCATTCGCTAAACTATAATGCAACATTGAACTAAAAAACATATCTACATCTATGATCATCTATCATAAACAGCGCTTTCTATGCTAATAGTTTCGATTCCCGACGGAAAAGCATTTGTGTATTGAACATATTTGTTTCCGAGTTAGGTTCAGTTGGCTTAATGCAAGATAATAAAGTTGCAGTTGCAGTTGCAAGATGTCAACAATACAATTTTTTTTTTAAATACATATATAACTTACAAAGACAACTCTGATAGATGTATACCCATAGAGTTCTATAGTCGATGTCTGATAACCCTTATCACCTCAAACAAACCAAATATTGACTTTTATAATGAGGGTTTGCTAACTACTAGAACTAACTGCATTTGACGATGTACAAATAGGATTCGAATTTTTTTTTTCAATTCGTGTATATCTAACCTTGTTAGGTAATCGATATTAATTTATTCATGATTAATAAAAAAAGTAAATAAAAAAATACACATGTTTTTAGTGTATGTACTATCAGCTGACTCAAATTGGCAACACATACCATTCTTATATCACGGCCTTCAACACACGATCTGAAATAAGCTTTGCGTCTTGTGTACAAAGATGAAGATTCAATGCATTGTTTCTGTAGAGTAACTACTTAAAATTCACAAGTAGTCCGAATTAATGCGTTCCAAGTATTGTGTGAAACTGGCTGTAAACAAACATGAGAGCCGGTCGTGTTCAACCTTTGTTCGAAACCCAACAAATCCACACCAGCAACCGGTTCGTGTTCGAATTTTGAAAAATCGAGAATTTTAATTTGGCCAGTATTTAAAAGGAAAAATATAAATCCTGTTTTAAAAGTCATAAATAGGTTCGAGTCAAGTTTAGGTTCATATAGTTGATGCAAAATGATGAAGAGGATAAGATTTTTTTTACACCACAATGGTGGCTGACACGCATGCGGTCTGCCTGACGGTAAGCGGTTATCGCGCTGATGGAAATCCTGTGGGACCTTTGTGGTTCCATGATATGGAGAAGAATTTCCCGTCGATGTGAGACGTGCCGTTGTACAAGGTAGGAGTGGGCTAAGTTAGGCTCATCATTTATAATTTATCGTGATTAAACAAAAATTTGATAAAACCAATGTTTAAGCATTAACAAGGCTTACAAGCAAAACATAAATAATATCAATAATATTTACATAAATCTATACATGCATGCAGATTGCAAACACTAGCCTAAACAGTTCACTATTTTCATATAAATGTATACTCTGTAATGTATTTGCATGTCATTAATAAAATTAACATATTAACTAGCATCGTAGTTGGAGGTGGGTTCCACGAATCGGATGTAGACGCTAATAAAAAAATTTGCAATTCAAGACAACTTCCTAGTAACTGCGAATGAAATAATTGAACAAATCAAAACGATTAATTGACTCATAATTGCATTGGGACGAGTTTTGTCATGACACAAAGTGGAATTCCTTAGTCGTCACCAAGCACCAACGAGTTTATTTCCATGAAACTATTTGGTTTTAAGGAATAAATTGCTTTTTCACGACAGACAGACGATAAAAAATTTTGAATTAAAAGGAATTGACAAAGAAAAGCTTTCCGTTTCCTGTCCCACCGCTCACTTCATAACGGTGTTAAACTTTTTTAATTCTATAATCGAATTTCATTCGGTTATCATGACGGCAAAATCTACATGCGAAATCACTGCGACAGTAATGAGCTCGCAAAAAACTATTACGTTTGCTCGTCATATTCTTGCATACACTAAGTATAGAGCATTTTGACTTTTGCATTACCGATAATATAATGTGATATCAATTTTGCATGAAAGGTGGCAAAATGCAGCATCAAATTGTAATTAACATGATAACATAGATAATGAAGCAATGTATAGCGATGAATGTACTCCATACTCAACATAAAATGGAATAAATTTGAACCTTTCCACCGCGACCATAAGGTCACTTTCACCGTGCACCGACGCACGTGTTGTCACACGCAATAATCGAGAAGCATGCGTCACCGGCGATCTTTAACAATCAGCGTCGCGCGATCTAAGCGCTATGATACCGATGATACCGATAAATCGTGTTTACTATTTTATTTCACGTTTTCCTCAATCCATCTCGCTCTCGCGCGGCGTACCTATACATTAATTGCTATAGTGACTGGCGAATATATCTTGACCTGTATTTTTATAGAGGCGTGTCATACGACCGAGAGATATTTTTTGCAAGTGCCAATTTGAAGTTTTTTTTTCATTGTGGAGAAAAAGTTTATAAACGAGGTATTCTCGAATAGGCAAAAGTAAAAGACCATTGGTTTTTTGAATAGTTGATAAAATTAATTTCACATTTCATAAAATTAATGAGCCATATTGTACAAACATGTCTGCAACTGTCGGTACACTACCCCGCGGCATATCAATTACCGTCTGCTTATCTCGTCTCGTGGTCCTTAAATATCATATCTAACCTCAACCTGTAGGTAGGGTATTAATCATCAAGAAAGTTTACCGCCTCGGACGTTTTTTTCGTTATTTATTTGTTTTACGTCGTTTTCTTGGCCATGGTTCCTTAGGTCATCTGTTTATAAACTGGAAGCACATTTAAGTAATATTATAGATGCATATACTGATTTGTTTCATTACATAGGTAGTTCACAAATACATTTTTAAGCGTTTTTTTCAATATATGTATCTATTTTATTTTTATTCCCATGTGACCATATCCTTAGTTTCATTTAAGTCTGCGCACGAGTTGAAAGTCAATATATGTGTGACGTTGCGAACATTTAGCGGAATATGACAACGTACTACTTAGCCTTGACAACAAATTGTCAACAAACAATTTGTTAATTTCCATTTAACAAACGAGTGCCTCCTATCAATTAGTTATATATAATAAAACATAAAATGTGCAGTCAGTAGGGACAAACTTATCGCTTGTCTCCAACAGCGCTGATAAAAGTTATACATAATATTGTATAATTATGTATATTTATTATAATATATTTGCATATAATGTAAAGTATTGTGAATCATTAAACGGTCAACGGAATAAAGCTCAAGGTAAAGTACCTACGATACAGTACAGACACTGTATTGAAGAACTCTTTACTTTAAAAATAAACACCATCCCCCTAACTTGAATACATTACAAATCTGTTACGATTCACTTCAATGGTTACGTTAGTCTGACAGCGTGAAATTAAACCGAATTGAATAGTAATTTTTCCATCTACATATCTATATTTTGAGACACGAGTTCTGTCTTATTTTTATTGCTGGTAACACTTTTGGAAACTCCCAGTAGTGCTCAGCTCAGCTAGCTCATTATTAAAATTCATTGTAGATAATATATTCAATTGTAACGTAACTTTTGCATCAAATAGGGTTAAAATAATGCGTATTTATTAATAAACGAAATGTAACTTAAGCTACTTTACATTAGCCAATAAAACTAAGAATACTGTCCCATTTTTCCCGAAAAACTGTAAAAAAATTCTTTGGTATTTCCCGTGCCATAATTATATATATGTATAATAATATATTTAATGAACATAACACGTTTAATTAACCCCTAAAAACTAGACATTTGAAAATGTTCTAATTACCATATTGCCCGCGGCATACTTACGTCACTGTGCGAACGTATTTGCTTGAGTGTGTGTGTGTGTGTGTGTGGGCGCAGCTGTATAAAATGTGCGCGAGGGAATCCCGCCGTGCAAACATTCAAGTTATTTTTAAGAAATAATTTTACGCAGAACAAAGGCTATTAGGATCATGTACACGTGTTTCTGGAAACTATTTAAAGTTTTATAAATGAAATTTTAATGTAGGTTGACCCTACATTCTACTTTCACCTACGTCACATTACATTAAGATGATGTATTAAAGGATTGTGACCTATGACAAGTTTTTCATTCGAAAAAAAATTACATACACCTCGCCGGATGGTAAGCGGTTATCATTACACAGACTTAGGTATAATCCGGAATCCTTAAATTTTTCCGGATTCATTGTGCCTGATTCTCTAATATAGCATTTATCATCTTACAATATGATCACCCAAAATATATCTCTGGCGGAAAAAGGGTGTGTACTAACTATACACCTCTGCCTACCCCTTCGAGCCCCTTGTGGGAAGGCGTGGGGATACGTAATCTAAATCAAATCGTAATGAGTCGTAAACTTGTAGCCAAATTGTTGCTATATAACATTGTCGTTTGTTTACTTTGAAATACATGAGCAAATACAAAAAATACCTTTTCATTCTCGGAAGATCCAACTGTTCAGTGCCTATTGTCGCGAGACTGCCCTTTCACACAATATGATGTGGAGTTTTATTACACAGTAGTGCTCGAAAAACAAGCAATATCAGAAGCCGAATAAATCTACTCTGTAGTTATTCTATTATATTTGAACTTTTTTATTCGAGCTTTCAGTAGTGATAATTTGCAACGATCTCTTTGTCACTAACGAGCTAGCTTCAAGATACGGAAACAGTAAATCCGTATTGACACGGCCCGATGGTCCCGTGTCCCTGCTACAACAAACAACCACGTGATTCCTCCTGGCCGTAGCCCGAGGGACATTTTAAAACTGTACACGTACTACAAATACTTAGCGTGAAAACAAAGCAGCCAAGAAAAATCTCACAAAAGACAGTGTTCCCGGAACCCGGAAGCACTCCCCTCTTACTAATCAATATAATAGAGCCACTATGAAAAAAATGTATACTTATATAACGCGCACATTGCGAACGACTTTCAGCTTTATGTAAAAGTATATAGAGTATATAATGGCACGAGTAACGCCGAGCACGAGGCTGCCCTAGTTATAAATAGATTTTCACGAAAAAGAAATGTTACAGGGAGTTTGGTGCAAGCCTCGGCACAGAGTAATGTCCGATATTAGACTACGCATTTTTTTTATACGGTGATTCCCTTTATCCTCAACCTCATGGTGTGAAACCGTTGACTTCATCACTTGGTCTTTAACCCATAAGGGTCCTGACTGAGGTATGAGCCTCTTCTCGCCAAAGATAATTGAAGGTGCCAAAGTATTCGCAACCTTAATCTACGAGCATTTAAGCATATTATTGTTTACTATCATGGCTTGCAAAGTGAGCGGTGAGTTTAAAATATGAGCTTTCAGAACTTATGACAATACAATTTGTTAACAAGCATTGAATGTATATAACAGATGTCCTTTATACCTATCTGTCGTCTGTTTGCAACTTATTGTAGCACATACAGTGCTACATATAATAATGGTTGGGTAATCCTTAATAGGTACCTACTTGGGATAATAGAAGCGTGAAAACCCAAGCCGCAGTAATAACTGCTGACGTCCTTTTTTTATTTGTTTATAAGCTAGTTATTTATATTATACATATATATTCAGTAGTTAAAATTGATAATAGCAAATTGATGCGATGGACTCGCCATCTGTCACGTTGGCACCTAATATACCTCTGGCGGAAGGTGGGTGTGTGGGTATTACCTATACACCTCTGCCTACCCCTTCGGGGACCCTTGTGGGAAGGCGGTGAGGATATATTAAAATTGATCAGTTATAAAATTAGCCGACAAATTTTCCCCGTGACCAAAACAATTCGTCGAAATACAATACTCTATTGTTTGATAAAACAATTTATATTTGAACTATATATTGCACTAAATAGTTCACAATAGTATACTATCGCGCATTGCTATTATTTTTATAATACAGAGCCGAAACATGATCTATACAAATAGGTAGACTTTTCGCTACCTACTGCTTCCTAGATATCTCTTTATTCTCCATCTCTTACCAAACCAATTAATACATGTAGTGGACCGTTGAAGTGTTTGAAATACTCTTAACACCCATTCTAACAAAAACCATGTTTAAAGTATATCCCTTCTTCGTGCATCTAACTTTACGGTGGCTTCCAAACATTATTATGTGGTAAAGAGTATCTGCCTACCCCCCCGGGACTCTTTAGGGGAGGCGAACTAGCGCTGTATTCGCTCTCCCACGTCATGTGCGCACTGATATGTATGAATTTTATGGTTATTTTTGTATATTGACCATAGATGCAATGCTAAATATAATGAAGGTCATCATCATCATCATCATCAGCCCACTCTAGTCCACTGCTGGACATAGGCCTCCCCTAATGAGCGCCATAGCGCCCTGTCTTCAGCTTGCCGCATCCAGCATCTGCTAGCAGTCCATCGCAAATCGTCATCCCACCTGGTCGGAGGGCGTCCTACACTACGTTTGCCTAGTCGTGGTCTCCACTGAAGAACACGTTTACCCCAGCGGTTGTCGGTTCTTCGCGAGATATGGCCGGATCACTGCCACTTCAGCTTGCTAATTCTTTGAGCTATGTCGATAACTTTGGTTCTCTGTCGGATATATGAAGGTGAGTATGTGTATATATGTAAAATGACTCCAAGCAATGATTACCTTGCGGTATAGACACATGCTGTACGTATCTATATGTTACACGTTAATTAGAGCTTCTGTACAATAATAACAACTAATTGGTTGGCCATTATTAACGTATAACATACGTAATATAACTATATATAAATATATTATGTGTAAGCGCAGGACTAGTTCTGGAACAAGGTTACAGATTACGTGTTATCGTTCGACGTTCAAATGTGAGTGTAAGCCGTTTGAACTTGATCCATATATTTTTTTAATTCCAACTGTATGCCCTACGCATTAAGATATATTTTGTATAAAAAATACGATTAGAACAAAGGTTGTCGATAACACTGTGGTTAATTAAACGTCATATTAATGATAAGGTGTAAAATACTAAATAAGTGACTGATAAAGTTAGCTGCGGAAATGGGCAAAGCCCTATATGGTTAAATTGGGTGTGGATAAGCCGGGAGCTTAACTCAGAACATTAATAGCTCTGTTGGGAATCCTGTATACTTTAAATATGAATTGTGCCTACCTTTCTTTGTATTTACATTAAGCCTAGAACGTACACAACGAGTTTTACAAGGTAGGATTGTAAAGTATACATTGTAGGAAACAAAAAGGGGAGGCAAAAGAATATAAAAGATGAAAGATATGAAAAAAAAACTGCTCAAAAAAATAACCGCGCGGCCTCTATTGAGCACTACCCTCGCTCTAATTTCTCTGGACCACACTCACAGACGCAATTAAGTCGCGTACACGGGCTGTGTCGGGGCCGGGGGGTGCCTCGTGCACCCACTCGGGGGCAGGGGGAAAAAATGAACGGAGAAAAAGAAAAGCGCGAAAAGCGGAAACAAGTTCGTACGACACGTGACTGGAAGCTTCCCCGGCCCGTTGCTATAGCAACCGCAGGGCTGCCGAGCCTACACGCGCTGCATTTTTTTATTTTGTACACGCGTGCGTAATCTACGTCATGCTTACGCTATGCGATGCCTACGCTCGGGAGGGAGGGAATACAATACACACATAAATAATTATTATTACAACTATTATACCAAAGATAAAGTTTTTTGTTTCAACCGGCCTTTGCGGCGTCATGTGGACACATATAAAATGTGTACTTAATAATAATAATATATCCTCACGCCTCCCACAAGGGTCTCCGAAGGGGTAGGCAGAGGTGTATAGGTGTATTTTATATACTTAGCTATAAATATTATTATTTAAGATGTTTTCTTTTATTTTTGATTAAATCTTAAGCTACTTATATCACCCATTATTCCAACTGTCAATGTGACGTTGACAGTTGCTTTTTTTCTGGATACTTGATACGTAAGGCAACAGTTTTGTAAGTATTTCAAGATCCACTATTGTCGTCAATACCTAAACAGCACACCCAGATATTGCCCTCAAGCGCGGCCCCAGCGTATAGCATACTTTAAGCAAAGTGTCAAGGTTCAATGATCTGTTCGACGACGAGTAATAAAAAAACATATTATATACCCTGGATATAATCCAGTAACTGTAATGTACTAACATAGCATACAATATAGAAAAAATAACAGCTCCAACAAACAAACTAAACCAACTTTACTGAAACTGTAGCCGAAGGCGGAGGGCTTTGATGCTGAAAATTTTTACGATTTATGATTATAAAAAAAATTGTTCACACTAAACGAATAGCAACGGTCTGTCGGGACGCCAGAATTAGCGTTGCCTATAGGCGGGAGATGTGTAAAAATCTGTCATTGACTAAACGAATAAAACATAAAGATATATAAAAATATACTTGAAAATATAATTCCAAAGTACTCATTCCGTGCCACGTGTAAAAATAAGCTTGAGCCTCCACGTGTATCCTCGGAGGCGGGTAACCGGAAGCGACCGGCCTTGACGCTGCGTAGCAACCCCCGGAAGAAAGAAAAAAATCTATAATAGTACTGGCGATGCAAGGGCGCTCCCCCCTCCCCTAGTTACAAGTACAACCTCCCACTTGGTAGAGATGCCTAAAACCATTGCTTAAACTAAAGCAACGCGCCCTACCACTCTCTTTCATTATTAACAATTTGTATGTGGTAGGTATACCGCTGAAAAGTTACATTTGCGTATATCCCTAATATATATATATTGTAAAAAGTATAAAAAGCCGTGGTAGCCGAGTGGTTCGAGCAGTTGCCTGCGACGCAAAGGTCGCAAGTTTGAATCCCGACTGTACCATTGAGTTTTTCTGAACTTATGTACAGTGATTAGTCACACCACGAGCTTTACGGTGGAGGAAAACATCGAGAGGAAACCTGCATACGTCTGAGAAGAAATTCAAAGGCGTATGTATAGTCGTGCTTGAGTAACGGCGATGGACTCGCCATCTGTCACGTTGGCACCTAATATACCTCTGGCGGAAAGTGGGCGTGTGGGTATTACCTATACACCTCTGCCTACCCCTTCGGGGACCCTTGTGGGAAGGCGTGAGGATATATTATTATTATATTATCACATATGGAAATCACGTGCTATATCTAAAGTTAAGCATAACATTACATATCTCAAGAGTCAGCGATCTCAGTTTTGTAGTGTAATGTGTCTTGTAATATCTCAGTTTTCCAGCGTATCAACAATTTCGCCCTACCAGTAGTACAACGAGAATGACCTATTTTTGATGGTACTACTGTATTGATGATTAAAAAGAATCCTGGTATGAAACCAATACTAAACGACCGAACGGACGACCGTCTGGTCTAGTGGTTAGAGCTCCTGACTGCGAAACTTGAGGTCGCGGGTTCGAATCCCGCTGAGGGCAGATATTTGTGTGATGAACGCGAGTATTTGTACCTTAGTCTTGGATGTCCTATGTATTTATGTATATATCTATCTATATAAGTAAATATGTCGTTGTCTAGTTACCATAACACAAGCTTTGCTTACTTTGGGACTAGGTCAATTTGTGTGCAATTGTCCCAGGTATAAAAAAAAATAAAATAAAAAACGGTATACAGCAAGTGGTGAAACAAAAGAGGTCCTTAAATCTAAATAAACCTGGCGCTTTACTGACCCGTGAGGGACTATGTAGGTATGCATATAGCAAGCAATCATAGCCCTATAGTACAACGTGGTCCCATTCAAGCTCAGGATTGTAGCCAATACACTGACATAATGTTTGGTAGTATTTACTACCGGATAAGATTAGTACTGAGGTGCTAAATAAATATTTATAGACACACCATAGTAGACTGTAGTATGTAAGAGTATTTGCATTATTTGCGAGAACGGCTCGTGGCACAATGCTACTACGTAATCCATTGATCTGCCTAGTTAAACCATCTTACGTGCGGTCAATAGTTGGATGGGTGACTGCCAATAGTATGACGAGTTTGCCAAATGTTGGAGAGAACTTTAAGACGACGCCTACGGGTAGTAAGCTACTTATTAGAATACCATCTAAAAGTCTTGAATATATTTTGGTATTCGTAATGCTAGATTGGAGTCTGGAATATACCTACTAGAAGTGCATAGCATCAAGGCAATACTCCCTGTAAAGAGAACAACACCTACTCTACTGTACCAGTTAATGCATATTATTACTTTCATTTGCATTGCTTTGTCATATAACAATAGTGACGTTGAAATATTAAACTATAATTACATTCAAAAATAGAATTCCAAAAACCACTGTGTACGCCGCAAGACAAACCACAGATCACATCGTAATTAATTATCTTTATCATCACCTTTCAATGTGAACTTCCGTATGACCAGATTATATTCAAAGCTATAAGAAGTCGCGCTCCGTAACCGACTTCACAGCAGTAGATATATCCACCTACCATTACCTACCTTACTCAAATGTTTACAAGCGCTCGCCTCATTACCTTTCATGTAAATGCAAGAAACGTGCTTACATTCTGATGGGTACTCAAAGTGCAACCTGCCTTGCTCGGCTCTTCCCACTTGTTATAGTTAAATATATAATTCTATAGACTTAAAACCGACTTGTCTTTTATTCTTTCCTATTATAAAAGTTCGTAGAAAAATACTTCGAATCAGTATTGTCGCACAAAAACTATGCTGGATGAGTATATGAAGGTGCTCTCGTATAAGTAAGTATTGGTAACAAAGTTACTACAAATGGTAGAAAATGTACACTTAGGAAATATTTAAAAGTGCTTTAAAGTATCGCATACGAGTACATTAACACTAAGATGAGAGAAGCGTTGAAGCGTGCTGGACTACAGACTGCAATTTTACTAAAGTTACTAACAATTTTCTGACAGGATTTTTAAGATACTCGTACACTACATTCCTTCAATTTACACAAAAAAGGTATCCTTGAATAAGAAAAAAGTTGTCATAACGAATGTGCGCTCATCTTTAGGCAATTTGTAAGTAATGTCGTTTAAGGCGCATCCCATTCGCCTTAGCATACGATCGCGCTGCGAGATAAAATCTGGAAACCTGCATTGGGTTTATAATTTTTGCATCAACTGCTACTTTGAGCTTCAAGTTTCCCTTCTATATTCTTATGACGACATTTTTTGATTTTTTACTTTTTATTTATAGACAAGTCAAAAATGACAGTTCTCTCTAAAGTAACAAACCTCTTACTATTCATCCTCATTCATGCGTCTCTTCCTAAAAAGCTCGTCGGTTTCGTGTACCTTTGACCTTTGAATTGGAACATGGTCTTTCGGTGCCTCCAGTGCGTTATATGCGGTTCTCTCCTGCCTCGAACTGCTGCCACCAAAAATTATTGAATCATATTCTACCGTACCGTACCGTATCAACCTTATTCGTTCGAAAATCTCAAAATGAATATGCAAACTCCATGTTACCTGACCTCTATAGGAACTATACTGCGTCGTATTTTAGTATTTTTATTATTTCAGTAGGTAACATCGTAGCACATTACATTAATATTGCATCAATATTATGTTCACCAAGAATAGTTAAACCAACATCAAACCGGTTGCGAGGCGATAAAAACTACATGTTATATCTCGATGATCTTCTCACCAAGTAGGTACAGAATTGCACATGACTCGGCATGTCCTCGAGGAATGCTGCCCTTTGTTTGCTTACCAAATTAAAAATATTCAGAAAAGGCAAAACAATAAATTACGCATGAAAAATTACGTACGTTCGGAAAAAATGGCTTACAAGACTTCTGGTACAATTCTCAAACAACTCATGAAAATTAGTGATCGAAGAAATTTTCTGATCCACTTTTTAAACTGCTACCAAACTATGTACCTAAAGCCAATAACAATAAAAGCCATAATAATTCAACGTAACGAGTACTGCAATAGTAGAAGTTGTATTATCTTCAACAGGTGTTGAATTAAATTTGAGCTGTAGTGTTGAAGGTGTAAGAGTCAAAATGGGTTTGCTTAAAGCGCATCAACACATGAACCAGTAAGCAAGGCCGAGTGGAGCCGGCGCGGCAAGGTTAAGGCAAGAGATAAAAACAACAAACACATCGCGAATAAGTTATTATGGGATTAGGGTACCTTTACAATAAAATGTGATATAACGTTCTAAACATTGATTTATTGAAGGGCCGCGGATTGGGTGGGGCTCGTTAAAGATCATATTACTGGGGCTATCGACCTTCGTTAATTTCAATGTAAATCGTTTAAAGAATCTGACAGTAATTTTGTATAATATTGGGTCCGTTGATTGACCGTAAAGAACAATCAAAGATTCCGACAAGGAATATAACAAAATTCACAAAGCAATCACTTATATGTATTGTACATTGAGAAATATAATTATTGTTAGCCTGATACATCCCACTAAGGGAAAAGAACTCCCCATGATTTAATGTGCTAAGAAAATGTATAACCAAGGACTTATTACCAGGGATCAACTTGACCGAACGGGGCAAATGAAACCATTGGTCATATCAGATGTAAAATGACATATTATAATATTATTGTAAAAATATGTAGCTCTTATATGCAACAGAAACCATTCCCTTGTAAAGTATGTTCCTCTTTACAAACTCTTAAATGCAAGTAAAATTTGAATTATAGTCTAAAATCTACAGTAAGTGGAGTAACTTGTTGCCCCGTTTTTCTGACAGGCTTTCATGGGAATAGCTGCAATGATTATTCTCTGTTGCTAGATTATAATATAACGCAGTGTTTTCAGCGCATTTATGATTTAGATGAACCTACGTTGCTGATAATTAAATTGATTAACAAAATTGTACGAGCTAGAGCTCAGCGGATCATAATAATGAGTCAATATTATGCCTACATATAAAATTGTACAGAAACTTGTTTATCGCCTTTGTGGTAATTAATGCAGATTTTTGCATTTTTCAAACAATTCACCGTGATTCACAAAGCTTCTGTGTATACACAAAAAGAATTGTGAATTTGCTTTATATCTAAAATGCGTAAATGATTAATAACTTTAGCTCGCCATGCATATTGAACATAAGTGGTCCTAGGTGACCCTGTAGGGTCTACTTGTATCACCAAGCCATTAACATTTAATTTTACAGTTGTAATGACATCTCTAACACATTAGTAGTCTGCATCTCCTTCGATTCAAGGAGAGCAATAACATTCTCTATAACTCGTTCATTTATGGTTCGATATTGACTATGCTTTTTATTATGTTTATACATATATAGAAAGCGAAACTGTGTGCATGAGGAGGCAGAGGAGGACCACGTTCCAACTGCCTAGATCAAATCGATCGGCCACTTAAGAACGGGAACGTCAATAGTACTCGAAATCTGCGAGCATGAATGATGAGACGGCGGACGAAGCGAAAGAGATATGTAAGTCTAGAGAAATCTGGCGCTCTACTCTCTCTGCCTACCCCGTTAAGGACTCGGTGTGATGATATGTATATATGCTCTAAATTTATTAGTGAAGCAGACCAATTTAACCGTAAACTTGACACAGTTGCATCAATACATTTGCTTGTTTATGTGCCTGCAGTGCCAAGAGTAGACAATAAAGACACACTCGAACCTTACTAGTTTATCTGTTAAACAATTCATTGTGTTCCAATGTGTATCCACGTGCCCTGCAGAGATAAATAATGCATGAACTACATACAGGCGAGATGCGACCAACAAATGACCAAGTCACGACGCAGACGCATTTTTTGCAACACTCATTAAACATACATATGTAATTATTGTGTAAGCGCACTCACCTGAACTTTCCGAGCGAATGATCCTCCCATTTGATGATGGATGGGCAGTACTTAGGATCCAAGAGGAGATTTCTGAGGAACTCCGGCACGGAGACGCTTCGTTGTCTTTTGTTGCCAACCTTCCGGCCGCTGCCCTTCGGCCTGCCCGGCGGTCTCTTCACCATCTTCCTTTTGTCTTCATCGTCGTCCCCTGACTTGCTGACGTCACTGTCAGGCGATGCAGTTCCTGATGACCGGAATACATCCTCGGCATCGTCGCTCGAGTCACAAGCTTGGAGGAACAGATTGTGCTGCTTGTAGTCCGAGGTGTAGTGTCGGGTTTTGTTGTCGCACAAGTCCAAATTGGTCAAAGTTGGCGCGGACTCGTGGTGCTGGTACGAATCACTGCCATACTTGATTATGGACGACTGCCGTACCATCTCCTCATTTAAGGGATTGTGCAGTCTCTCGTATATGATGTCTGTTAGTCTTCGAGACAGCGTTATATCTGTATTTTGGTGTGACAGCCTTTGGAACAACTCCTCTCTTTTCATGCTCCTCAGCTCAATCCCAGTCACTCTGAAGTAATTGAACGGCACCTCCAATTCGCTTATTCCCAAGCTTTGTACGGTTTCAATGATCCAGCAGACGGTGTCATCTTCATTCCATTCTTCGACCATCTTGTATTTCCAGTCATCGCGGTAGTATTCCCTGGGGCTGATCATGTTGTGGTACACGCTCATGGCGTTGTCTATCTCGGGCTCTGCATAGGAGTCGTAGTTTAAGTTGGCATAGTAGTTCCCGTAGATGTGAGAAGCGGCGCCGCGCTTGAAAACTTCGAAGTCAGCGAGGCGATCAGGCGCGGAAGTCGAGGAAGGGAGATAGAAGTCGCACATTGCGTTGGCATCGTACGGGCGCGCGTAATCGATCATTGTGTCGGCGTGCGTGCGGCGCGGCCGGTGTCTCGCGGCGGAATGGGGTGGCGACGCGGGGCGCGCTTTATGTGTATCCACGCGGAGAGCTGCTTCTTGTTTACAACCATTAGGTACGAAATGCGTTCGCGAGACCGGCGCCCGTTTTTGCAGTTTCGTCTGCACACTTGTGTGTCGTACGCGCCGCCCTCGGTCCATGGTCTATTGCAATGGACTGACTGAGTAGCTTCACCAGAACCTCCAACTATTATTTCCAAGACTGAATTTAATTTAAGTATTAATGATAAGTCGACACAAGAAGAATAATAATTTTGACCATTTATATTTTTTTATGAACATTAATATAGGATATTTATTTTAAAATGATTATTATATAATTCAACAATTTTCTGATGAACTCATTAAAAAAGAGAAAGTATATCTTGCTCGACGAGAGTTGCTACTGAGTGTAACTTCAGCTAGGTTACACAAAATCAGCAAATTTTTCAGGTCCATGAGTTCTTAACTTTGATCCGTGAAAGCCGAGTTGTTCTAGTCGCCTACAACGCAAATATAAAAAGTTCAAACCCCGACTATAACACTCTTTGCTATAGTTTTCTGCATTAATATGTATAGTAATTAATCATACCGCGAGCTTTACCTTTACTTTTACTTTACCTTTAAACCTGCAAACCTTTGAGAAGAAAATCAAAGCTGTATCATTTTTCTTCTATCAAAACCTCTTCATCTTTGAATCCGTGTTTTCAGCACGACTAATACTGCGACGGTCTGGTCCTCTGTCACGTGTGTCATGTGATTTTAATATAAATATTTCGAGATGAATTCCAGTGTTGGTTCAAAGAAATCTATTTGGAATATTTAGAACATTCTATAGGCAATAAAGATGTAGTAGATGATAGTTCACTTCAAAAAAAAAACGAACTTTCGAAAAGAAATTCTAAATTTAAATTCAAAATCGACGTAAGTAGCTTATATAGCGAATGCCAAATATTCAAATTATGTCATATAAATACCAAAACAGAACATTAATGTTTGAACAGTTGCTGACCCAATTTTGCCTACGTCGATAATCAGTAGATAAAAAAATATGTACAAGTTATTTTAAATGAAACCTCGATGGAAATTCTGGCATGCGTCAGTTGACTTTCCTCCAAAAAATATAATAAGTCCAACCATTTCTAAATACTCTATTTAAGTTATTGATTAAAGACACAACAGTTTTCTATATGCACTCCACTCCCTAGCTTTCAAGTTGGATCAAACTGCACACGGTGTGCAAATTTGATTAAAATCGGCTAAGTAGTTTAGTAGGAGTGTATCGCGGACAAACGACGTGACGCCAAATTTTTATATATTAAGATATAAGTTTATCTTTTGCGGAGCGGTGATGTAGCTCGATGTCTACGCTGACATATACCCTATCCACTGACCGTCCCACTTCGAGGAACGATTTCCTTTCCTCTGCAAATCAGCTTGCACCTTGCGTACGCGGGTCAAGGTATCTAAAGACATAGAACCTTCTCAAGGAGAGTCTGTCATCTGCTACATAGAGATATCTTACTTCATTGGCCTACTAATAAGGTGCAATTTACTTTAATTTCAATGCTCGTGTTGCACACTCGCCCTCGGGATACCGAATTGAGTCGAATATTTCATGTTTTATTATTGGCTATTCTAATTATTGGTAATTATTATTAAAAACCGAGATCGGTCGATGTAAGTGATGTTAGTATTCATTTGCAATTACAGGTCAAATCAATGAAACGAGAGGTTTAAATCTTGGCTATCCATATCAAGTTACGTACAGTGCAGTACAAACACATTTATCATATAGGTATCACTCGAGGAGCATTTCAATTAAGGAAACATTGTGGGAACTAAATGCGTTCAAATGCGAATGCAAAATACGAAGAAGTAGTTAAGTGAAGTCGCAGCTAATGAGCGGCGACAGACTCGCCATCGTGGGCCATGGGCCATCGTGGATATGAGTGAAGATGAGCATGTTTTCGCGTTGTTTCTCTAATTTTCCCGTGATCATATGCATTTCCATGTATTCAAAGCCTTCAAAGATTCCTATTTCCAATGTCGAGACAACTTGACGGTTATACATTTCAGTGTAGTATAAAGGTATAGAGGTTAGAATCTTGATACCACAATGGTGGCAAACAGGCGGTCCGCCTGATGGCGAGCTGTACCGCTGCCTATGGACGCATGCAACACCAGGACCATGCAGGAATCTTTTCACATCCTGCTTGAAGAACTACATGCTGTACTCCAAAGGGAAAACCACAACGGAGAGCTTTATAGCAGTCATGAAAAAGTGGTTCATTTGGAATCTCACACGTTACTCCAATATATGACTGATTCAAGTCAATATAAGGAGCTAGTAAATAGTGCATCAGTGCGGTCGGATACCGTACCATATGACATTCGCAATTAAATAGAGTAAGTGACCGCAAAAATTAATCACGGGACAATGATACGCCCCTAGTGGACATAAAGAATAAATTTGCGTCACGTTGTGATTCAGTCTCGTTTCCCGGTAACACGGTTCTTCACGTAACACTTGCGTGAACTGGCACGTGCCAGTAGACAGGTATCGAGATGAAGCGATAGGGCTGCTCCATCCCCCGTGAATTTTTACCTGAAGCGATGCACCAATGAACACCAATAGTGATGTGATGGCTTCAGCAATTTGATAGCTATTCAGTGAGTCTCATTCTTATAATCAAAAATATTTCATTCAACGTAAGGAGCACAGGGAACACTTTTTAAACGTTACATTGATTATTTACATTGTCCTTTGTTTATATTGAATTCAATTCTCAACATAATGTTGTACAACCTGTATTTGAATAAAAATCACGTATACAAATTAATCCTCTATTCATAAACTATTGCACGCAATTATATTTGCGTAGCATTGTGATGCATGCCGGGTGCTTAGATAAAATAATCTTTATAATCGCATGTTAAGAACAACATACATATATCGTGAAGCCAGGCGATATAGGGCTTAAGAGAATTTGTGATACCTACATACATAGTGGTCACCGATTTGAATCGACGCATGACGCTTTCGGGATTGCCTGACAATTGTGTGGAACAATGGCAGTTTTTCTGGATTAATACGTTGTAATTTCCTGTTAACATATTCCGGAGCTCGTGAATTATAATATACTTCGAAGTATGGTAGTATATTTCTACTACCGCACCTCTCGCCATGGTCTCGGAATTCATCCCCATACCTGGGAAACGCAAAGGTCTTACACCGCGCAGTTTCAAAGGAGTTTCTTACCGCGAACGCTCAGGGTATGGAATGATCTGTCCGTTGAGATTTTCCACAGAGTACAGCATGGAGTTCTTCATGAAGGATGTGTATAGTCGCACCCTACACTATATCTGATGATATAAAACGCACTCCAAATCAAGTGCTCTCAACAGCGTGTTGTAAGTACCTACATGTCTGAAAATGGTTATAAACTGGTGAGTAACGGCTTGAGATCGGTGAGTAGAATGGCGCATTACTCTTTCTGCCTACTATCAAGATATTAATGTATGTACCGCGGTACTCTAAGCATTAAAAAATGTAATCGGTCGAAAAAGTATTGTAATACTGTAATATTGTAATAGGGTAATACCGTGTTTTCTTTAGTTATATCATATCTATTGTATATTATGAATTTCATACCCAGACAAGAATATCGAGCAAGGAGTTTGTCTTTAATTTTGCATCGCCAATGGAATCTAGTGTTCGGAATGACTGAAAATGTTAAAGGCTTACTGTGAATCTACTTTATCAATAACACGTGATTATGAGTGGTATAAAGCGTTCAAAAGTGGTAGAGATGTGATAGAAGATTTGCCTCGCTCTGTTAGGCCATCAACCTGAAGTTAACATCGCAAAAGTGGAGGAAATAGCAACTGACAATCTAATATGAAAAATTTAAGTTTAAGAGAGTTACTCTCTGAACTTTCTGTCTCACGAGTCGGTTTGTGCCATTTTGTTACCAATTAATCACTTGGGTTTGAAACATGTTGCTGGTCGCTTGGTCCCAAAACACAGGATTTTTTTTCAAGAACTATCGATAAAGAATCGCTGAGGATATGCTAAAACGAGTCGATTCCGACACAACCTTCATGTAACGTATTGTTACTGGTGAAGATACGTAGCATCCAAACTAATCAATATAAAAGTTAAATAATCGAATATTATTTGAGCACAATCGACGGGCTTTTGCACCTTTTGCACCACGATAATTCGCTTTCGCACAAGGCCTTTGTTGTGACCGATTTTCCAAAACAAAAAGCTCAACAAATACTATCGAACAACTTCTTACGACCAGATATGGCTCTGGACGACTTCTTTATTTTTCTTTAACTCAAATAACCACTTCGTGACACCCGTTTTCATTCGATAGAAGGCATAAAGCAGAATTTGAACTGAACTCAATTCCGGAAAATCGTTAAAAATATGTTTTAATGATTGGATTATTCATTGGCGTAAGTGTGTCGTGTGAAGTGAAGGAGCATACTTTGAAGATAATAAAATAACGGACTTTTTGTGTATTATTGATCTTTTCCCAGTACTTTCTTGACAGAGTAGTATATCAACAGGTGTAATAGATGGTATCGTTAACCTACCTTTTAATGCTATGGCAGCTTAATCATATAGCTGGTCGTCGACCCATATTGCATAATGGTAACGCAGTGGGTGAATGGTTACTGTACCTGCGTCACGTGGTGGGAAACCCGCTGTTGGGGAATAACCACTCGGCAAGGTGCGCGGTGAGCGGTAAAATGGCGCATGGCATCTCTAACGCGTGAAAGTGTCGCACAAAATGATAATAGACTAAGACGTCTTGTGGGGCTTCGAGGGATATGTATTTTTTTTTGTATTATCACTCGTTGGGTTAGTTCCAGGAAATTTTGCTACTAAGCCGGGCAATGATTATATGCCGTTGTGAAAAAAAACCTTTTATATTCATCCGGTCCGTCACTGAGTATGCCGCAGCCAATTTATTTCGAGACTTTAGACATTCAATGTATTATAATCTATACATAATTATGTATATACATATATATATATATTTTTTCAATATTTTAACACATTAAACGCCGATTCAAATTTGGTGATGTTCCGTTTGGGCCATGAGGCTCACCGGTGAGCGACAGCAATACTACCCGTTCAGGCCGTGGGGCTCACCGGTGGCCGCGCGACAGGCTCGTGTTTGAACTAATTTTTCTCGCTGGAGGACACAGTGCCGGTACAATACTATATTGAGCGTGCCCGGCGCGGCCCTGGAGAACAGTTTACGCATGCTAGCTCGTTTCGACACTAGGTATAAAAAAAGCCTTTGTTGATTTTTTGGCTAAGTACACAAGATGTGGTTTTCAAATAAAAGAAGGTTTAAAAAATATATGTTTTATCAGAAAATATTTAAAAACTTTTTATTATAAGTTAGGCAATCACTTATTTTTGAACTTAGTAAAAAATAAACTGTGGCCGGCGCCCCGACCCCCGCGGCCCCACGCGAACGAAATGCAGATTTTCTACGGCATGCGCCGTGGTGGTCACCAGTGTACGGCAGCAATTATTTCGTTAATTCTTTGGATAGTAATAAGAAATAATTATTTAGAGTGGGGTTTTTGACTATTTTAAACCGTATGAGCCAATAAAATATAATGTGTAAAATTTGTCGAAATCGCGAATCGGCATCAGCCCATATGGAAAGTATAGTGTCGCTCACCGGTGGCCACCACGGCGTTCAATGTGTTAAGGTTGTTTCAACGTGTTGTGTCATTGCAGTACACTGTGATTTTTGCTAGACCATTTCAATTGATATACTGCATATATATTATATGCATATGAAAAAAATAAATGGCGCTTCGTGCATTAGTATAGGGATAAAAAGCGTATTATTACAAAATTATTGAAATAATAGAGTCATGGATTTACTTTTCTTTGTTTTCACCCATGAGAAGAATAAATAATTAGGAAAGGTACGGAAGCAGTAGATTTGAAACCTTTTATTTGCCGTTTCAATTAATATATGATATCTTAAACGCCTATGTGATCTATATAAAAAGTTGATAAATAATTAGATAGATAGTTTTAAGTTTTAAAAGTTTTCTCAGTAAGTGAATTGTAATTCTTTTGAGAAATAAATGCAATTCTATCCGAATATAATAATATCATCTTAAATAAAATCAAGCGCCATTTTAGCTTTCAATAGACACGCGACGAGATATAATAAATACCATTCACGTTTTCGACACGAAAAATTTGCTCTATGGTTTCACATCTCACAATTCCAAAATGTGACTTTTTATACATAAGTAATTAATAGTCGTTCGGTGGTCGGTCGTCTAACAAAAACTTGAGTAATTTTTGTATTAGAGATACTTGTTGACCTTGGTACGTACTTATTTTGAAAATGCGATCCAAGCGTGGAAGGCGACGGATACCATTCTAGCCTTGTCAAGTTAATCGCATGTAATAGGAATCGATTAAATTGTTGCTTTACTATAACACCATAATCATATATACTAAATTATCAAGCCTTACTTATAATTTTTTGTGTGATTTTTAATGTTAACATTATATTTTTTAATGTGTGTTGTCTATTCAGACTGCCATTGTTTGTAGTTTTGCTGTTTTATTTCAAATGTTTAAACAAAATAATTAGTTTGTATTTTCACTTTTTTTAATGTTTTTATATTTATATTTTTATATAGCAAAACTTCCTGTTGCGACTGTATATCAATGCATGCTGTGGTCTCCTCCAAAGATTTTGTTTGTGTACTTTTCGTGTAACCTTTGTTGGAGATCCATAAATAAATAAATAAATAAATAAAAAATAAATATAATAAATATGTAGATTTCGATTACGTGTTTGTATGTACAAATGGTTTTTTAAGCTGTCGGGGTTTTTTCAAGCCTTGCTGGCCGACTGGTTCGAGTAGTTGCCTTTCGACACAAACATTGACAGCTCGAATCCCGACTGTACCAATAAGTTTTTCTGAACTTAAATACAGTGATTAGTCACACCACACGCTTTACGGTGAAGGAAAAGGCCAGTTGAACTGATGAATGAACGAAGCGAAAGAGGTATGTAAGTCTAGAGAGAACTGGCGCTCTATACTCTCTGCCTACCCCGTTAGGGCTTTGGCGTGATGATATGCATGAACTTTTTGAGCCAATTCCTTACAAATAAACTTAATTAGTATAAAATTAAATGTAAATAAAAAAAACATAATCAAATTTTGATTCGTGTTTCCGAATGGCTTGCTCACACATACAAACATACGTGTGCTTTGCTCATATATACATAGACATAGCATTATACTAATCTCGTAATACTCACACAGATGAAAAGAATTCACACCACTTAACATCGCAATGAAAATTAGATTTGCAGGAGATCGCACGCAGTGCCCTCGCTGTAGTACGAACATCTCTAGGAATACTTTATACTGGCGGAAGAGGGACCTATTTGGGCTCTGATAATGCCCCTTAAATGAAAACAGCGACGCGCTAGAAGTAGGTGAGGTACATACACTGTGTCATACAAGCAGTCCTTATAGAAAAGCTTTCGATCCAGTCCAAACGGGACGTCTCTTGGGTGTGTCTATGTGGTGTTACTATTGTACTATGTGAGAGTTGTATATAAACAAACCGTAGTACCCAATCGTGCTGTACCATAAACGTTCGTCTTCTGTTTACCTGTTTAGCTATCATACGTCTACGTCTAAGGTAAACCCTGTTACTTACGAGGTAAAAAGCGGTTGAGTTACTCAGGCTGTCGTCACGCTGACGTCGCTGTCCGAGCGTGCCCGTTTGATGACGAGTCAGAAGATTCAAAATATTGATGTACGCCGGAGGTAGGTACAGTCAGCATCAAAAGTAGATCACATACACGCCTTCTGTATTCGGTAAGCTCATAAAGACGCGATTATATACATTTTGGTGCCTTCTTATTATATTGTTAAACATGATAAGTTGACATTATATAAAATGATTGACATTATAGCTTAAAATTTTTCAGTGCAGAATACATTTTTTTTTTATACAACTAGAGTGGCAAACAAGCATACGGCCCACCTGATGGAAAACGGTTACCGCAGCCTATTTACGCTTACAATACCGAAGTATCACTTGCGCGTTGCCACTCTGTGTTCGGAGAGTTGCAGTGTGTTGGCAGCATAATGGGTTTAATCCCTCTGCTTTCAACACAATGTAACAATCCTCCCCCCTCCCCAAGGAGCTCATTTCTGGAAACATTATTCACCGCGTAGGAACACAACACAGAAAATTGTGTTATTTGGCTACGGACTTCTATAAGGTGGAGGTGCTGCCCCAGTCGGGCAGCTCCAAATTCGAACGGGAAACCCGTTATGCCCTACCTCTCTTAAAGCTTAAAATATAAAAAGCTTAGAAGGATTTTTTAAGCCTTTATGAAAATTAGAGTATAAACTGTTCTAAGTCATATAAATGAAGTTCTACATCTCAAGTTAAATGAAATTACACAGTACGCAGAGTTTTATTAACTTCATGTAGAGTTTGATGCGAACAAATGTGTTCACATGACAAGTACATAATACTGTTCATTTATTATATATGTCTATCGATCAGCATTATTTATGATACTTAATCCACTCTTGATTACTACGCTTGCGTGGTTAACACTGTTATTATAATATATATGTACATCTATTACATGTCGCACGCGCAGAACAGGTTTCCATACAATCAGCCCGCAATAGATCGCAAATTCCAAGAATTAAAAATCATGTTACATTACTCAATATCTGTATGAATGAGACGAGATCTGTTTTCCTTTATCCGCGTAGCAATTTTTACAATCGTCAGCTGATGTATTTTCCTTCTTCGATGCTTCCTTCCTCGTTCAAAAACATGCGTATGCGCCGCGTTAAAGTGCCTAATTGCTAATTACTGAAGGAAAAGAGCTGACAGTTCGCTTAATTTGCCTTATACGAGAGAATCGCTGCGTATAGAACGTGTGTGTGTGCTTGCTCGGTACATTTAAAGTGACTTCAAGTTCTCTGTAGTTTTCGTGAACTCAACTACACTGCACTATTACTCCACGAGCATTATGGCGTAAGAAAATATTCAAAGGCTGCAAAACCCGCATTCATCGCGGTAGAAATCAAAACATCTTAAATCTTGACTGAAACTTAACTCTTGTATTATATTTATGTAGTGGTATAAAAAAATATATTTGACGTGATGACATTTCCATTTGTTTCACTTTTTTTTATTCCACTTAAGTGCCGCCTCTGGCAGCTTGTCACACCAGGGGTATAGCTGACGCGTTGCCGTATACATTCCAAAAACTGTCGCACGGACTTGGTGCTAGTTGCTTCAAGCTCGATCGAAATGGAGGATTGAATCATCAAGCTAACAAAAGCTGAGATTTAACATTGTAATAACTATAGGTAATTACTGAGCTCGTGTCGGGCACGTGATAAGGTTTTAATATATAGAATTGGATTCTCTCATGCATCCATGCAGGATTCATGCATCCTGCCACACGCCGCAGCACAATGTATAATCAAGAGGATTCCAAGGGTTCCCGGGCTCGAGCTGATTTCGGGTCCTGCAGGGTCCACAGCGCGCGAGCGGTACACCTGGTGTTGGCAAAGATTGTCAAAATTAGGCGAAGTAAATGATACCTGAGTAGCCATAAGTAGGTCAGTCGCTATATCACAGGTTCAATTCCCGCTAAAGGCATATTTGTTTTGAATATGAGTGTCTGTCACGTTGGCACCTAAAATATATCTCTGGCCGAAAGTGGGTGTATGGGTACTACAAATAAACCTCTGCCTACCCCTTCGGGGACCCTTGGAAGCCTCCCACAAGGGAAGTGGATTATTTCAAGTGCTACAATAATATTGTATATGACAGCAGTAAATGTATATCCACTTTTCATATATATAGGACCCCCTACCCAAATGTCATATCGCAGTACAACCAGAATATTTCATAATTATGTCATTTCAGTATCGTTTTGAATCAGCGTCGAATTACCTTAACATATTCCTCGACGAGAATCTTTTTATGCTTGCACTGGGCTTATCGACAAAAATCACCAGGTATAGTATTAATATAATCCACATAGTGAACAGTAATACAAATACATACAAACTTATATTGCACATACTCGCGACTTATTTTATTATATTTATAAAGTACAGTGATTAGTCACACCACGAGCTTTATAGTGAAGGAAAACGTGGAGAGGAAATCTGCTTACGTTTGGAATACAAAGGCGTATGTATTGTTTAGTAGTATAACGTATTATGAGGTAGAAGGGGATTAATGTGATATCAAGTATATATTTTTCGATTTTCATAATAAACAAAAAGGTGAACTTCATTAGAGAGGGGGAACAGAGTGAATCTAAAACACGAGGTGAGTAGTGGACGGTCCTTTGCGTGCTCCGACGATGATATACTGCACCGTGTATAAGGTCCTTACATACTATGAACATTACTATGCTTGAGACGTTTCCCAATACGCACTTGAGTTACTGTTTCTAAATTTCAACTGTGGATATTGTACTCAAATCAAAATCGGGACCGGTTCTAATATCATATAAAATTTTGAATTATCGTTTTGGTCACTTATTGCAAACAAGTTTTGCTGGCTACTTGATCGAGTGTTCAAAGTTGCTAAAACTATGTAATCTTAGACTAAGATGGGGGTCAAGAGCAGTTGAAACCGTGGAGCATGTATGAAGAGACTGATGAAGCGAAAGAAGTCTGAAAGTCTGAGAGTACTACCACCTTAGGCACTCGACTGGTTGGTTTGTACTAGTATTCCCTTCTTAAGTGATTAAATATGAGAGAGTATATTCTTGGTCGTGTCATGGATGTGTCCCAATCAATTAGGGTCGAGCTTATGTATACGGCATTTGGACGACAGATCCCTCTCTCGCGGCAATCAATCTCCCCGACTCGCAAACTGCCCAACGCACATACACACAATAAAAACATATTTATTTCTAACTTGAATCGAACTCCCTACTAGCCATATCAAATGGGTAGCTAGGTAGCTTAGGCACAATAACGATATATTTTTTAATCATACATAATTTACAATCGGAAACCAATAGACGCCTAATATTGTCGCTACTTGATGATTAATCATAATCATTAAAATAATGATACCTTGTTTTTATTGATGTATACTCGAGTAGACTGGTTAACCCTGAGCGGAGAGCCTAGGCTCTGCACCGTCTGGAGGCGAGAACAACCGTTAACCGGTTATCTGACGAGGGTGGACCTTTGGAATCATGGGAGTACCTACTTTATCTTATATAAAGTAGAGAAGGACCACGCGCCAACTAAGAAATTTTATTTATAGAACGTCAAATATGACACTTTCGTGGAAGTCGTATGAAAAAATAAAGAACTGCCCGTATGTGTATAGAAAGCTGGCGCTCTACTGTCACTGGCAACCCCGTGAGGGACTCGGCGTGATTATATGCGTGCAGGTGGCGGGGTAAGCTATTGACATTTACTTTCACACTGAGGGATTTGTCATATCTCCTTATTAAATTGGTTATAATAAAATTAGGCTACCATTTTATTACTAAGAGTAATTTAAATTGAATTTTTTCAGAATTTTGATTTGATTTTGATTTTGACTATGAACTGGGAGATCTGATCATGACACAAGCTCCATAGAACACATGCCAGGACGTTGGGAAGTACTAGTTGGAATTTGGTGGTTTTTAAAATTGGTTCTGGGGATTTTCTTCCATGAGTTGGCGGCACTACACCTTACTGTCCTCACATCAAAACCTGACCTAGGCACGCAGACGTGTTCAAAACCCGTTCAATTGAGCCACCTGTCAACGACTATCATTACAGCACGTATGCAAGTCACGTCACCACATTACATTAAATATAACAATAATGTCAAGTGTAGAGCCGACAAAGCATATACATTTGGTATTGACCTTCGCGTGAGATTATCTTGAGGACGAATAGGATTCGAAGGCTTTCACGTACTTCATGTTGACCGCTCTATAAATATAGAGCGGAAGAACAAATAAAAATTTGAAAAACTGAAATCTCCTCCTCGTAACCGACTTAAGAAAGGACCGTGTTCTTAGTTCAACTGTATTTTTTATACCACTAAAGTGACAAACAACCATGCCGTCCACCTGATATGATGGTGAGCGGCTACCGCTGCCATCTGCGGCCACGGTTTCAGCACCAGAGGGATCCTTTGCGCTTGCCCTACCCTCTTGAAGAACTCTATGGAGAACTCTTTGCGGAAAATCACAACGGCGCGGCATGGTATCTCATCTTTCACCTGTGACAGTGCATTGATTGGGTTGATTGCATGTAATTCTACAACACGACATCTGACAAGATGCTCTAGCCAATTAAGATTATGACTGGGAGGCACAAAAAACTAAAACAGATCAAGATAAAAAAATTGTTTACTTAATCTTGAGATTGTTTGCAAATTCCTCTTACCACACCACCTGGGGTGGGAGGCCAATCAGACTTAAATTCACACAAGTATCACATGGAATCCAATAAAAAAAAATCAATGACTGTCCGCCGGTTTCCAGTACTCTTGATATACATATACATATACCCATATGAAGAAGGTTCTAGGCATCAAATAACATCTGAGGTATACATCAAACGAACGTCAGACGTCCATCACTAAAACTGACCCTGACCTTGCAGATAGAATCATAATGTCTAACGTGCCCACCATACGGAGCGTGCGGGGAATAACATTGCCTGCGTCAGAAGTGGTCTGAGCCTTGGGGTCCAAGTCACGTTTGTATACAGAACAGCAAGTACGGCACTATTGAATACAACCACACTTATTAACCATGTAAGAAGCCCTTAAACCCTTAAACCCGATGAAGTAAATATTTATTGGGTTGGAGTATGAGGACTGACTCACCGCATCATAACTGATCATACATTCTGCCAAGCAGCTGAATTTCCCACTCCCTGGCAGGCGTGCTCGGCGTTTGTCATTCCTGTCCTCGTCCTCGTCTACTACACTACCCTTCCGCTTGATTTCTGACAAGCACACAACATCTAACTCGCTCTTTGTCATAAAGTCGATCAATTCGATCATCTTCTCAGCCATACCTCACCTTATATTCCATACATGTGTTGGCATATGAGTGTTGGCAGCATCATGGGTTTGACGACCGTCTGGTCTAGTGGTTAGAGCTCCTGACTGCGAAACTTGAGGTCGCGGGTTCGGATCCCGCTGAGGGCAGATATTTGTGTGATGAACACGAATATTTGTACCTTAGTTACATCCAAGATGTCCTATGTATTTAAGTATATATCTATCTATATAAGTAAATATATTGTTGTCTAGTTACCATAACATAAGCTTTGCTTACTTTGGGACTAGGTCAATTTGTGTGGAATTGTCCCAGGTATTTATTATTATTATTATTTATAATCCCTCTGCTTCCAACACAATGTAACAATCCTCCCCCTCCCCAAGGAGCTCATTACTGGAAACCTTATTCACCGCGTAGGAACACAACACAATAAATTGTGTTATTTGGCTACGGACTTCTATAAGGTGGAGATCCTGCCCCAGTCGGGCAGCTCCAAATTGGAACGGGAAACCCGTTATGCCCTACCTCTCTTAAAATAGATATCTCATAGATATATCATGGCTAATGAAACAAATGGTGAGTTTGACGCCTGGAGGCATGACTTTAAATTTCTCTACTGACGTAGGTAAGCCGCATTTATCCAGAACGGTCGGAATTCCTTATGTTTCCTGGTGTTGTTTTCCTTTACCGTGACAATTCAATACACAGAATTCATAGAAAGAACATTACTAAAGACGGTGGCTTAAACACAATTGTTACTTGCGAATAAAAACATTAAATAAAACACAACCAGTGCTATTACAACTAAATGCAATGAGTTTAAAATGAAAGTATGTTTTCATGAATGAAATTTAGAACTAATATGAAATATTAGTTCTAAATTTCATCGCTAGAGGGCGTGAAACCAGATTATTACAATCTGGAATAATATTATCACTGAAATTTTCAGTTACGTTTTATATATAAGTGAATATAATTCTAGTCACCTATGTTGATATAATATTGGTTTTTAAGGTGGTAAAAAAGCATACGTTAATTAGCGTTTTGCGTCGGCTATATTAGTTGGAAGGTACCTACGGATTATAGTTGAACTTATCGCGCCTACGCGAACTCTGTATTGTATTATTCCAGACTAGCTGTGCCCGCGACTACGCCCGCGTGGTATTTGATAATTAAAAAAATCAGTTCTCCAAATCTAAATTAAAATAAGCCTAAGATTTTTACATCAGCTATCTGCCAGTGAAAAAAAAAAGATCCAGCCATTTCAGAGATTAGCCGGAACAGACAGACAGATAGAAAGACAGACACACAAAAATTTAAAAAAATTATATTTTGGTGTATGTACCGTATATATATTCATATGCATGTATTCGTATGCTGTTATTTAAATATTACAAACAGACACTCCAATTTTATTATTTGTATAGATTACCAACATGTTTGTAAAGTCCATATTATAACTTTTATAAGGACATATTTCACATATATGTATTAACAATATAATTTCAGGCCCTACATTGCAGTGTAGCAACACAACATACATATTCATGTCATTTATTATAAGGTCATTATTACAAGGAAATCGCCATATTGACAATTAATGTGGAATTTGTAAACAATGTGTCTCATTATTTGAATCAAAAGCATGGTGAAGAATACCTCCCAAGTGAAGACAAGCAACAGACACGATATTGTCATATCTCCTTGTACAATGCAGTGCATAGAAAGATCACGCTCCAACTACATATGTCAAATCCTCAAGGATGGAAACGTCAAGAGTACTTGAAATTGGCGAGCGAGAGGTTGATGAATGGAAAAGAAGCGAAAAAGATCTGTCTAGTGAGAACAGAAAAGTCTAGAGAGGACTGGAGCTCTACTTTCTATGCCTAGGTATCCCGTGAAGGACTCGGTGTGATTATATGTATTACTAGCTGTGGCCGCGACTTCGTCCGCGTAGAAGTGACATTGGGCAGCCCTTTAAATTTTTCATCTAATTATCTATTTTTATTTTACCCCCTGAATGGTAAAATTTATACAAACTTTGAATGTCACATTAATGTACATGTAATCAAGAGCCTAAAAAATAAGTTTCAAGCTTCTAGCTTAAAAAATTACGAATGTTCCATACAAACTTTCATCCCCTATTTCTACCCCTGACAACCCTTATTCGCATTAAGAAGTAGCTTATATCCTTCTTTAGGCTCTAGACAAACTTTGTACCAAATTTCATTTAAATCGGTTCAGTCGTTTAGGCGTGAAAAGGTAACAGACAGACAGACACTTTCCTCAACTACTTTCGCATTTATAATATTATTATATATTATATATAGTAGGGATAGGGATGTACAAATCATAGGTGCTAGCAGGCGACCCAATGTATTATGCATAGATGTACTACGAGCACGAGTAGTCTATGTAAACTTGTAAAGGTACAAGTGACCAGTAAGCTTCTTAAGCAAATTGTTTTGCTACGAGCCTTTTGCGCATCCAAGTACTTTTGGTTTGGTACCAACTTGTCGAAAATCTTTCAAGAGGCAGGGAGCGGTGAGACATCATCTGACATCTTTAAACAGCAAGAGTTTACTTAACAAAGCCAACTGATTATATGCTAGATAGTGCAATAGATATCAGAGACTATATAGATAGACTTGACGTGCAAGGAAAGTTGATTTTCTTAGCTAAAACACTGGCTTCCCTATAAAAGTTCATTTCTTTTCCTCGGGCTACTGTAAAAATGCATAGTACCTACGTAGCTACCCCGAGGTTAAGCAGGGTCCAATAACGACACAGATGGTTATATACAAGATGTTTCTGTTAATACATGAAAAAAATAAAAAAGCCTGTGTTAATCCAGACAAATTTAAAATGTCATCCACTCTATAGTATTTCGTTTCAGAGCAACAAACCCCACGTACTTTCGCGTTTGTACATATTAGTAGTATGAGATTATTGTATTAAACTTAGTGTCTCGCAGGTTAGGTCACACACCGCATCAAAGGTCGCCAAAATTCACTCGACGCAGGTAAGAACTTAATCGATCATCACACACACACGTCCATACACACGACAAACTGGTTACAGATCGCAGGCTATATACAATTTGCACAAAAAGCCAAAATGGTTGAAACTGGTCGTCGGATATTACAATGTATGAGAGCTGGTTTCCAAGGTCAGGGCCGCACGTCAGTGGCTGGGAAGGGTATGCATTATGCATACATCATTTAGTACTTGTATTACGCCAGGTAATGTTGCCAGATGTGATTTAATTCATAATTTGCTAGAGTAACGTTCAATAAAATACTTTGATTTATTGGTAGGTATACAATACACAATAAATACACAGATTTTTTTTAAATAAGCCAAAGGCACCTCAAGTTGTCTATTCCAAAATTAATCAGAACTTCGATTTGTACAAGCGTAAGAGATGCCAAGATAAGTACAAAACATAGCATAAATAAACATACAATACAAATACAATCCAAGGTTTACTTAAGAATACTCTTCGCCATTAAATTAATATCTATCGTCAGTGCAAAAGTTTTGTGCAATTTTGTGTTGTTTGTTTTTGCGTTGAATGCATTTTTCACTCTTCTGGACAAATTGAATTCTTAGATCAAAACTATGAAAAAATATTAATTAATATATTATATATATATATTAACATCAGAGTTAATGAGCACCTTAACTTGACAGATCACTAATAAAATGAAACGCCACCCTGGTGCAGACCACAATTCACAGACCCGGCTTCGTCTTGGCCCATCTCGTAGTCTCCACTATCGACCTAATACCATTGGTATTAGGCTTATAATGTAATGTCGGCCACCTTCAGCAATATATCAACACATCACCGCCATTATATCTCATACGAAAGACATCAACGGGTGTCATTATTAAAAGTCGGACATATCAATGTTGTATTTTTTCAAAACCCGTGGTGGCTGAGTGGATCGAGTAGAGTTGTATACAACACAAAGTTTGTCTGTTCAAATCACAACTGTACCAAAAAAAAATTCTGAGCTTATTTACATTGATTAGTCACATTATGAACTTATCGTTGAAGGTAAACATCGAGTTGAAACCTGCATACGCTTGAAAGGGAATTAAAAGACATGTGTATTGTCGCGCTTGAAAAACGGTAATGGAGTCGCCACCTGTCACGTTGACACCGAAACTATATCGAAAAGTGGATGTGTGGGTACACACCTCTGCCTACCCCTTCGGAGACCCCTGGGGAGAGGAGATGTAAAGATAAGTAACGTAAATTAGGAATTATTAAATCTTACGATAAATATCCGATTACTCGTCAGGGAATAGAGCTGAAAGCTTGGACTTATTGTATAGGAGAGCCGCAGTGATACGTGTACCTTTTGTGGTTATATCAACCCGAACAACTCCCGAGTGATAGCCCTGATGTTGCAAACGGCCGAAGCGGTAATCGCTTACCATCAGGTGGGTCGCATTCTTGTTTGATACTCTAGTGGTATGATAAGTAGAAACGACACTCGCATTATTCGCGCCACCGAAAATCACCAGGTTATCTTAAAGTATCATAAATCGTCTCTACAAACTATGCGTTTATGAATATGCAAAAATATGAACACACACAGGAAACAGTCACGGCGCAAGAAATTCGGTCAAAGCAACATGTTTTTTATTTGTTGAACAAACTGTTATATATCCTCACGCCTTCCCACAAGGGTCTCCGAAGGGGTAAGCAGAGGTGTATAGGTAATACCCACACACCCACTTTTCCGCCAGAGGTATATTAGGTGCCAACGTGACAGATGGCGAGTCCATCGCCGTTACTCCAGCACGACTATACATACGCGAATTTTGAATTTCTTCTCAGACGTATGCAGGTTTCCTCTCGATGTTTTCCTTCACCGTCAAGCTCGTGGTGTGACTAATCACTGTACTTAAGTTCAGAAAAACTCCTTCATCACAAACTGTTAAGTAGGTTTTAAACATGTATCACAGCACAACGTGTGATAAGTAATAATGCTAGGTTCTTCCAGCTGCGCGAGTGATATGTAAGGGATGTAACTTGTAAAACAGGACAGGACACCGCTACCCGGGAGTCGAGCTAATAGTTCATCTGACCGACGGGATCGTCTGCACGTCCGCGTACGGAACTTACCGCTTGCCTACCGTGCGTTGATCGTTGGTAATACCACCATAAGAAATGTTATACATTATAATTTTGTTGTTTCCTCAAAGGCACGTGTGCCGAGTTCCATAATTGAATGTCTTGCCGTGATGTCATGTCTGTACATATCTACTTTATTAAGGAAATTCCTTATTTAAAAGGTGTGCACATAATGCCTGTACAGGACACCCGTAGATGCCTCCCGCGGTCGTCCACATTCATTTGCTCTATTTTCCTTAAAATTATACTTAATGCTGAAGTAATAATAATACTATATTCTCACCTATATCCTCACCTCATCCTATATCCGCCTTCCCACCAAATTACAAATGAACTATAAAAAAAAAAAAAAAAAAAAATATATCCTCACGCCTTCCACAAGGGTCCCCGAAGGGGTAGGCAGAGGTGTATAGGTAATACTCACACACCCACTTTCCGCCAGAGGTATATTAGGTGCCGACGTGACAGGCGGCGAGTCCATCGCCGTTACTCAAGCACAACTATACATACGCCTTTGAATTTCTTCTCAGACGTATGTAGGTTTCCTCTCGATGTTTTCCTTCACCGTAAAGCTCGTGGTGTGAATAATCACTGTACTTAAGATCAGAAAAACTCATTGGTACAGTCGGGATTCGAACTTGCGATCTTTGTGTCGCAGGCAACTGCTCGAACCACTCCACCACTCGGCCACCACGGCTAATGAACTAATTAAACGAATATACTAATATAAAAATAATGGAGGGCCGCAGTGGCCCAATAATTGTACCAATGAGTCTTCTGAACAGTACAGGGATTAGTCACACCCTGAGCTTTACGGTCATGGAAAACAACGAGAGGAATCTTGAGAAGAAATGTGTGTATTAGTATACAAAAACGTGTGTAGAAATAAATCTCCGGCGAAAAGTGAGCGTTCTACCTACACACCTCTGCCTACCGTGAAGATATACAAATAATAGGATAAAATGTATTATAATAAACGTCAAAATTTACCTGTAAGTACGTATATGAGTTAGCAACAAAGTGCAATACGCAACCAGGTAACAAAGTACAGACAGGCAGTCTGGCGTTCATAGTGGTGTCTACCATGTCCGCGGAATTAGATCTGCTGCAAGCATTTGTGTGATCGCCGTGGATGGTCGTTTTCAATAATTCCCTATATGTATATATATTTATTTATATACATACAATTGTATATAAATAAATATATGTAAATAAATATTTAAGAGAGGTAGGGCATAACGGGTTTCCCGTTCGAATTAGGAGCTGCCCGACTGGGGCAGGACCTCCACCTTATAGAAGTCCGTAGCCAAATAACACAATTTATTGTGGTGTGTTCCTACGTGGTGAATAAGGTTTCCAGTAATGAGCTCCTTGGGGAGGGGGGAGGATTGTTACATTGTGTTGGAAGCAGAGGGATTAAACCTTATGCTGCCAACACACTATAACTCTCCGAACACAGAGTGGCAACGCGCAAGTGATACTTTGGTATCGTGAGCGTAAATAGGCTACGGTAACCGTTCCCCATCAGGTGGGCCGTTTGCTTGTTTGCCACTCTTGTTGTACAAAAAAAAAAAAAACTTATTATCTGCTCTAACAATAAAGTGATACAATTAGAATCTAACTACGTTTTAATTTGTTTTATATAACCATACATACATACATATCATCACGCCAAGTCCCTAACGGGGTAGGCAGAGAGTATAGAGCGCCAGTTCTCTCTAGACTTACATACCTCTTTCGCTTCGTCCACATTCATCAGTCTCTTCATACATGCTCGTCGGTTTCGAGTATTTACTTCTTTTAATGAAATTGTCATATTGTTCTCTTTGGAGCTTTTCTTTTGCATCGTCATGAGTATATTCACAGTACTCTTCAACTTTTATAAGACATCTGTTCTATTTTTTTGTCCAGGGTATAACAATAATGTGAAGTAATAAGCATTATAAACTTCGAATAATTATTTAACAATTTTGAACGTGAGGAAAACAATATAACATGTCTTACTGCACCAACGTATTGTTACAATGAGGAAATACATTTAATTAATTGCAGGTACAGCAAACAAGTGCGTTGACTCGTCAATTATGACTTGAGTGCTACTGAAATTCCATTTGTATTATTTTATTAAACTTAACACGAATTTGTGAACACACAGTCAACGAATGACATAACCGAGTAGAACAATAACACGAATTTGTGAACACACAGTCAACGAATGACATAACCGAGTAGAACAATAACACGAATTTGTGAACACACAGTCAACGAATGACATAACCGAGTAGAACAATAACACGAATTTGTGAACACACAGTCAACGAATGACATAACCGAGTAGAACAATAACACGAATTTGTGAACACACAGTCAACGAATGACATAACCGAGTAGAACAATAACACGAATTTGTGAACACACAGTCAACGAATGACATAACCGAGTAGAACAATAACACGAATTTGTGAACACACAGTCAACGAATGACATAACCGAGTAGAACAATAACACGAATTTGTGAACACACAGTCAACGAATGACATAACCGAGTAGAACAATAACACGAATTTGTGAACACACAGTCAACGAATGACATAACCGAGTAGAACAATAACACGAATTTGTGAACACACAGTCAACGAATGACATAACCGAGTAGAACAATAACACGAATTTGTGAACACACAGTCAACGAATGACATAACCGAGTAGAACAATAACACGAATTTGTGAACACACAGTCAACGAATGACATAACCGAGTAGAACAATAACACGAATTTGTGAACACACAGTCAACGAATGACATAACCGAGTAGAACAATAACACGAATTTGTGAACACACAGTCAACGAATGACATAACCGAGTAGAACAATAACACGAATTTGTGAACACACAGTCAACGAATGACATAACCGAGTAGAACAATAACACGAATTTGTGAACACACAGTCAACGAATGACATAACCGAGTAGAACAATAACACGAATTTGTGAACACACAGTCAACGAATGACATAACCGAGTAGAACAATAACACGAATTTGTGAACACACAGTCAACGAATGACATAACCGAGTAGAACAATAACACGAATTTGTGAACACACAGTCAACGAATGACATAACCGAGTAGAACAATAACACGAATTTGTGAACACACAGTCAACGAATGACATAACCGAGTAGAACAATAACACGAATTTGTGAACACACAGTCAACGAATGACATAACCGAGTAGAACAATAACACGAATTTGTGAACACACAGTCAACGAATGACATAACCGAGTAGAACAATAACACGAATTTGTGAACACACAGTCAACGAATGACATAACCGAGTAGAACAATAACACGAATTTGTGAACACACAGTCAACGAATGACATAACCGAGTAGAACAATAACACGAATTTCTGAACACACAGTCAACGAATGACATAACCGAGTAGAACAATAACACGAATTTGTGAACACACAGTTAACGAATGACATAACCGAGTAGAACAATAACACGAATTTGTGAACACACAGTCAACGAATGACATAACCGAGTAGAACAATAACACGAATTTGTGAACACACAGTCAACGAATGACATAACCGAGTAGAACAATAACACGAATTTGTGAACACACAGTCAACGAATGACATAACCGAGTAGAACAATAACACGAATTTGTGAACACACAGTCAACGAATGACATAACCGAGTAGAACAATAACACGAATTTGTGAACACACAGTCAACGAATGACATAACCGAGTAGAACAATAACACGAATTTGTGAACACACAGTCAACGAATGACATAACCGAGTAGAACAATAACACGAATTTGTGAACACACAGTCAACGAATGACATAACCGAGTAGAACAATAACACGAATTTGTGAACACACAGTCAACGAATGACATAACCGAGTAGAACAATAACACGAATTTGTGAACACACAGTCAACGAATGACATAACCGAGTAGAACAATAACACGAATTTGTGAACACACAGTCAACGAATGACATAACCGAGTAGAACAATAACACGAATTTGTGAACACACAGTCAACGAATGACATAACCGAGTAGAACAATAACACGAATTTGTGAACACACAGTCAACGAATGACATAACCGAGTAGAACAATAACACGAATTTGTGAACACACAGTCAACGAATGACATAACCGAGTAGAACAATAACACGAATTTGTGAACACACAGTCAACGAATGACATAACCGAGTAGAACAATAACACGAATTTGTGAACACACAGTCAACGAATGACATAACCGAGTAGAACAATAACACGAATTTGTGAACACACAGTCAACGAATGACATAACCGAGTAGAACAATAACACGAATTTGTGAACACACAGTCAACGAATGACATAACCGAGTAGAACAATAACACGAATTTGTGAACACACAGTCAACGAATGACATAACCGAGTAGAACAATAACATACACCATATTTCACCCGGCCTCTTTTGGCAATTGATACTGTGCGCGTCCTACTCTTACCTCTCTCTCTCTCTCTCTCTCTCTCTCTCTCTCTCTCTATCTCTCTCACCTATACACATTACTCTCTCTCAATAAAGGGCATTTATTATACCAAAAGTTCAAACAAACTCTGCCCCTCTATAGTACATGGTGGTAGGTATATATTTAAGTCTTATTAAGAAACAAATGCTTTTTGTTAACATAAAAATTAACAAAATGTACATTTAAATAAACCCAAATTATAATTTTACGCATGACGCAAACAATTAGTTCCATATAAAAACAATACTGTAATGACGACATACAAAATTAAAGGCAATGTTTTTTCCTGAAGCACGTTCTGGACTTCAGTCCTGTGTACAATGGTGTATGTGTGAGTGCTATGAGTATTTCATATGCATATGCTTTAAGCATCTATCCACTGTAAAACCTTCATTTATTTATCATTATATACATCATATTTGTGGGTACTACCTATACACCTGTGCGTACCCCTTCGGGGACCCTTGTGGTAAGGCGTAAGGATGTGTTATTATTACATACATTTTAGAATCGTTGCCGAGTGGTTCGACTAGTTGCCTGCAACGTAAAGCTAACAAGCTCGATTTTTTTACAACTTTTAAAACTAGCTGAAGGTATTTGACATGGGATGATAGTTTTCACTGGAAATCGCACTATGATGATGATTAATGATATAGACACATTCCTATGCCATAACTTATCTACATGTGTCTCATCTCAACCAATTCGGATTGAATATTTATGCAATCCGAATAAAAAAAAATATTGTTCGCAATTTTTTTTTTGTTAAATAACATTTAATTTGAGTAGTGAACTAACAAGTTAATTCAAGTGGCGAGATGCCAAGGCGACATTCCGGCCAGCTTAGACGTTATCGCCACTGCTGATCTGCGCACGCGCAGTTGAACCCATAACATGCAGCGGTCCGTACACCACTAGCGGAATATACATTCAAATTACCTTTGTAATGGATGCGAAACCTAAGTACAACAGTTGTCTCTTAAATAAACCACGCATATTTTAAAATTTACGATATTTTAGTTATGCTTTTGAATGAGGAACGTCTTAATTCTTCTTTGATCATCTTCTGTATATTAAGGGTTGCCTGCTTTTTCTTGCTTGACATCTAACTAGTAACATGCTATCGAAAAGTAGAGCTACGCCAAACTACAGATGGAACCCGCGTGACGAGGCGTTTGTCATCTAATTATCATCCACGTCGAGAAGGAATACTCGTGCTATCAGCTTATGCGAGGGATAGCATGCTACTTAACCGGTCAATGGCGAGACCTAGGCATCCAGCCAGGCACTTTAGTACAAAGCAACACAGCTAAGGGCACCCCCCTGTGGGATACGAACCTCGGCTTAGTGCGTAAGGGGGATAGCAGGAGCTGGTACCCGAATTTATCAGTTCTTATGCAATACGATAATTGCGCAATATTTCATCCACGTGGTAAGCGATACACTCACTAATCAAATGGGAAATCCTTCGGCGCTGCCGAGTGCCGCTGAGTTCCGAGAAAAATATCCTTGTATCGAACAAGGATATTTTTCAAGGTCGCCCTGCCTTAGTCATGCTGGGTTTTCGATTCAGTGTGGGCTTTCTTTTTGATCGTTTTATATTCAACAGCGTACGCACCTCGTCACCTGAAGTAACTGTCCAACATGACACTGTCATTTGACCTGAATATTTTCTATTCCTACTTGTATCACTGTTTTCTGCCGACAGGTGATAACAATAACAGAAGGTTAAGCTAGTTTTACTGTAGGACAACCAGATCTATAAGTACATACATACATGCATATGATCACAAGTAATCATAATATATCCTCACGCCTTCCCACAAGGGTCTCCAAAGAGGTAGGCAGAGGTGTATAGGTAGTAGCCATACACCCACTTTTAGCCACAGATATATTTTAGGTGCCAACGTGACAGATTTTTTTACTTAAACACTTAAACACGCCTTTGAATTTCTTCTAAGGCGTATACAGGTTTCTTGAACCACTCGGCCACCACAACTCTTATCTATATATATATATTATAGATCCCATTTCTGAACTCACTCATCACGAAATCTCAGGAACTATAAGGCCGATTGACTTGAAATTTGGTAGGAGTATTCCTTACGCGGGGTAGAGGTCAGCTAAGAACGGATTTTATGAAACTCCACCCGCAAGGTAGAACGCGAGGACACAAAATTAAAAACAAACACGTTTTTCACCCGGGCGAAGCTGGGCGGGACAGCTAGTCTATTTATATATATGTAGATGTCAAAGGGGCGACGCACAAGATTGCGGCATTTCTGTCAAGAGTTGAAATAATATATACTCACGCCTTCCCACAAGGGTCCCCGAAGGGGTAGGCAGAGGTGTATAGGTAATACCCACACACCCACTTTCCGCCAGAGGTATATTAGGTGCCAACGTGACAGATGGCGAGTTCATCGCCGTTACTCAAGCACGACAATACATACGCCTTTGAATTTCTTCTCAGACGTATGCAGGTTTCCTCTCGATGTTTTCCTTCACCGTAAAGCTCGTGGTGTGACTAATCACTGTACTTAAGTTCAGAAAAAACTCATTGGTACAGTCGGGATTCGAACTTGCGACCTTTGCGTCGCAGGCAACTGCTCGAACCACTCGGCCACCACGGAGTTGAAATAAATATTGAAGTATAGCAGTCTGGTCTACTGGGTAGAGCTCCAGTCCTGACCGCGAAACTTGATTTATTTATATAAGCATAGGTATATATCGTTGTCTAGTTACAACACAAGCTTAGCTTAATTTGGGGATTAATTCAATTTTATTTTAGCCTTAGTGTTGGCGTGTTGCTGTAAGTAACCATAAACCAACCAAAACGCTGAATAAATCCAATACTTAGTTTTATCATGCCCGGAACCTTAAAATCTATATGAGTTTAAAAATCATTAAAATGTAAAAAGACTGTATAAATATATTCTAGCCAGCATAATTAACTTTAGCTCGTGTTAATTCATTAATAATAATTAAATACCAAATACTAAATACCAATAATAAATAAAATTAATCGAGTCCCTCGATTGTAACTAAAAACTTTTCTGATAAAATAATCGTCAGAAAATTAATTAAATTTATTCATAAATGATTTATCTCTGCAAAACTATGGCAGCAATATAAGGTTTATTGCTATGATAATTTTGACAATGGCGACTATTTTCAGGTGATAACAAAGCCAGAATGGCTCAACGTTGTTCAAGTCTGTTTATATACAACAGCCAATAATCAGGTGCGGCTATTTTCAGGATAATGACGAGCCTGACCTCGTTGGTCGCCTCATGAGGACAATTGTCCTGAAACACTGAAATAGTCGCCGTAATCAAAGTTATTTTGCATTAATTGTTATTTATACGGTTTATGTGAAGGAAATAACTGTGAAAAACTGAACAAAAATATTCCTTCAATATTACGCTAAGGAAGATAACACGCCAATTTCAAATTACTATTACGCTCTGCATGAAAATGTTATTGTTACTTAAGATGTTGGACATAGCTTACAGGCGCGTCGAGGATCGCGAAGATTCCAGAAACATCTTTATTTTCTATACTTTAATAGTATAGAAAAAAAAATTAACAAGCATGCGCCTCGCCTAACAGTAAACGCTTACCGCCACCTAGAGACGTCTGCAACACTAGGGGTATCGTTCGCGCGCTACAGACCCTGAAGGAATCATTTCACGCCTTTCTTGAAGAACTCCATGCTGTACTCTTTATAAAAAGCCCTAATGGCAAGTTTTTTCTAAAGGTTGGGAGTTCGCGTAAGTAAACTCCTTAGAAACTCCGCTGTAAAATGTTTGGTTCAGAGGTGTGGGGATGAATTCCCCGTCGATGGCGAGAGGTGCGGTGCTAGGACTTTGCACGCAATAAAGTTTGCTTTTATATGTCAAAGCCTAATATACAGTTATTCTATACGCTACTGAAATATAATGTGGGTCGGCAGCAAGCTACAGCCCTGGTGCTGCAAGCGTCCAAAGGCGGTGTGAGAGCTTACCATCAGACTGTATGCTGCAGTGCCGCCTTAGTGATATATAAAAATATATTTAATTTTGTATGATGCAGCGTGTCGATCGCCCTTGACCCTTGGCCACCTGCAAGTATGAATATATATTAAAAGCAATCAAATAATTGTGAAATTAATGTAGTCTCTCTACGACGGCAACACTGCCGGTATGTTTAATTACGTTTTATCGTGTTCGTCCTTGTCAGTGCGCAATAATCTCGTGGCAAGTTTACGGAACCCGCACTTTGCGATGAATTGTTGAATTATTGTTAAACATACCTGATTGTATGTACCTATTGTTATCTTATACATTACTAGTTGAGCCACGCGGGTGTACTGAAGAACACAATGATTACAAGTTCGAATCCCGACTGTACCAATGAGGCTTTCTAACTTACAGTGATTAGTCTAACCATGAGGTTTACGGTGAAGGAAAACATCGAGAGGAAACCCGCATACGCTTGTTAAGAAATTCAAGTCGTGCTTGAGTAGCGGCGATGAACACGCCATTTGCCACGATTACACCTAAAAGTATACCTTTACCTATACTATACACCTCTGCCTACCCCTTCGGGGACATTTTTGGGAAGGCGTGAAGATATATAATATGATTACTGCTTCGTTCTTCGATACATGCCTTTCTCACAAAACAGGCTTAGAGACCATGCCCGATAATTCAGATTAGTAGTTTCTGCGCGATGAAATAAGCGAACGAACAAACGCACCCGAGAGCAGTTCTATGTGATTGTGGTTCTTTATTTCCTCACCACTTCCAACAAGCGTCTCTGATGGGATAGGCGGAGGTGAATGCGCCCGCCTAGTCTCTTTTCGCCGGACATACATTTAGGTGACTCAAGCATGACGTCTTTGAATTTCTTCTCAATGCTGGTTCGCGCGATGTGTTTTCATTCATCGTAAGCTCACGGTGTGATTAACTGTACATACGTTAAAAAACATGTTACAATCAAGATTCAAACTACAATCCTTGTGTTGCCACCGCGGCTGATTGGGATTCCTCGTATGGAGGAGCTACTGGCCCAGTGTGGCAACACCAGTGCGCTCAACCTCTGTGATATGTGGTATCAGTTCCAGGAATGGCTTGCATTTTAACAATCGTGTATGTACTCAAACATACATACAATAACAATAGGCTTACAACATATTTATGGCTTCGTAAAGTTATCGCCTGCGTCATTAACACTAATTAACCGAATGTGGTCAATTATCGAGCCCGTGGTGTTGTTGCGTGACCATTGCGCCGCGGCTCAATTATAATACGTGGACTGATTCTATCATTTGGATGGTTTTTTCTTCAAAATCACCTTATGGTAGTGCGAGGTGGTACTCTAAGTATGGAGTCGAGAGGGATGTGGCTTAGGAAGGCGTGTCGAGTACTGGTCATTCAATAATAACAGGTACTCTACATTGGCTACATTGAAAGAAAATACACGTAATGAGTAATTGATAAAAGAAGACAAGTATTTAAAAATATTTCTCTTTTTCCCTATTTGTGAAAAGTACGTTACTAGTATTATATATATATTTCGTTACCAAATATATATTTAGCGTAGCTCAGTGTATTTTATAATATTTATCCATCGCGATCGAGTATTGAATGAAGAGTCGAGCTAACGCCTCCCAGGCCCTGCGGCCGCCCACGACAGCACGAGCCACAGCGCGGGCCGCCCACCGCAACCCGGCTTTTACAACAACTAGAACATAAATCCAAACGCATGGCCGACTTGTGCTCTAAAAATATACCTTCGCAGATGCTCCTCCTACATCACGTTCGATGGATACCCTACGTCTGTACCACTGGCACAAGAGAAGGAGGATAATAATAGAGAACTGAAACATGTACAATTGTACATCACGATTTATCCTTCCTTATGATTACATACATGTAGGACTGTAGTTAGCATGACAGACACTCCGCCGCCAAGCAGGAGACTAGTGCCTACATACACTACTGTATTGCCTTTTCACTAAAAATCTAACGTTTGGGGCTGCCACAACAACTGGTCGAAGGCTTTTTAACATATATTCTAGATATCACAAATAATTGCTTGGCCAAACATTCGCCAAGTTGAGACATTCTGTCTGGTGTTGATCGACAAACCAACGTGAGACAGCAATATTTAGATGGCAGTTTTCGTTATGGCAGTGCTCCGTGGTCCAAGAGCTTTGTGTTCAACATAGCGCGCGATGGTGACGAAGGGAACTGATTACAAGGGGAGTTATTGTGATAACACTATCGACCGACGTTAAGTTTTTTTAGTCAATTAAATTTAATTAGCTTCGTATTGATAACAGTGCCACACATATAAAAAGCTTTTGACGATTTTGCTACTACGCAGTGGTCTGCATTTTTTTTTGTTTATGCTATCAAGTATACGGCCTGCCTTATGGTGAGTTGTAATCGTTGTCTTTGATCGCTGTCAACACCAGAGGTATCAATCGCGCGATGTCAACCTTGTTCCGTTCAAACTGCAAACCATTTTCTGAAGGCGGCTCGTTTCCTTGAGTTATATAACAACCGACATATACCAATGTTACCTCGACACCAATGACACATTTTTAATGTAATTTTTTGTCGAATGTTCTAGAAACGTATGCGCACGCGCCGATTGTCATTCGCCGTTGCCCCACTCAGCTCACGAGCCTGCTTAGGTCATTGATCTATACCTACAGCACTCATAATTAATATATCGCTTATCAATATATTATTAACTCTATTAATTATGCTCGAATAAATCACTCAAATCATATATTTTATTTGTAAGTCTCAAGTTTTCTGCTCAGACGAAATTCTAGTGTATCCTAATGTTGACTATGTGATGTCAATACCAGTGCTTTAAGCTTTCTAGCGTTTTAAGGTAGGTATGCAACTCATTTCCTGCCATCCTTCCCAGCAGGTACCCCCATTGTGACTCGGCCCTTAGATAGCGGATGATCAGTAGGTACTCAGCTAGTAGGGTGTACAAATATTACACAAAACTTTGAAACTCTCTTAAAATAACTGTGTACAATGGTGACCACATCATTATCCTGCGACGTGTATGTATATGGTATTTATGGTTTTCCCATAAAGTTAATTAAGCGAATAATACCAGTAACGGCAACGGAATCACTCAACATTTTTCCTGTTTTCATATCGTCAAATACATAACAATTTCTATTGAAAGGGCTACATTAGGTACCTATGTATAGACAAACACATAATACATTGCACACATATCTCGCTCAGAGAATCAGCATTGCTATCCAGCGTGGCACAGCTGCTAGTCTTCTTGGCACGTGGCCTCGGGATACCGATTTGGGACAAATATTTTATCTGTTAGTAGTTAGTTTCACCTAGTGTAAATATTGTTAACTGTTGGTATTGTAAATAATGTAAGTATGTATATGCATTATATATAAATAGTATTGCATTGTATCGATTGACTTGACACTATCATAATGCGACATTGATTGAACAAGCAAGGATCAAGGGAACTTCTTCCCTTCTTCTTCTTCAAGGGAACGATTAATGTGAATGCGAAGAAGTTATGTCAGTCTAGGAAGGACTTGCGCTCTTCTATTTGTGCCTACACCATAAGGATCATGCGTCGGCGTCATGCTATAGGTACATGTACGTAATGTATAATGGGTTAAATTTTCACACTTGATACCAATTTCTGCTCCAATTAATGGGAGTAAAGCCAGAGAATATTCTACTATCTTATCTCATCTGCTAAATCAGACAAATCATTTTAGTCTTACTCAAGAGTTGTGGGGGCCAAGTGGTGCGAGTAGCCTGCCTCACAATGATTGCAAGCTCCTATTTTGACTATGCCAATGAGTTTTTCTAAACTTAAGTACAGTGGTTTGTACAATAAGAGCTTTACGTTGATTGGAAACATCGAGAGGATTGCACGTTTCAGAAGAAAATCGTATAGTATGGTAACGCTTGAGTAATGGCAATATATGGTATGGTAAATATATCTCCGGCGAGAATTGGGTGTTAAACTACTCAAAGCTTTCAGAGCCAATAACATGGATAATAATATTTCTCTAAAATCATAAATTCCTGAAGTAACTTGTGATGAATTAAAATGGCGTATGTATTGCCTTAATCACGAAGTTAATTGATCAAATAATTTCAATATATTGTTAATATTTTGTAACGCCTACAAGTAGGAAAAGGAAAAGTTATAATATAACAATAATTTAGTTATATAATTACCTTCCTCAATATTACAGGAATAACACTAGAAATATGCGCCTGTACGTCATACTCCCCTCCAGGTGGCTCGGCGGACTTATTTTGTATCAGTGTCAAGTGCATAAGTATCTGGTCTCAGGACTAGGTCTAGAGGAACAGCACCCCCGGTACATCCCACATACACGTTGGTGACAACGTGACAGATGGCAAGACGGCCGTTTCTAATATACCTTCACGCCCTGCAACGGTCCCCGATGAGGTAAGCAGAGACGTATGGTATCCAAACCACTGGACAAATATTTTATGTACCAACGTGCAAAATGGCGAATTGGTCGCTGTTTCTATACATTGAAATTTGTATCACAAACGTATGGAGGTCTCATCACGATATTTTCCTTCGCCGTATAACTCGTAATGATGTACACTGTAATAAGTATAAGTATATGTAAGTCTAGAGAGAACTGGCGCTCTATACTCTCTGCCTACCCCGCTAGGGACTTGGCGTGATGATATGTATGTATGTATGATAACATTGATAAATTTGAATAAGAGAGGTAGGGCATAATGGGTTTCCCGTTCGAATTTGGAGCTGTCCGACTGGGGCAGGACCTCCACCTTATAGAAGTCCGTAGCCAAATAACACAATTTATTGTGTTGTGTTCCTACGTGGTGAATAAGGTTTCCAGTAATGAGCTCCTTGGGGAGGGGGAGGATTGTTACAATGTGTTGGAAGGAGAGGGATTAAATCTTATGCTGCCAACACACTATAACACTCCGAACACAGAGTGGCAACATGCAAGTGATACTTCGGTATCGTGAGCGTAAATAGGCTACGGTAACCGTTTCCCGTCAGGTGGGCCGTATGCTTGTTTGCCACTCTTGACGTATAAAAAAAAAAAAAATTGAGCCGGGCTTTGATCCTGCAATCTCGTTTGTGACTTCTTAAGCCACTCGGGCACTACGATTCATGGTTAATCGTTATGGGTAAATATATCCTCACGCCTTCCCCGAAGGGGTAGGCAGAGGTGTATAGGTAATACCCACACACCCACTTTCCAATAGAGGTATATTAGGTGCCAACGTGACAGATAGACGCTCGTGGTGTGACTAATCACTGTACTTAAGTTCAGAAAAACTCATTGGTACAGTCGGGATTCGAACTTGCGACCTTTGCGTCGCAGGCAACTGCTCGAATCACTCGGCCACCACGGCTTTTTTATAGGTAGAATCTCATTATAAAAAGTCATTGTGAGGAGCATATGTCGTAGCGTAGGCTAACGCTCTTTACACCCAAGGCCAGTGCCAGTGACATAGCTCTCGAGGAAAGGGGGCGGTAGTGAGACGACACTGAGGGTACAACACTACTATTGTCATGTACGCCTGTGGTTGCTCCGCTTAACCACACTGTGACGTGTGAGCACTGAATGGTCACCTAATCCATACCATACATATTATAAAAACGTAACGGATCGCTGTCTGTACATGGAAGATATAATATAAATAATATATATACGCGGTTCAGAAACGCGCCGCTAGAATAGTCGATGATCCCATGCTCACAAGCGGCTTGGAATCACTACCTAAATCAGAGGAGAGACTTTGCCTCCCTGTGTGTGTTCTACCGCTTGTATAACGGGGGGTGTTCTGCAGAATTGTTCGACATGATGCCCACTTCCACCTTCTACCACCGCACCTCTCGCCATCGACGGGGAATTCATCCCCATACCTTGGAACCACAAAGCTCTCGCACTGTGCGCTTCCAAAGAAGTTTTCTTCCGCGAACGCTCAGGCTGTGGAATGAGCTCCCCGTTGAGGTTTTCCCTGGAAAGTACAGCATGGAGTTCTTCGAGAAGGGTGTGAAAAGATTCCTGCAGGGTCGGCAACGCGCGAATGATACCCCTGGTGTTGCAAGCGTCCATAAGGCGGTAACCGCTTGCCATCAGGCGGACCGCGTGCTTGTTACCCACCCAGTGGTATAAAAAAAAATGCTATTAGGACCTTAATCAACGCAAATAGCACCCAAAACAATTATTGTTACAATTTTTGTCTGTTAATCTGTTTGTCTGTGCTTTTGTGCACGCTACTCTCAAAAACGGCTTACCCGATTTAGATGTGGTTCAAACTAATTTATATTGGGGAAAGCTTCATTTAACATATCCAAAGAGAGATAAGATCCAAAAATGCTGCCCAAAGTCACAATTCCACGCGGATGAAGTCGCGGCCACAGCTAGTATATTGTAGTATATTTAATGAATCATCATAACTTTCTGTGGCATATTGACACTTGTAATATCTTTCCATGGGATGCTATCATTTTTCATTGACGTCAGACTATTCAATAGTTACCTAAGCTGACCACCACAATGTCTAATTGTGCTCGCCAATGGATGGTCCGTTTTGATGTGTATTTCCAAAGCACAAATGGTTTATCGCTAGGATTTCCTTAGGCGGGGTATTATGGGGCTGTAGTGTGTATCTCTTCCCACACTAGCTGGGGCTCGCGGTTTCGTCCGCGTAAATGTGATTATACAAACATATTACAATTATATTTACACACCTTTCTCTTTAGCTTTGCTATCCAGAGTGGCAATGCTGCTTTGAGTCTTTTTCGCACGTGGTTATTCAACTGTCTCGGGTAAATATTTTCAAAATTGCATTATTAGTCCCTTTAGATTAACGCATTCAAATATACAGACAAACTGCCTCATCGTCATTCTGTTAATAATAGATAGTTACATAAAAAACATAAAAATAGGCGAATAGCACTAAAAGTAAGCCCTTAAGAGTCTGCTAGCAGCCAAAGGTTTGAACTAGTTCCCCATTTTACCATTCCTTATGGCATGGAAGGCATGGTAAGGGATATATTTCTACATAACACCTTGGGATTTATTCACACAAATTGACGTAGCCCCAAATTTAGCTATGTCAATTTGTGTGGAGGGTTGTGCTATGGTAACTAAAGGTTACCATAGCATAACACAAAAGGTTAGTTTATTCATCATCATCTTGTCATCACGCCGAGTCCATCACAAAGAAAGATAATAGCCGGTTTTCTTCAACTTATAGACATACCTGTTTCGCTTCGTCCACATTTCATTACTAATTTTGTAATATTTTATTACGTGTAGCGCACGTCAGCTGATTATTTGTTTTCTTTCTTTTTCTTAATGGCGAAAGTTGCCATGTGAACACGGCTGGTGGTCAGTGACGAGAGATTAACCTCAAGCAGCTGTCAGACCTATATTCATAAGGGGTGATACACACTGGAGTGGCGGACACTTACAAGGGAGGCTGGATAGCATTCAAGGTACCATGGTTACTTACAAAGTAAATTAATAAGCTTTTTATTAAAGAAATGAATGACATTCGAACTTCGACCACTCGCGAATCCTTATATTGTCAGAGGTTCGAGGTGACGTGAGTGCCATATAAATGGCGACTTTAAGATGCGTAGCGCGGCTGGCTGGCTGGCCGTGGACCGGCCCTGCTAGCACAAGGTGGGCGTAAGGTCGAATGTGATTTGAACACTTCCAATTCAGACTGTAATTAAGTAAACCGAAATATTTTTTTATAATACAGTCAGCAGTAACGTTCGTCGGAGCGTGGGCGACACATTATACACTCAAATAATATCTACCCTCAACTAGATACTATTCAGATTTGGGCTCAGACTTTGGAACGAGCTTCCCGCTAAGGTTTTTCGCAGAGAGTACAGCATACGGCTCCTCAAGGTACAACGGCGCGGTAACCGCTTACCATCGGGTGGTCTACCCATCGTAAGATTGCCATCGTTATGGTAAAAGAACAAGCCACAGCTCGTAAGTTTGTGTGAGAATGAAAACTGCCACCTAATTTAAATTTCACCACTGTATATACACATTCCGGCGAAGGCCCCAGTTGGACATATCTGAACAATGATGGTAATTCTAAACGAAGGATTCGTTATTACCTATCTTGACTTTAGTTATTATCACTTTTATTATTATAATTTCATTTTTTTATTATATTATCACTTTTATTATTATATTATTACTTTTATTATTATTATTATTTTATATATTAAGTAATTAAACGAACTAATCAATACGTAGTCTTATCTGCAGCCTTCAGAGACTGGGTCGAGGACACAAATCCATTACTCATAGGAAATCCGCGTTAGGATTCGTTGCACCGTAAATTACATCACAAGATGTAATTTTAAGGATAACATTTTTATGTACGTTATGTAAGGTCAGGTCAAAACAAAAGGAAACATCCGCCCGCGAGCGTCACTAAGAGGAAACCGCTCCTATGCAGCCTTAACCGGTGCCTTAGCTAACACGTATTACCTCGTCAGGCCACGTTTTGAGCGACAATGAATTAGTTAATCGCTACTGTACATGACTGCGAGTACTGACATCTTCTTAAAGGACATATTCACTAACTGTCCCACCCAGCTTCGCTTCTGTTTAAAGAAACAATATTTGGGACGCGATCGTAGCGACACCGGGTTAAAATGTTCCTAATTTTCCAACGTCAAAACGATACCTATATTTTAAGTTTAGACCATTAGACATGTATATAAAAACATCGGTAAAAATTGCAGTCGATTCCATGCAGTATTTTTTACGTGACGCGTGTACAAACATACCGACAAAATAATCTAATAATTATTATTGTTTTTGCTTCTGTTGCTCTAAAGATCCATAGTTTTTCTTCAATATCAACAATGTATAGATATCGGCCCGTTACAATTGTATTATTGTTATAGAATAGAATGTTATTTAATTTCAAGGTTGTTTTATCACTGTCATATGAATACTCTATATAAAAACGCAGTCACAATGTTGGAGAAGATACCTGTGTGTAATAGGTACATATGAACAAAATGATAAAAAATATCAAAAAGGTTATATTGAATGTCACAATATATATTGAATAGATTGGATCGCGTTGATCGCGAGCGGTACACTTAGGAAGCTATGTGTTATTATCATCATGTCATCTAATTGTATAAAGATAATATCATTTGCTTGCTGATTAATTCAATCACCACAAAGTTTTTTTTACAAAGGAATTTTACAGGTGACATCGGTATAAGATCGTCTTTCTTTATTAGCCCGAAAAAGGGCTTGTTTGTTCATTATATATCTAGATAACTGTCTGAGAGCACTAAGAACGCACGGATGTGGAGTGAAAATGGGAAACTTAGTGGTCAACTGCCTATTATACGCCGATGACGCGGTTTTACTGGCGTCATCAGAGGGCGAACTGCAGTCACTAGTTACCATAATGAAAGAGGAATGTGAAAAGAAGGGGCTGCGCCTAAACGCTGGCAAGACTAAGGTTCTGGTATTCGAAAGAGATGAACAAGTGACCGAGTGTGCTATATCGGTAAATGGGCAAATTCTAGAGCAAGTGAATGAATTTGTATATCTTGGAAGCATGTTCACACGAGATGGAAAGTATGAAAAAGATATTGAAAGAAGGATAACTGCCGGAAATAAGGTGAATGGAGCCATGTCGGCGTTGATGGGCAGTAAAAGTCTGAGCAAGAATGCTCGAGTTGCTGTCCACAACGCGATATTGGTACCTACCTTATTGTATGGCAGCGAATCCTGGGTATGTCAGAGGAAGTATGAAAATAGCTTGAATGCAGTTGAGATGCGATCGCTTCGAAAAATGTGCGGAGTAACGATTTTAGATCGAATCCGCAATGAAGAGATTCGCAAATCAACTGGCGTGAATAAGGGCGTGATTGTAAAGATGAAGAAAGGCATGGTACGTTGGTTTGGACACATAGAAAGGATGAGTGAAGAAAGATTGACGAAACAGATATACAAAGCAAAAGTGTGTGCAAGAAGAGGCAGAGGAAGGCCACGTTCCAACTACCTGGATCAAATCGATTGGACTCTCAAGGACGGGAACGTTAAGAGTACTCGAAACCGACGAGCATGTATGAAAAGACTAATGAATGTGGACGAAGCGAAAGAGGTATCAGTTCTCTCTTCCAGTTCTCTCTAGACTTACGTCTAGAGAGAACTGGCGCTCTATACTCTCTGCCTACCCCGTTAGGGACTTGGCGTGATGATATGTATGTAAAAAGGTAGTGTTTTGTTCGAATAACATGAACAAGTCTGGTTTATATGCAACAAGAACAAAACGACGCAAAGGCAATAAACTCTTTACTCTTTTTGTATATCGAAAATTGCTTCGAATGTATGTCTCGCCTATCGTTTTTTTCGATTTCGATATTTCTCGATAATTCGATATTCTGTGCAACTTGCCTGCAACACATGTTGCACATTCGAAACCCAACTGAAACAATGGGTATTTCTAATCTAAAGGCGGTGAAAGAAAGCATCGAGAGGAAACCTGCATTCGTTTGAGAAGAAATTCAAAGACGTATATAATACGCATATAGCCGTACAATAGAAACGCGCGTCGCGCCAGCTGTTGCGTTAGCATGGTGGTGCCATCTGGAAATGGCCATAGAACGTTCAAAAGTTATGTTTTCATTTGTAGACATTTTGATATCAAAGTTCTTGCATGGTTAAGGCTCACTCAAAGTAATCAATATTCCAAATATGTAGTCCTATACGTGATACATAAAATTCTCAATTCTTACTCAAATGTGTATTACTGTATAAAATAACAGTCGGATGAATGCGGATGAAGTGCAAAAGTCTGTAAGTCTAGGGGGAACTAACGCCCCATTCTTTGTGCATATCCAGAGCGACTGCATATGGTAGTATGGTATGGTAGGTTCATATTAAAACTCACTGCACAATAAATATCATTAAAGATACGACACTTAGGTCGAGTCAGGTAGTATTATTTGTTAATGAAAATAAAACATGTTTAGTTATTTATTTATTTATTATATTATATTTATAGACTACTCAACAGTGCCATCTATCAGATATATTTGTGAATAACAACACCGTCTCCATGCTACTTGACAACAGATGGCGTTAAAAATAAACCTATAAGTGGTTACCGTTATTGAAGGTGGCACTCGTATCAAAGGTTTTTAACTTAAGATAAAATTTTAACGAACCTTTTATTAAAAATAAATAAATAAATATTAATATATCCTCACGCCTTCCCACAAGGGTCCCCGAAGGGGTAGGCAGAGGTGTATAGGTAATACCCACACACCCACTTTCCACTTTAAAAAAATATATAATATACGTTAACTAATATTATAAATGTTTGTAAGTTTGGATGTTTGGATGTATGCGAATCTTTCACGGCAAAATGGCTGAACCGATTTGGGTGAAAGATGAAATGGTGATGGCTTATATCTAGGATTTAAATCCCGAAAAATTTAAGTTCTAATATTATAAAGTATGTTGCTCTTTCACGGGTTAGCGGCTGAACCGATTCTAGCAGGAAAATACATAAGCTACTTTTTCGGACTCCACACGGGCGAAGCCGCGGGCTAGTCATTTATAAATAGGAATTAGTACTAACATAAGCTAAACGAAATCGTGCTTACGCTACTTAACTCTAGATGGCGCTAAGCTATACCTTAAGGTACATTTTATAGTGCATAGAGGACGACGGACTTAATGTATCTCTGGCAAAAGAGGGCGTGTTCCACCTGTGTCTGCAATAACTGACATAGTCATATTAAACTTAGTAGATAATATTATGTAGTTAAGAATTCTGTTAGTCTATAGAGGACTGGCGCTCTTCCTACCACGTGAAGGGTCGGCGTGCTGATACGTATTTCGTACTTCTCTTAAACATAATTATAGTTAAAGAGTTGCCTCAATCACTCAGGTCAATAAAACACTAATTAATGCTTGACTTGCAGACCGTTCGTTACCTATCAGCGGCTTCCTGCAGTACCGGAACTATCGCTAGCCAAGTCTAGCCTCCGATGTACAATTTTGTTTTTATGAAAATTGGCCAACCGTAGCAGCGGCGCCACCTGCCAAGGGACCCGGCCGCAGTAAGCCCACGACTGAACTATATTGCTGTAATTAGCGCGTCTACCGATTACTTCTTTGAAATCATTACCCATAACGGATTGTTTGCTTATTTAGATCTCCCAATACACAAACTTAACGCTGAATTATAATTAAGCATTAGTTAAGTAAGCATTATCGTTCGGTACATATTATTTACCAATCGTTAACATAATCATAATTGAATTGATTAATTAAGTAATGACCAATGTTCTCCGCCATGCTTCTCTGTGGCGCATTGTGGTCGCATGATTAAATAAACTGTTACTTATAGGAAATTTGATAAAAACCATCCCAAAAACGTGTACATTGTGTCAAAATTTGAACACAATCGATGCAGAACTTTGCGAGTTATTATAGCGTACGCACACAATGATTATTAAGTTACTGTGCTTAGGGCTCATCAATAGCCTAATTATGGGAGGATTATATTAAATAATTTCTTAATAATAATGACTTAGTTGCTAGGTATAGGTTAGTGTTTTATATATATTGTTATTCTTAAGACGCATACATAACAATCACATCGATGCAACTGCAAACTGCATGCAGTGTCAGGACTCCATGGAGTTCTTACAATCATTCAGTTCAAAAATTAAATTCAAAGATGTATCCATAGTCCTGAACGAGAAACCATCTGTCATGTTGGCACCTCAATATGTCAACTCTGCTTACCCTTTCTGCACCTTTGTTGGAAGGCGTGGAGAAGGTATATTGGGTTACACGTTTGCATGTTTTTTTTTCGTCTGATTTTGCTCGTAGCTTATGGTTACCATAGTGGAATACACTAGAGGACTAGACATTTAAGTTTTTTTTACACACATACACAAGTTTTTTTTTACAAGTTTTTACACACTTAAGTTTTTTTTTCACAACTCTAAATGTTTTTTTTTGCGTAGTATAGATATAAATCCAAAAGCCAAAGAGGTATGTTAGTCTACAGAGAACTGGCGCTGTACACTCTCTGTCTACTGTCTACACCGTGAGGGACTCAGGGTATGCGCTACATACCTCGTGTATTCAGCGAGGCTCATACGTGCCATAACCAGACAAATATATCGCGGGTGCAACGGCGTTAAATATGACTAGTTATTATTTATTAATGTTTAATTATATATATGGTATGATTGTATAATTGGCCGACAATGTATAGGCTGCGATGTCAGCCGTCACGGGCGACACCCCACGGCTGGCGAGGCGGAACAAAGAGCGGCCTCGCCTCTTCCGCGGCGCGCAAAAAGGCACTCTCATCGCAGGATTCATGGATCTACTAATTAACAATAACATCACGGATCCAGCTAATATTAGATACGCTTCTTACATTTGATACACTCACATTTTGGGCTAGTCCTGAGGGCAAGTAGGATGGGTGGCCTGATTTGGGGAATATTTATTGTATGTTATTATATCTCTGCACGTTATATTCTACCTCTTTGGGGACCTTCGTCAAAAAGCAGAGAATGGATAAAACATTATTGAATATGGATATGGAATGGATAAAGGTGTATTATTACAGTGCAAGTCAAAATGTATCTTTTTTTCGAGTATTTAAAGGATTAGTTCATCTAATCAGCTGGCTGGCATTATGCTATTGCCATAGGGGTTGAAGGCCCAACCGGCCATGATTTTAACTTAATAATTATCATTGTGTAGAAGAAGTGTTAGTTGGCTTCTGCGCTCCTCTGCTCAATTTTGTCGGGGAAGACTCTTTACAGTTCATCGCAAGATCAGTATTTGCCTAGCAGGAGCCGTGTGTGATCCTCGAAGCCACCGGACGCCAGCAGTGTGGGTCACCAGATAATGAGCCTTGTTTTCCTAGCCCCTAGATCATGCACCTAGGCGTCAATGACAGTGGAACTAAGACAAAACGCCAGTTGTTCCCCTGGCCATCGGCACTCGTGCTGCGACCGGCGCGGCGGCACGCCGTGTCAACCCTTACAAGTATTGTTCCTAAAGTGCTTTCCGTCAGTGCCCAGGGTGTATTTGGATTCCTCTTTGGTGAGTTGGTACTTCTTGCTACATTCGAAAAGAACTGAACTTAGATATTCACAACACTTTGACACTATCTAAAGGTAACTTGACTTTTATTGGTTTACACGCATTCGGCTTACATGCATCTCCATTCATCAGCTCAGGTAGATAATTATGGTATAAAACGGGTGAAATTTGGTCTTGTGATGTGGGTGCTACAGTAAATTCTTGGGTATTTCAATATTGCCAGTGTTCGGTTGATGCACGTGTAATTAACCATGCCCTTAGAAACACGGTTTACATCATTCTTAGCGCAGAATGTCATAGTCAGCTGATCGAAATCAATTTCAAACTCTCTCTCAAAACGATTTCTATCTATTTGCACCCAAAAGAGAATAGTGACAATTAAAATAGTATTGTATTGCAAGTGAAATCAAATATTTTCAGTAAATCTGTTGTCCCCATCCATTAACTGTATTCAAACAAATGAAACTCTAGTAGTCTACCACTTTTTGTGACAAATTTTCTGATTACGGAAGCGTTTTCATACAATTTAAGATTGGTATCTATTGACGATATGTCGATGATATCTATATTTTGACAGCCATAGCGCGGGCTGTTGGGTGCTATATTTATGTATGTCTTGTGCTTACAATATAAATATATAGATATTGGGAGTTGAAGTCCAGCTTACACCGCCATTACGACCGAGGCGTAAGAGATTTCACTGTATCTGTTGTACGTATGATGATATGCTGTTATTATTTACTGTTGCTGCGTTTTTGTAGATTACAAAAGGTATTTAGAACCATGCATGTTTATTACGTTATGTTACGCACACGTAGGCAGAGGTGTCTAGGTAGTTCTCACACACCCACTTTCCGCAAGAAATATATTTTAGATGCCAACGTGGTTGATGGCGAGTCCATCGTCATTACTCAAGCACGACTATACATACGCCTTTGTATTTCGTCTCTGACGTATGCAGTTTTCCTCTCTATGTTCTCCTTCAATCACTGTACTTAAACTCAGAAGAACTCATTGGTACAGTCGACATTCGAACGTGCGATCTTGGTGTCGCAGGAAACTCTCGGCCACCTCGGCTATTTTTATCTTATGTGACATATATTTTTACCTTTTTTTGAGATAATTAGAGACAGTACACAACAACTTATATATTTTGAAGCCTTAACATTTATATGTTAAATAATAAATACATATACATACATATCATCACGCCAAGTCCCTAACGGGGTAGGCAGAGAGTATAGAGCGCCAGTTCTCTCTAGACTTACATACCTCTTTCGCTTCGTCCACATTCATCAGTCTCTTCATACATGCTCGTCGGTTTCGAGTACTCTTAACGTTCCCGTCCTTGAGAGTCCGATCTATTTGGTCCAGGTAGTTGGAACGTGGCCATCCTCTGCCTCTTCTTGCACACACTTTTGCTTTGTATATCTGTTTCGTCAATTTTTCTTCACTCATCCTTTCTATGTGTCCAAACCAACGTAACATGCCTTTCTTCATCTTTACAATCACGCCCTCATTCACGCCAGTTGATTTGCGAATCTCTTCATTGCGGATTCGATCTAATATCGTTACTCTGCACATTTTTCGAAGAGATCGCATCTCAACTGCATTCAAGCTATTTTCATACTTCCTCTGACATACCCAGGATTCGCTGCCATACAATAAGGTAGGTACCAATATCGCGTTGTGGACAGCAACTCGAGCATTCTTGCTCAGACTTTTACTGCCCATCAACGCCGACATGGCTCCATTCACCTTATTTCCGGCAGTTATCCTTCTTTCAATATCTTTTTCATACTTTCCATCTCGTGTGAACATGCTTCCTAGATATACAAATTCATTCACTTGCCCTAGAATTTGCCCATTTACCGATATAGCACACTCGGTCACTTGTTCATCTCTTTCATACATATGTACCTATATAAACTCTAAGAAAGGTTTCTCCCCTGAAGAGTACGCCGACCTGGCGCCAGTTGTGAAGGAAACCCATCTAGGTTTTTTTTATACCACATAAGCGACCAACTAGCATGCGGTCCGCCTAATGGCAAGCCGTAAAAAATGTATTAATATAAAGTATTATTGTAAGAACAGCTATAGACCAACCATTACCCACCCAACCCATCTCAGAACAGGCAATGAATATGACGCGTAGTGACGTCACACATGATACAGCCGGCGTACATACACAAAGTACATACTTTAGTGGACGTATGTTTACAGTCACCGATAGACGTGGTTTGATCCGCATGTTATGAAACTGGAGAGCATCACTAGCGTTCTCATTGCACCGTCAGTCGCCTACCTAGCTGTTTTTTACATAAGTTAAGTGGCCCTGCTTTCTATTTATAAAGGTGGCAGGTTCGAGCTTGACCTGCAGCAAACCTTCAAACATAAGGCCTTTATTACGGGCCTTACATGGGGACGCACGTAGAGACATACTAGAGGTGATAAGGGGTAAATGGATATACTAGGCGTACTACATTCCCAAATAAACATTTCCAAATAAGTTAAGATCCAAGCATTATTTTAGCCCCTTATCATGCCATGCTATGGCTATGCCTTCTTTCGATGTTGCTGGTTTTATGTTTGGTGTCGGGTATTTTATTATTATTGACTAGCTTAAACCTGGCGTATGCTACTATGCCAAAAAATAAAATGCATCTTCACATTATTTACTTTGAAATGTAACCGGCTTGGGGCACATCAGTTGGATAGTTTCAAAGTCTATGAAGAACGTATTAGATGGAATTTTATAGATAGTCGATAGATAAGCTTTTCTGCCATAAATGCAATTTTCAGGGATTCCCTTACGATAATCCTTTCCTTGGCCATTCTCCTACATGTATTGGCATCTTAGTTACATACATCGTCTTGCAAACAGACAAATAAATACAATGTTTACATATAACGCGAGCGATACCGCGTGGAATACTACTGTTATAGCAAAAGTCGTACATACACGTGCACCAACCGAATTTAAGTAAAGTGCACTTTTTCCAAATATTGTGAGACCGGTTCCTTATCTCAGCGAGCACCGAAGGCCGCGCTCGAGTGACCCTACCGATTAATTAGCCACATATCTCAAAGGCCAGTCGGCGACCACTCCGCGCCAATGTCGATACACAGGTGAACCACTTACAGCTGGGCCATACCGACTGGCACCACAGCAATTGCATACCGGAAATCAGAGGAATTTGAACTTTATTGAAAGTAGTAAGATTCGTGTTGACACTGGTGAAAATAATAGGTATTGACAAATTCCCAACAATGCGTACAAGATTATTTTAATGAAGAAATCTCCCGGATATCAGGCTCACTGGTACCCCTCTAGATAGCCATACTAGTGGAATAGTTCGGATGTTCTCACGCACACCTTTTCATAGAATATTGTTGATCATGACGTCATCGCGAACGATCTAGAAGAATGCTAAGCATTTGAATTGATAATACCTAGTTGAATAAACATAGAGAGTAAACCTGCATACCTTTTAAGAAATAATTCAATTACGCTTCAGATAGGGCGATGCACTCGCCATCTGTCACGTTGGCACCTAAAATATATCTCCGGCGAAATGTCGGTGTGTGGGTACTACCTACACACCTCTGCCTACCCCTTGGTGGTCTCTTTATACCTATTGTGAGAAGGCGAAAAGACATTGAAGACGCCCTAACTAGTTGAAGCTGAAGTATGTAACTTTCATAATTACCTTCCTCTTGCTGGCAGGCAATAATAGCTCTATCAATTCGTAGTAAGTAACGCCCAAGGGAAGTGTATCTTGTTATAATGGGTATAAGGACCTAATTACGCCATTATCGGACTGCAGTAATTGCTCGTTTCCGCCTCGCAAATTGTAGGATGGATGACACATGCATTGTTCTAGCTGCGTGGTCACGCTGCTGATGGGCGTCAGCCACGCTGTGGGCGGGGAGCGTAATATATATATAGGTATTAGAGCAGACTGGTCATTTTCATCAAATAGATTTTCAGTCTATCCTATCGTTATGGTCAAGGTTAAGTCCAGCTGTTTTTGCGGAAGTAAATGACAAACACAGAAGACGTACAGAAGAATTAACTGTTATTATATACACATATGTCTATACGTACATATTACGGCGCCTTCCCCCAAGCGGTCGGCTGAGGTGTATGTCCCTCTTCTCGTCGGAGGTAACTTTAGATGCCAGATGGCGAGTCCATCGCCGTTTCACAAGCTCGACCTGTATACCTTCGAATTTCTTCCCAAACGTATGCAGATTTCCTCCCGATATTTTCATGCATGCCTTCGAATATCTTCTCAAACTCTGCAAGTTTTCAATCGATGTTTTCCATCATCGTAAATCTCCTGGTGTGATTAATCATGGAACTTGCGCCAGCACCACTCGGCCACCACGACTCCCGATGGTGTGTAAAAATGCTATAAAGTCGAGCTATAACGCACTTTGGGTGGCGGAGAACTTGTGAATTTAGCCTCCTAGAGGTGGCATATCCGACAAGTCTACGTCTAATCAGTCAGACCCGCTGGCTCGAATGATAATGAGAATATTCGGCATAGCGACTACGCATAACACCAGTATCCCATAAAGTCCAATACCTTGTATGTCCGTAAGGACGCCTCCAGTGACCTGCCATAGCTCAAAGTGCTCACCTTGCTCCCTGTACACACCGATTCGATCAACAAAGAAAGCGGCATTACTACCGACACGCAATCGATCATCGATATATTACTTGTATCGGGCGCATACACCGTAAAGTAGACACGTAAGGTTGTACATACTTCCTTTTCTTGTAAGATATGTATGTACACTGCAGGTAGGACACTCCCTTACTCTCCTCTGGGGTAGTTATCCTGCAGTGTTTATGGCTTCTAAGACTACAGGCAAGGTTGGCTGGCTGGCAATAGGGGAGCATTGTCTGACCGATCCGAATTTTAAGAACTTAATCAACATAAAAAGTTGCTTTTTAACATCACATATCGTGAAATTTTTTTTACTGTTATTACCACAATTATACCACAAGTTTGTGAGGAATAAAAATCTGTTTAAATAATGATGTCATTGTCAAATCTTTGGAGATATTTGTTTTATTTGCATTTGCATTTGCATCGTCAGGAAGATATTTTCAAAAACCCTATAACTTCTAGAATAACTGTTCTATTTTCTGAAACCCTGTGAGCGAGCAATGAGTACAATAGCTCTCTTTGTTCTCCAGCCTCCTCTTTCCTCAATACACCCAACCGAGCTACTGCCACACTACTATACGAGTAGCAGTCAACCATTACCCACCGCTCTCGTGTTTTGTTGTCCGCGCAACTATGTTGTCAATATTTATTTATTAAATACATAACAATATACATTTTCATACAATCATAATAAACGCATTAGATTAACGCGCAGATATTGTGTCATATGTATTAGTCACACCGCGAGCTTTGCGGTGAAGGAAACGTCGAGAGGACACCTGCAAACGTCTGAGAAGCAATTCAAAGGCATATGTAGGTAGGTATAGTCTGTTGTGTAGCACCCAGATATATCTCTGGTGAACCTCGACCTAACCTGACAACCAGCAAACCCTCGGGAAGGCATCAAGATGTAGATATTTAGTACGAAGCTTATCCTTCTGGAGATCTAGAGAGGGCTCATGACCTATAATCTCGCCGAATTAAAATTTCTTAAAGATAGATATTATTTCGCTTATGACTTTAATTCATAGCTCATTCTATTTATTATAAACGTAAATTAAATGAAATCAATATATAATGGGACAGGTGTTTTATAAAGTATACTTTAGTAACATACCTACATATACATAATAATAGTAGTAACGTATTTTTATTTCAATGTGTTTACTTAATTAGTTCAAATATAAAGTTAACTATAAATACATGTATCTTCATAATACCTTCACGATCCTTCCCACAAGGGTCCCCGAAGGGGTAGGCAGAGGTGTATAGGTTATTCCGCCAGATGAATTTTACTTGCCAACGTGACAGATGGCGAGCACATCGCCGTCAAGCAAGACTGTACATACGCTTTTGAATGTCTTCTCATACGTATGCAGGTTTCCTCTCGATGTTTTCCTTCACCGTCAAGCTCGCCGTGTGATTACTTTTTGTAATTAACATAAAGAAGAACACCTATGTGATCATTGGTACACGCAACCTTAACCTTCTCAGACGCGACTTCTAATCACTCGACTATCAGGCCGCATTACCACTTATTTCGTTATTAATAACTAGTTGTCCCGCCCAGCGTCGGTTGGGTGAAAAAATAAAAGCCACGGACCCAGTGGCGCCACCTAACGAGTCCAATTGTGGATTCATCCATTCTCTAATTCACCTAAAATTTCATAAAATCGCTTCAGCCTATGACTCTATAAAGGGCATACAGACAAACATACATTTTTATATATGAAGAAGATTTAAAAATGACTGTGACATCTTTGTCGTGTATAGCGGCGTTATCACATACATTTTCAGACGCGAAAACGTAACATACAAACCTACAGACACATTCACGTTTGTAATACCCACATAGGGAATAAAACAATATTAACTAAATGGGGAGGCAATAACCACCTTGCGCTATGAGTATCGCTATTACTGGAGGACACACGATGACGTCACTCAATTGACGTACGCGAATAAATAATAAAGGAACCCAACATTATGTGACGGCTCCTATATTATATTATGTGAAAATATCTAATAATACAAAATTGTTAGGTCCAATTTAATTTATAACAATTGAAGAAATATTTCGTAATATTTTGATAAGCCCGGATAGCTCAGTCGGTAGAGCATTGGACTTTTAATCCAAGGGTCCAGGGTTCAAGTCCCTGTTCGGGCGTGATAGGATTATCTTTTTACAGATTTTTTCCGAACAAGAATGCATAGATATATTAAATGAAGTATAAAAAATAGTTTATATGTTAGGACGTGATGTCTAAAAATATTATATTTGTGAGTGCTTACCTTGAGGCGGCCATTATGCTTGGACTATTTTATACATTTGTGTTTTAATAATCAATTACAACCTGCATACGCTAGATAATGATACAAATGGTACATAGTAAAGGGTGCGTGTGGGTACTACCTATACACCTCTCCCTACCCCTTTGGGGAACTTTATGGGAAGGCGTGAGGATATATAACTACAATTAGATTAGAAGCAGTTACCGTCAAGAATGTTTCGTACTTAGCAAAGATCTTTGAAATTTTCTATTCAAACACTGGTAAAGGTATACAGCATCCCCTAAAGTTTAAAGTTCTAAAGCCCCGCAAACATTAACTCATACCTCATACATACATATTGTCACGCAGAGTGCCTAAAGGGGTAGGCTAGGCAGAGAGTATAGAGCGCAAGTTCTCTCTAAACTGAAATACCTCTTTTGCTTGGCCCACATTCATCATACTCTTCATACATGCTCATTTGAATTCATACATCTTTTAATTAATTGGGAGTTAAGCATTACTTAGATTAAGTTAACGTATACAAGGTTTTTGCGGGAATGACAACAAACCTCTATACCAACTTACGCATATAGGTACAATATTAGTAGGCTTGTAATAAATGATAGTAGCCGTGCGGCAGTTAAATTACAAACAAGCCCTTCTTTTGCAGATACTGGCACCGGCCTTATCCCGCCAAGTATCGCAGTATTTGGTCACCTGCGCGCCGCCTCGCAGCGCATTCACAGCGCGCTCTCCACCGAGCGCACAGCACGAGCGTCTACACCAACACCATATCTTATTACAAGCCATTGTTACGACCAGTGCATATTCAATAAACATTGCAAATATCCGATAATTCTGAATATATATTATAGCGGTGGAATCTATCGAGCAGCTGTGATCATGTACAGCCGTAGAAGTTCAAATAGTGGTGTGCTGTGACTAGGAACATACAAACTCATGTAAATATTTTGGATAAAATGTCACGCGGGTCGGTATTCAAAACGGTATTCTAATATTGCACTAATAAGACTGACATTAAAATGACGAAGTATAAACTAAACAACACAGTGCGGTCGTCCTCCGAGGTGACGCTGACGTCCTACATGGACAGCACCAAGAAGGACGGCAAGTGTCAGATATCGATACTGGACTCGAATCAAAATGACCACGTGAGTTCTGAATCGAATAGAAATTTGGCCAAGTGCGAAGTGTGCCCGCAGGGGTGTGATTTGGTGGGCCAGTCGGGGAAGCTGGCTGCTTCATTGGCGAAAGAGGGTAGTTTCGGGTTAAATGAACTGAAGGTGGACGGGTTGGAAACGTGTCTGTGCGAGCGTTACAACGGAGGGTGCAAGCTGTGTCCGCGGCCGAGCCTGGCCACCACGCTGACCCTCAACCTGGACGGCAAGGAGTCCTGCCTCACCTGCCACAAGTCCTCCTGCGAAACCACTTATTCCAGTGAGTACTTTTCAAATATTTGGACTTAAATAAGAACTTTCCATTCAGAGTTCATATATTGAGCTAACTCTACTGAGCTTTACTCGTATTGTTACGAAGAAGCATCGGTAAATTTCTGAGCTTACGACTGTAGTGTACGTATGCTATACTTTATGTATATATGTAATGTTAAGAACAGGACTTTATTATACAAGTCCTATTCAGATACATTTTAAGCAAATGGCATACCATAGGTGAAACCAAAAAATTTGAAGTTATAACATGGTCTAATTTGTTTACATCCTTTGCGAGATTATATAGTATTTATTTATATATAGCTTTTATTAAGCTAGCAATGGCAAATTTGTAAATGTTGATAAGGTATTTACAAATTTAGATTGAGATAATCCTCAAATTAATGCATTAAACTTATTCAATTTTACTTTGCGAAGAGAATTGGCGCTCTACCCTCTCTGCCCCCTCAGACACTTCTAAGTATCTCGGCGTGATTTTGACATGTACCTAAAGTGTTCGTCTTCCTCAAGTAAACAACTAAATTCCCAACTAAATCTCATTTGTTATACCTGTATAATTTGTGTTGTAACCTTGTGCTTCAAATGGGCAACATTATCACAGCAATAACAATAAAAAAAAATAACCACTGAATAGAAATAAAAAGACACATTAGTCCGTGTAGAAAACCTATTAACAAACGATGCCTACCGGGGAGGCAGTTCAGGAATGTGCAAATTATCGATACAAGCAAAGTGAAGACAACGAGATGATTGCGAAGACAAGGGGCCCGGGAAGTCCATCATGTGCGGAGAGCGTGGAGCGACACTGACCGTTCACGTGTTGCTTGCATACGACACAGTACACAGTTTATTGCTTTGAGTGTGGCAAATCGCGTAATACACATTACGATTATCGCCTTTACTTTTTGTTCTGCATTTTTTTCATATCAATGTAAAAGCAATTTCAAACCGGCTTAAACTGGTAATTCGATTATCGATTCCATGTATTATTTGCTAATTAATATACTATCAAAGATGATTGATATCAATGAGTGAGAGAGAGAGAGAGAGAGAGTACTAAGGCAATTAATCAATCGTTGTCTTGTCTTCATAATTAATAAATCGTTGTCTTGTGAATCGTTGGTTTGTTCATCTCGACAGTATTTCCAGAAATGTAAACAGTGTCAATCTTCCGTGGAGGTTACAGTACTGTGAGAACCCAACTTAAAAGACTTCTACAAGTTTTGGTTCTCAGATTCAGGTAAACAATTACAGCTTGAATTATACGGTCGAGTGGTTGGTAGTCGTCTTCGAAGCTAAAGATTATGGGTTCCTCACTAAGCAGATAGTGCGATGAACAAGAATATGTCATACATACATACATACATACATATCATCACGCCGAGTCCCTAACAGGGTAGGCAGAGAGTATAGAGCGCCAGTTCTCTCTAGACTTACATACCTCTTTCGCTTCGTCCACATTCATCATACATGCTCGCCGGTTTCGAGTAACAGTTTACAAGAGTATGTATACCTCAATTTCTCCGTTTCCTTGTGATGTTTGCCTTCACCGTAAATGGCCGAAGCATCATTGTCTGCCTATACCTTTGGATGTCAAATTACTAAACCTCGATAGAATATAATAGAAATTAACTCGTATGGCCTAGTATGCCAAAAGACATTCCAGAATTGCCTTACCTTGGCCTTGGATGGCCTGGGTTTATCAGGTGCAGCGGTAGACGGCCATCGACCGTGACCGCAGTGTTGTGTTACAGCCCCAAGCGCCGCACTACACCGCCCAGGGAACGGGTTCACCCGCATTCAATTCATATATAATATTGTTTTGTTCATTGCAAATACATAATAATTTTCATAGCAGACTAGTAGTTCTTAAAATTTGCGCGTAAATCTCTTCTCAATATTATTGTAGATACATATCTTATTATAGTTATATTATAATTATATTTAATTATATTATTTTATTTATATATTATTTATTTTTTATTATTATTATATTATATTATATAATTATATTACTGATAAATGTGGATGAAGCGCATCAGTTTTCAGTCCAGAGAGAATTGACGCTCTATTCTCTGTACCTTTTCCGTTATGATATATAATAGACATATATTAGCGCATTTACAAAGATCCTCGAAGGTGTAGGTGTAACACCCTCACTTTGGTGAAGATATTTAAGGTGCTAACGTGACAGATGTCGAGGCCGTTTCTCAAGCACGACTATACAAAGGTCTTTTATGTTTTCCTTCACCATAAAGCTCGTACTGTGATTAACCGCTATACATAAGTTCGGAAAAACATTTATACATTCGAGGTTCAAACCTGCAATTACAAATTTGCAGGCGACTACTCGCCTCTTAGGTTTCCGTTTCTTTGCATAAGGTGTAAAAAAACACCAGTTGCTCTCGTTTCACCTCGTCACGTGTTCTAAAGTCTGGCTCCTAATTAACATAATTGGATAACCGATACTTATTAGAACTCATTAATTACCTTTGCAACAATTACTCTACTATCGCTACAATTATACACGGTGCTCTTTATCGAAGTCCTTGATAAAAGTCGTGATTAGAGATCCGTAACTAAAGTTATTCACACAACTAGTACGGCGCAGTTAGCAGTGGATTCTGTACAAATGGTGGCGCGATCAACTCTACTGTTCAATAATTGAGTGCTGAGTATACTCGTTCATTGTGCCTCGATATATTCTCTTTATGTAGGTGTGTATGTACAAAGGACGCTCTCGGTCCAGTTGGTTTGTGTGACCACAACATATTGTTCTGACACATCACTTCTGCTCTACAACCAAGTAAGTTATCGACTTGAGATGTTATACAATGTATCATTAATGTATACATATTTCATGTCTGAAAATAAGTAGACTTATTTACGTCCGAAACTTAAATTTGTAAATTTATAAGATCTTTAGAAATACGATATTTATAAAATATACTATATTATTTTATATATATATATATATATATATATATGTATATGTATATGTATATGTATATATATGTATATATGCTAATAAACTAAAGACGACGTCAGACTACTCGAAACCGGCGAGCATGTATGAGTAGACGAAGCGAAACCTAACTTAGCTACGGACAAGTATAAATGATTAACATTTATAACAAATAAGATGGTATGAATAAATATTATTCCATTGACCCCATTACAATTAGTCAAGGTAAGCTGAAAAGATTTTATTGGTGTCCGTCGAACACTGCTCAATAAGATACTAAACGATTAATTAGACCTTAAATTAATTTAATTGGCTTGATTGTCATTGCAGCAAGGGTTTTTTCTTATGTATTTACAGAAGTACTTTTTTTTTTTTTTATACAACAAGAGTGGCAAACAAGCATACGGCCCATCTGATGGGAAACGGTTACCGCAGCCTATTTACGCTCACGATACCGAAGTATCACTTGCGTGTTGCCTCTCTGTGTTCGGAGAGTTATAGTGTGTTGGCAGCATAATGGGTTTAATCCCTCTGCTTCCAACACAATGTAACAATCCTCCCCCTCCCCAAGGAGCTCATTACTGGAAACCTTATTCACCGCGTAGGAACACAACACAAAAAATTGTGTTATTTGGCTACGGACTTCTATAAGGAGGAGGTCCTGCCCCAGTCGGGCAGCTCCGAATTCGAACGGGAAACCCGTTATGCCCTACCTCTCTTAAAACTTTCTAATTAAAAGATGTAGGGAAAGTATTCCACGGGTGTGGTGGGTGTGCATATACGTCACTTAATACTGAAGGTATAGAGATCACCAAGGAGGCCTATTATCTAGTTACTGGTAAGAATAGTGTTCAATTAAATATCGACAATAAAAGTGACAGGTACATTAGTGTCATAGGACCTATTGAAATCAATCGTAAATAATACATCTTGGCAATAAGCGAAAGCAAGGAAACCAGCCGAAATTTTTCGGATCTCTGAATCGGGGATTGGCTGTCTCGGGATCAGGCATTTATTCCCAAAGCGTGTCTTTTCGATTGATTGGTTTGAAGGACATCAACTTGTAAGCATGGATGGATTCCTTGTTCCGTGATCATCGTAGAAGGGACAGTTATGACGCCATCTGAAATAATAAGTGATTACGTCAATTGTCGTACGTCTTGGTCCAGAAGATGAGGTGACGCTAAGGGTGATCGCAAATCAATAGGACGTATTCAGTGAAAATCGTACTTGTAGCACCAACAGACGCACCTAAAGGTAAGTGATCACCCACCGTCGCTATGCCAGGAATACCATTCACTCTTTGCGGAACTTGCTAAGCCAAGAATCGCCGCATTCATACAGTAGAACTTGGCCTCAATCAAACAATGTTTATTGTTACAACATCTCATAACAGAAATAAATTCTTTAAATTCTTCTTCTTTAAAAGTGTATCAACCTGAATATGGTTACCAGCTGTATATATATGTTGGTTAATATGTTGGTTGTATATCCAGTATATGGTTGTCTAACTGTGCCCGCGTTTCCACCCGCTTAAAATAAAACATGCCCTGTGTCGTATTCTAGACTAACCTATGTGCAAAACACATGTAATTCTGTTCAGGTACTCCACCATGATTGAGTCGCAACCATCTCTCCATCCAACCATTCCAACCTTAACATTTAGGGTTATAATAGAATATATTATGAATCATAGCCTAACATGGCAGGCAATGAATTGCAAACTCCTTTTGCAAACAATTACACAAAACAAAAACAAAGTGAACTAATGTTAATAAAAGTCGTAGAGTTGGTTTCGCGGCTTCTTCTCCTGACAAAGGTCCCTTGGAAAAAGTGGTAACAGTAATTTACAGTAAATTTAAAATACCTATGTTCTATTTGACGTTCAAAAAGTGTTCCCTGTCCCAAAATATTTTGAATTGTTTGTTCCGCACCTAGCTTTGCCCCCGGGTCAGCAAAAGTTCTAAGTGTACCTAAATGCCTATTTCCGTCAGGCTTACTTCCGATTGCGTCGCCCATTGTCCAATTAAAGAATTTCAGGAAATACGCTATTTATGTATCGAAATTTCATAGAGAACAGTTGAGCAGGTTGTGCATGAAGGCCAAAATAGTTTTATTGTGTCGTTGGGCTGCGGTGTGAAGACTGATATTTTAGACACATTTTCGAGCTAGGATTATTTGCGATTCGTTTTTTTTTTGCGATTATATAAAGTAGTCTGAGCAGTCCGGTATACTTAAGTACGGTGATTAAAAACACCACGAGGTTGAGGGTGTACAGTTGTGCTATTGATACAGTTCTGCCTACCCCTTTGGGCATATTATCATAACAGCCGCGATGCGCAACTAAATACAATAGAGGATGCCACTCAGTTCCGCTAGGTGCGAGCGACCATTACGGCCCCAGCGATGAGATTGTTATAACTATTAACAGCTCCACAGCTTCCTGTTTACAAACATTTAGCGCTGTGATTGTATCACATTAAATACACACATTTGATATGCTTATAAGATTTGAGATCAATTCCAATATTCACGCCTCTTCCCAAGGGTCTCCGAAGGGGTTGCCAGAGGTGTATCCACACACCCACTTTCCCCCAGATATATATTTTAGGTGCCCACGTGCCAGATGGCGAGTCCATCGCCGTTAGTCAAGTCGCATGTACTTGGTATTTCTTCTCAAACGTATGCAGGTTCCTCTCGATGTTTCCTCCATCGTAAAGCACTTGGTGTGACTAATCACTGTACCGAACCACTCAGCCACCACGGCTCATTTCCAATATTACTTAGGTATTGCAAACCACTGCATTAAATAACTTCATCGAACCAATTTGTACGCGTTTCAGACAACACTCTGTGTGTGCGACTACTATATATGGAGTTGTTATTACTATGTTGGCAGCTAAATAAACGAATGAGGACTATATCTGCCAGCTATTTAATTCATATTGGAGCGCTTGAAGCTACTCATCGCAGGACAGCAATTGCACCCAAAAAACCATCGTGCCCTGACCTCCCTGATCTATCTAATGACACAAAATACGAGTAACAGATCGTTATATGATTAATTGAATTAGTATCGATGCAGCAAATCAGAAGAATCGGAATTTAGTAAAGATACTCCTGCAATAGCTGTAAATTGATTGGTATTTGCTGATGTATATCTGAACTTCTGCAAATATTAGAGGTGACTTCACGCGCCATAGACCCATATGCTTTTGTTCCTGGGAGCAAACTTTCGTAGAGGGTGTCAGGAGAGCAGACCCTGTTCCGTCAGGGGTGTCACCAACCAAAATATCGTCCTAACCTATGTCCCCTTCGCCTTTTTTGGCCAATTCAATTTCCTGAGCTCCATTAGAAAGGCTAATTAACTTTTTTTGCTAATTGCTTAGTCAAGGCAGCCAGCCGACTGGCGCTTCCTTTTACACCTTTAGCGTTTTTGTCACCGCTTTTTATAAATAACTTGTATAAACTAAGATTGACTTGTATAATCTTGATTTGTTCTGCGCGGAGACACACGAGATAAGAGAGGTAGGGCATAACGGGTTTCCCGTTCGAATTTGGAGCTGCCCAACTGGGGCAGGACCTCCACCTTATAGAAGTCCATAGCCAAATAGCACAATAAAAGAGGACTATCTAGACTAATATACGTGAGTCAGATCAAACAAATGTGTCTCTCATAACGTATAGGGAGGTCAAAGGCATTACGCTGTATAGAAGCAAATGGAAGAAGTTGCATCAGAGACGCTGACAAGAGGTCGGCTTCTTCATTTGTAATATTGAAGATAAGTGAATAAGTTTACTGAAGTTAACTTGTTATATTTGAGATTGTATATTTTTCCTGATAATAAATAATAAATACTTTGGTAGAGTTCCACACGAACCCACCTAGTCCCAAACTGAGCAAAGCTTGTACCCACTGTGGGAACTAGACTACGATATACATACACATATAGATAGATATTAGCATAAATACATAGGATATCCAATACTAAGGGGCACAAGGTGTTCATCACACAAATAAATACATATCTGCCCTCAGTCGGAATTGAACTCATGACCTCAAGTATCGCAGTCAGGACCTCTGACCACTATACCAGGCGGCCGTCATTTGATGCAATAGTGATCCTCCGCGGCGGTAGTTGCATGATTACAATCATTAAATGCGATAAAAAAAGCAATTACTATCGCCGGAGAAATTAATAAGCCCAGTTCCATTAAAACTGTCACTTACTGCACTAATTAGCTTTTTGCGTTAATTGTAATTAGTGCTCAGGTACTAGCAGTAAGGTTAATTAGATGCGCTTGATAGAGACCTGGGATCCTGGCCAGCCCAAGCCTTATACGGCAGTTAGCAACAAGTCCTTCCGACATGCGTATGTATGAGTAAAATTGGTCCAGTTGCTTCCGAGTGATGCGCTTCTTAGCTCTATGTATCTCTCCTTATAACGCAGCCCCAAAGGTTTTCTCTAAAGAGTACAACAGCATATAAATAAAATTTTGAAACAAAATCCGTTTAGAAAGAGTTGGATGATAAACACACGTATATAAGAATTATATATAATAATAATAATATAATAATATATCCTCACGCCTTCCCACAAGGGTCCCCGAAGGGGTAGGCAGAGGTGTATAGGTAATACCTACACACCCACTTTCCGCCAGAGGTATATTAGGTGCCAACGTGACAGATGGCGAGTCCATCGCCGTTACTCCAGCACGACTATACATACGCCTTTGAATTTCTTCTCAGACGTATGCAGGTTTCCTCTCGATGTTTTCCTTCACCGTTAAGCTCGTGGTGTGACTAATCACTGTACTTAAGTTCAGAAAAACTCATTGGTACAGTCGGGATTCGAACTTGCGACCTTTGCGTCGCAGGCAACTGCTCGAACCATTATTATATATGTCAATATATATATATATATATATGTATAATTATACTAAACACATAATTTATTCAGTCTGTAAAGAGCCGCTGTGTATCAGTACACACGCAACACATACCAACTTAATGATGATCTAAATGTTTCAATAGTTCAGATTATAATATTATTTGCTACTGCCAAGTTTTTTCCTTTGAGCACAATTTCGGAGTACCGTTACCGTCAACAAACCAGCTGTTTCCAAACGAACGGGACGTGAAGGCGCGCACCTAGTCTTTGAGCAGCTTTCTTACCGTCGATACCATCGGCCGTACAGCGATGTACCGGTACAATGGCCATCCGGATGAATCGAACAATAGTCGTGGAACGTGCCGCCTCACTGGTACTTGCAAGTATATTGTTTGTATCAGCAATGTGCAGGTATCCTCCTTCAGTAATGGAGCCGTGTGTGGTCATTAAGATGGTCAGTGTACCTTTATGGTCACTTGTTAGCTTACTATTGCATATCATAGTATAATTCCAAGACACTATGCTAATGATGGTGTACCTGTCAACCTGATCGCATAACCGTTGCAGTGACGTTTCGTCATATCGTTTGTTTGTATTGAAAAACAAACAAGAATATTATGTTTGTTATTGAACGTGAGTGGAGTCAGACTCTTCGTAAGCCTTGAGGGTCACGTTGTTTGTCCGCGATGGACTCCTAAACTACTTAACTGATTTCAATCAAATGTGCACACAGTGTGCAGTTTGATCCAACTTAAAAGATAGGATAGCTTACATTACAATTGAACCCGATAGGCTACTTTTTCCCCCGGGCGAAGCTTTTTTTTTTTTTTTATTTATCACGGAACAAAAAATATATCGTACAAAATTGTATGCGATAATGCCTGCAGTAGTTGTAAACTGTGTCGCAGACAATAACACTCATCCCCGGATAGAGATGGTCACAGTTCCTATAGATACAGGATATACAGAAAATAACAGAGTGTGTGCGTGGGGGTGTGTGTGTGTGTGTGTATGTGTATGTGTGAGTGTGAGTGAGAGTATATGGGTGTGTGAGATATAAATTACTGAAATAAAAGTTACATAGAAGACTTCATGAGATTCTCGGTTTCTTCGTACGTGAGTGAGAAGAGCCAGGATTTAACTTGTCGCTTACATTTATGTGAACATAAGTGTACAATTTTTGAAAATTGATTTGCTTTATTGTATAACACAGAGCTAACTATATGGTAATAATGGCTGGCTAATGATGTTCGATGAACTTCTGGTTCACAGACATTCCTACAATTTCTTTTGGCTTTACTATGATCGAGGTTGAACGGAGTTGTCGTGTGTTTTCGGAGAATAATATTCAATATAAACATTTTTCTAACTGATAAAACATTACATAACGAGTAAAGTTGGTGTGTAAGAAACAGTATAGGTTTGCGTAACATCACTTTAAGAACCGCTCTCTGGGCTCGCTCCAACCGAAGAACCTGTGTTTTATTGGCACCTCCCCAAATAGTGATACAGTAGGATAAAATTGACTGGACAAGAGCATAATACACAGATTTTAGAGTTGAAAAGTTCACTACTGATCTAAGTTTTTTAAATATGTATATTAGCTTCCTAGTTCGAGTTACAAGCATAGTAATGTGCTCATTCCAATTTAGTGAGCTATCAATAATAATACCCAAATATTTTACTTTATGGACTTGCTCCAAGAGAGGACACCCACATCTGTCATCTGATTACCCAGCGCATGTATGTGCTCGAATATGAATGCTAAAAGGTTGATCTACTTTCCTTATTGCAAAAGTCATAAATTGGGTTTTATTATGGTTTAAAGTCAAACTATTATCGCAGAGCCAAATTAAAATGGAGCGTAATGCAGATTCAGCGTACGTTTGTACGTCAGTCCAGTTTTTAGCTTGTATTATGAGGACAGTATCATCAGCATAAGCAATAATTTTACAACAGGTGAGAGTAAGTCTACAGAACTCGTTGACATATACAAGAAAAAGAGTGGGTCCAAGCACACTGCCTTGTGGAACACCGTAGGTGAGAGATTCCTCGTCACTCATGTATCCTTCTACAACAACACGTTGTGTACGGCTCGAAAGGAAGTTATTTATAATATCATGAGCCACACCTCTTACACCTATCAATTCTAACTGGGCAGGACAGCTAGTGGAAGTATAGAATATATAACCAACTAGCGCAGCTCCTTAGCTTGCGAACCAGCAACGATCTAAGCCGCGGGGGTGCCCCGCCCTTAGCTCCCAGAGGGTGCCCTGACCAGAGTTTACTCAGCACGTAAGAAATTACTTCTATAGTCTTGCTTATGGTTCGGTTAAGTAGCAAAAGCTACCAGAGACTGAAAAAAATATTCATATTTATTTATTTATTTACATATTTAACATTGAAAACAATTGCGTTATTCGTCTACCTAACTGAGGCATTATATAGGATTAAATCATTGCCAAAGTATTATTCGTGTATTGCATTTGTTCTCTGGACATCATTAGAAAGTGGCTTCATATCTGTTTGTTTCCGCGGATTTCTCTTCGGTTACTGCCTTGACGTACTCGGTGACACGTACGGCATCGGGATCGCATAAAGACATGTACACACTGCGAGCTGCGCTTTATGGAACGATGTTCTAAATCTACGTGCTATTCATTCGCAGCAATGCAATCAAGGATTATACTGGACTTATAGTTTATGGACTTCAGAATAGTCTAGATTATTAGACAATTGAGTTCTCATGTTTTGAGTGTTGACTTTTTAGTATGTTTTTATAAATCATTTACATTAATCGCATTGTATATTAGTGTTATTTCCGTCTGCCGTGCTCGCAGACCTCTATAACTCTTTAACCCACTTATACCCGAGTGCATGTACTGGGTGAGCTATTCTTGACCACCATGTATTCTGGTCACTTGTCACATTGTAGAAATTAGCACATTGCTAATGTTCTGCAAAGTGATAAAGTGAAGTGAGTGAATGAAGTGAGTCTATACATATTGATTGTACACTTATTGTCGGCTTTTTAGAGCCATTGATGGCGTAGGTACAATGTAGAGCCATTGATGGCGTAGGTACAATGTAGAGCCATTGATGGCGTAGGTACAATGTAGAGCTGCCATGTGGGCAACACGTGTGACTATGACAATATGCATACAGCATATAGCTGGGTATTTCGGTGAGTCGATAATAAGGGAGGTTTTTCCTAGTCATAATTATATTTTAACTATGAGAAACCTTCCTAATCCTCCCGACTTAACCTGTCGCCCTCTTTAATTTATATGGCCGCATTCTATAGATGGGAACGTCTAAAAACCTCTGAAATCTATACTAATATTATAAAGAGGAAAAATTTGTTTGTTTGTTTGTTTGTAATGAATAGGCTCCGAAACTACTGGACCGATTTCAAAAATTCTTTCACCTTTGGAAAGCTACATTATCCCCGAGTAACATAGGCTATATTAAATTGGACCCGATAGGTGGCGCTGCGATCGAGTTTCAAGAATTTTACCTTTTTACCCGGGTGAAGCTTTCTGTGTGTTTCTGTGTGTCTTAAGCTAGATTCGAGAATGGTTTAGATTTACAATTGGACCCAATAGGTGGCGCTGCGATTGTGTTACGGGCAATTTAACTTTTTCACCCGAGCGAAGCTGGGCGGGACAGCTAGTTAAGAATAAATGTATGAAGAGACTGATGAATGTGTATGAAGAGAAAGTGATCTGTAAAGGAACTGGCGCTCTACTCCCTATCCCGTGAGGACGTAACCAACAAACAACAATGATGCAGTAGTTGTAACCTTTGAGTTGCAGGCGACTACTCAAACCACGGCTCATCTTGGACATAAATCGGCAAATCATATAAAAAAAAATTACATTATTCTACCACAATGATCCCTGTGAGAGTGCAATAAACTCTGGAAATTATCACAAAAGCGAGTATTGAATTAAATTGACCCGATTAACCCCTGAATGGCGGATCTATAGATCACGATCAGCTGGTCACGGATGACACCGCGCTGGCCAGAGTCAGTGACCGGGTATGGATCGTGACAGACAGACGGCGACAGGTTGACTGTGGCTCAATGGCTGTGGATACGAGGTATACTAAGTGAATATTTTATTTTCTTTATAGGCAACCAAATGTTTAAATTAAAATCAAACTTACCTCATGACATTATGTCAAGTCGTATAAACTTGACTAAAGACACACTTAACATCGTCATAAGTACCTAAATCATTTTTAAGTTAACTGTAACTCAAATACAAAGTAAAAGATTAAGCATGTTACGTTGTCTGGGACAAATACCTAGAAAGGATGAGTGAAGAAAGATTGACGAAACAGATATATATAGCGAAAGTGTGTGAAGACCACGTTCCAACTACCTGGATCAAATCGATGGAGCACTCAAGGATAAGAACATCTGAGTACTCGGAACCAGTGAACATGTATGTAGAGATTGATCAAAGTGGACGACGCGAAACAGTTGTGTAAGTCTAGGCAGAGGGAGTAGAGCGCCATATCTCATAAGGCGCACTACTCCCTCGGCTTACCCCGTTATAATATAATGTAATATATGTTTGGCCACCTGTTATTCATAAATATATGCAAATATGTTAGAGCGAAGTGCCGAATATATGACCTTATTAATTGTTTGCTTAAAGACGCCTACTTACGCGAGAAAAAAAAATTAAACTACACGCGACTCCATGACATCTCTAGCCTAGTAAATGCTGTCAATATATTTTATTTTAGTACCAAAGTGGCTAGTTTCTTTTAATGATTTTAGGGATGTCTTTACTCTTGCACTGGTAAAAAATTTTGCCCCATATATGTAAAAATATAAAATGTTTGATTCGACGATTGCGCGTGGAACAATGAGACTTGTGTGGGAACTGTTAATAATTTGTGTTTGGCTTGTACTGTATAGGTAGGTACCTAGGTAGTTTGTATCCTCGACAACTTCAAGCTGGCAAGCGCAGTCCGATTTTCCATGAAAGACCAGTTCTGCACATCCTGAGTGAAAATGATATTTCCCATATTGATGACTGATCTCAACCCACGTGCAGTTTGCGGACCATTGCTGTGATGTTACTCCTACTTACACATAACACGTTATAAATAACTATCGCTACTCAATGGGAAGTTCTTTAAATAACATATTACAGCTTAGTGTATGTCCAAAAGCTATAACTTTTTAAATAAAAGATAAATAAAAAGTTGGAGATGCCGGGGATCGAACCCGGGGCCTTTCACATGCAAAGCGAACGCTCTACCACTGAGCTACATCCCCGCATACAGCATGTTGACAAAAATATAATCCGTAACTTAATTGAAGTAATCTGTTTATCCATAATATGAACACATCCCTTATGTATCACTAACATAAGGGATGAAGATAACCGATATCAATATATTTTTCAGTCATTTTGATGACGGAAATAAGATAGTATGGTCTAAAAGGCAGATAGAGAACTCTGGAACAGGATATTAAACCGACCCTACAGACTTGTGGAACTATCCTGTTGAAATATAATGTGAATAAAGTGAAAGAGGTCTCTATGTCTGGGAAAAACTGGCGCTCTACACTGGCGGTCGGTTAGAGCGACCCCGTGAGGGACTCGGCGTGATGTTATGTACATATTTATGATAAATTGAAATTTACATTACCGAGTACCCGCTTACTTTGCTAATAGATGTCCATAACAATGACAGCTGTCTTGTTTACGTATGTCTCAATGGTGTCAAGCCACCTGTGTACAATTTGATACATTTAACAAAAGAAATACGTAAGTACACGTGTTGTTGTGTCTTTCAATAGCTCTCCTTTGTGTATAGATTCCAGCTGTTTCCTTCATCGTATTTCCGTCATAGCACACATAGGTACTACTTTTATTTCAAATGAGAAAGTTTGTGAGGTTGTTTGTTTTTCTTTCACGTAAAAACTATCGAACAGCATTGGATGAAGATAGCCACAGGGATAGATAATTTTGCTGGATTAATAAACACAAAATCAATGATCAAATTTCACCCGAGAGCAACCACGGAACAGTAGCATATGTATATTAAGGCTTTCGCTCGGTTGATCTCTTCTCCTCTTACACACTGAAACTGTAATAATTAATTTATTTAGGGTAATTTCTGACTTGGGACTTAAATTGTGATGAAGTTTAAGCAAGCTCTGGTGGAATATGAGGTCAACCGTAATAAATAGATCAATCAAAACGTTTACTCAATAAAATGCCCAATGGGAACATTATTGAACGACAGATAAAAAATATACAATCAATTATATAAGCTTCGATTCCAAGACACAGCCTGTCCGAATATCCTGTCTTCGGTTCAAATTTTCATATTCAGAATGGAGTTCATTTCTGCACCAATGGCTAACAGTTGATGCAGCGTACGCCTCGATGTGTACATATACATGTATGCTAGTAGTCTTAGAACTGATTCACCGCATACCTAGTGGACCAATCTTCTGGAAGCTACATTGACACATATTCTCAAGCAGTGCTTGAAAACTTTTGGGGATGGTTGGGGGAAAGTAGGAGGCTGGAGGCTTTAAGAGCCACGAGGTACGCTATAAACTATCATACCTAACCTAGTCTTAACATTCTGAATGCTCCTTGTTACAGACACAAATGGCTCGTATCCTTGTAATGGATACCCAGAAAAGAATCCGGAGAAGGATGACTGGCGGCGGGCGGTGGCGAGACGAGCACGTGCCTGCTGCTCGGCCAAAATGCTGCGTCGCAGGCTCCCCATCCTCGAGTGGCTGCCCAAATATTCATTACGCAGCGGTCTGGCGGATGTGATCGCAGGTTTGTTCATTCATGGCCGAGTGGTTCGAGTAGTCGCATCCTGACTGTACCAGTACAGTGAGTTTTTCTTGCCTTAAGTATATTGTTTAGTCACACCACCAGCTTTAAGGTGAAGGAAAATATGCAGAGAAAACCTCCATGCGTTTGATATGAAATTAAAAGACGTATGTACGTCGTGCTTGAGACACGACTATGGATTCGCCACCTGGTCGCGAAAATCATAGTCCAAAAGCCACCAGCTGCTAGCATTAACGGGCAAAGCTGTCAGTGTTATACCTTCAACGCATCTAGCTCCTAGACTAGATTACAATATTAGCTATTAACATCAAACTCTTGTTATTGCCGATAGGTATGTATCTAGAATTAACTATTAGTACGGTGAATGATAATTATTACACGTATTGTTATAACAGCCAAGCAATACGATCGCCATTATCGATTGTGTACTGCCAGTTTATGGCCCAACGAGTGAGCCTGCCCCCCTAGAGTCTAGACCATATACAGGATACAGCCCACACTGCCGACCACCTGCACAGTTTACATCATAACAAAACAGCTGCTGTCCTTGCACACAAAGCGAGAGTCGCTGGCGCAGGCGCAGGCGCAGTGAGCCGTGTAATGGACCGCATCGTCATAGCCATTGTGCTGCCACCCCACGACACACTAAGTGTTTTTTTGCGTAGTCTACGTAAACGTGAAAGTCGATACTGGTACAGGTTGGTAGGTAAAATGCAATGATTTCCCCACTTACTACTGTGAGGTCTGAACCTCCGATCCACCTAGATCCGAACCAAGGGATGTCCTTAGCAGTGTTTGTTTAGGATCTAAGAAGTGCTTGGCTGGAGGCTTCTTAGTCTATTATTCGGTTATGTAGTAAAAGATCCCCGACAAGAGAGAGGCAATTAAATATATACACATATATTTAATAGGTTGTGGTTCTATTAGACCAAAGATTACTATTAAACTTTAGCGGCAGTATAGTCTTAACGTCGATCAGATATACTATCAGGTCCAAATGAAATGCTACCACTCCCTTGGGTAGTACACCAGTAGGGCACTACCTTCCTCTTGAATCGCTCTGTCTATTGATGAAAACCGCATTAAAATCGTTTTTATAAAATAGTTTTTTTTAATGTTGTTTTGTGTTAATAGGTTGTCGGTGGTCGAATGATTTTTTTAGTTATTTTCTAGTGCAGGACAATAACGGGCCCTTAATGGGGAAACTTGTCGCATAGGGACCCCAGCTCATTCAACGGCGTTCCTATTGTTTCAGCATCATTGTTTGTATTGTTGGTACCTCTGCGGGTGGCGATGTAAACAGTCGTATTGTTGTTGTATAATATCCGCTAAGTAGGTGTATAAGTTGAATTATACGACACAATCGAGGGAAAACCGAAATTTGGTCGGCTAGCAGAAAGCGTAGCGAATGCTTTGGGCGAAACTTTAACATCAATGCAACACGCTTTGTCAAGATAGGCCAAAGGGAAACTATAGACACATAAAGCTATTTCAGTATATCGACTGCTAGCAGTAGAATTAATGCTAATGTGGAGTGGAATGGCCCATGTAGGTAGAACTTCTTTTCCTTCTATACCCTGCTATGTAATTAGTTATTGTATCAGTACCAATGATATTTTCTGAACTTAAGTACAGTGATTTGTTACACCTCGCGCAACAAGCTTTACGGCGAAGGAAAACATCGAAAGGAAACCTGCATACGTTTGAGAAGCAATTCAAAGACCTATGTATATTCGTGCTTGAGAAACATTGGCATCTAAAAAATGCCTCCGGCGAGTATGGATGCCAACTACACACTGCAGGCAGTGTGTAGTTCGGGACCCTTGTGGCATATATATATATGTATACCTACAAAGCTATCAAACTGATCGACCAATCGCGGCGTTAAGTGGGGGAGGTCCATCAGTTGCACAAACGAGGGTTATACTCTTGAATTGAAGAGACACGAGTATAATGTTACAGCCCAGCGCTGGGACACTTCCCCTGTGTATGGGTATATCGGAAATTGACCACCACCGGTGTCGGTGCAACGCGATGGAATTAGCATGAAACACCCAAGGTGGCAAGCAAGCACGCGGTCAGCCTGATGGTAAGCGACTACCGTCCCCTATGGACGCTGGCAACGTCAGGCGTATCAGGGATATTTTTCAGTGAAATATAGATTTTTACGTGAGGCACATGTTGTAATGCCCTGTGTTTGTTCAAGATGTGAGGTTCGATTTTCAACATGTTGTGTCTACGCAACCGTTTAGCGCGTTCCATTGTACAAGCAAAACATTGCATTATGACCAACCTCGTTGCCTGAAGCATTGTCCAGTTTCCGATGCGCGTATTGTTTATATTGACATGACATGTTATCGGCGTGCCGTATGTTGATACACACTGATCACTAACTTAAGGTAGTTCTCAATAGGTAGTAGAGACAGAAGGCTGCTTGCAGTTAGCTGTCAACACACCGACCAGCAGTACGAAAGTTCTAAACGGCCTCTAAACATTAAAAACCTCTAAACGTTAATAAATTTTATAGAAAATACTATATATGTAATATTTTCATTAAAATGAACATATCCCGTATGGTCTAGTGGCTAGGATACCTGGCTTTCACCCAGGAGGCTCGGGTTCGATTCCCGGTACGGGAAGGATCTTTTCTCCGGTTACTTTTTCCTTTTTTAAATTGATCTAAAAATATTAGTTTAAATCAATACTTATATTAGGGTTTGATTTAAGCTATCATCATTTAATTAAGTTTTGAATGTTTTACATAATAAGGTTTGTCCGTAACATAATAGATCTGTCATCAAAGTATATAATAGAATAATAGAATTATTTGGAAAATTTAACGAAATAATGTATCGCAATCGCTATCTGCGGACGATAAACGATTGATTTGATGACAGATCTACTATTCTGAGTACGGAGCTGTTATTTTTGGAATAAACCTATTATTTTGAGAACAAAGTTTTTATTCAAGGGATGAATTACGATTATATAGATAATCTATCTCTTTTTCTACGTACATAGTGCCATTAATTTGGTAATTTGTACCTGGCGACACTTTTTATTTTTCTGAGAATGAAAATATTTCGTGGCCATAGATCTATTAATTAGATAATACAAGTTATACAATATATATGACAAATATAAACTTTGATGTCGCAAAATATAGTTCCCATTATATTATTCTTATTAAATACTTTACACGATAGCTTTATTGAATAGTTTTATATAAGGATACACCCGCAGGTATAACAGTGGGGCTGACTGTGATACCGCAAGCGATTGCGTACGCCGGCGTGGCGGGCCTCCCGCCGCAATACGGCCTCTACTCGTCGTTCATGGCCTGCTTCGTGTACACCGTGTTCGGATCCGTGAAGGACTCGGCCATTGGGCCCACGGCCATCGCCGCGATCCTCACCAGGGAGAACCTGCACGGGCTGGGCCCAGAGTTTGCTGTGCTGCTCGCCTTCCTATCGGGCTGCGTCGAGCTGGTCATGGGCATCTTGCAGCTGGGTAAGTCCTCATAGTACGCTGTATGAATCATATCAGATTGATGTGTAGGCACACGTCCATAGTCCATACTACCAATATACCTACCAGCTGTTGGTGTTTAATTACGACCAAACTTTCACATTTGAGGTTTTTTTTAAGAAATAAGGTTTTATTATACGTCAAAGTCAAAATAACCAGTTTTTCTCTTTCCGTGGGTTTCCCATACATGTTTATACCGCCATCTATTGTCAAATAGCTATTTTACAAATAGATAGCAGCACGTGTTGTTTGTTTATTAATTCATTTATTTATTCCTAGCATTGACGCTTCGATTTATTTTGGCCGCTACTCCACTATGTATTATTTATCAGTTCGATAAAATGATTCACTGGATAGGAAATTAAATAACAAATTGGAATTTGATAATAGGGAAGGACCATCATTCGAGCAGGCACTCGTGGTCCAGAAGGCAGAACGTCGGTTGTTTTAGTATGCCTTAGTGCTTGCTCCTTGTGCCTAGCCTGGGTCTGGGCCATGGCTGGGCCTCACCAGTTGCTACCTCGCACACGGTGCCTCACTATCTTAGGAATGCTGATTGTTTACTTGCTCTCGTGATTTATAATTATCGTGTCGTCTGTCGCAGTTGTATCGATTTCAACTTGAACTAGAAGTATATGATATTCTTAATAAGAGTTTGTTATGCTATTACAAGCCTCATCATCATAATATTTGAAACGAGTTCTCTGTTTTATGTGACTAGCGCATATCTAGCATGAAGTGTGTTTACAGCGACATCTATTGACGAGTAGAACCCGTTCGGAGTAATCACTAAAACACTTTTTTATAGGTACAATTGAGTAATGTATGTACTTACTTATTTTAATGCATCACAAAGCAATTAGTATTAGTGAATTTATAAAACATATGTATATGTAGTGATAAATCCCCATACGGTCTCCCTCCATGTTACGTGACAACCTAAAAGCACTTTCTGGGGTGGAGACTGGGTGTAATTACACCTCTAAGCAATCTTTTCTGCAATCGCTTCGGGACCGTTGTGAGAATAAGTTAAGAAATAAAAACTTTACAAAAGGCTACATGGATAACTAACTAGCTTTTTCTCTCGGCGGCAAACCCCGCCCCCCGCCCCCCCCCGTACAATTTGATTTCATGCAAGAGTAGCTTCAATAGCCTAATAAACAGGAGTCTGTTTGTGCAGGTTTCCTGATCGACTTCATCAGCGGGCCGGTGTCGGTGGGCTTCACGTCGGCGGCGGCCATCATCATCGCCACCACACAGGTCAAGGACATACTTGGCCTCAGCTTCCCGGGAGGGAAGTTCTTGCAAGTCAGTATCTACCACTACAGTACCGACTCATAGCTAATAGATTAAATACTAGATACTTACATGTTCGACTTGCTATGCCATGTTCAATATGCGATCTTAAACATTTTATAATAAGGTACATTATAAACCAACAATGGTCTCTCTAATATAGTAATTATAGGCATATTAGTTTTGGATCTACCTGATTTTGCTTCCTTATAACGAATAATACTTGTGCACACTCCGAGCCCTGAAGTTAATACGAAGTGGGGTGTTTTTTTTTAAATGTGATGAATAGTTGTTGTCTTGTAATGCCCAGGTATGGACCGGCATGTACGAGCACATAGGCGAGACGCGACTGTGGGATGCTGTGCTGGGCATCTCCTGCATCGTTGTTCTACTGCTGCTCAGGGTAAGGCATCCGTGGCTTTTTTATTTGAATTAACATACATACATATCATCACGCCGAGTCCCTAACGGGGTAGGCAGAGAGTATAGAGCGCCAGTTCTCTCTAGACTTACATACCTCTTTCGCTTCGTCCACATTCATCAGTCTCTTCATACATGCTCGTCGGTTTCGAGTACTCTTAACGTTCCCGTCCTTGAGAGTCCGATCTATTTGATCCAGGTAGTTGGAACGTGGCCTTCCTCTGCCTCTTCTTGCACACACTTTTGCTTTGTATATCTGTTTCGTCAATCTTTCTTCACTCATCCTATGTGTCCAAACCAACGTAACATGCCTTTCTTCATCTTTACAATCACGCCCTCATTCACGCCAGTTGATTTGCGAATCTCTTCATTGCGGATTCGATCTAATATCGTTACGCCGCACATTTTTCGAAGAGATCGCATCTCGACTGCATTCAAGCTATTTTCATACTTCCTCTGACATACCCAGGATTCGCTGCCATACAATAAGGTAGGTACCAATATCGCGTTGTGGACAGCAACTCGAACATTCTTGCTCAGACTTTTACTGCCCATCAACGCCGACATGGCTCCATTCACCTTATTTCCGGCAGTTATCCTTCTTTCAATATCTTTTTCATACTTTCCATCTCGTGTGAACATGCTTCCAAGATATACAAATTTGAATTAAATATACATTAAATAAATTAATAAAAAAAATTTACCATTTTATTAAATTTAATTATCAATTTATTTTAACGTCAACTTGTTTACATCGTGAACAAAGGGTTATACTAAAATATTTGCGGTTAGCCTTGAACATTGGCCATCATGGAGAAAGATAATTTTCTTTTATGAAATATCTTTGGACGGCGGACGTGCGATTGTCATTATTGTACCGGTGTAAGTACCTATTACATTTCATGGAGTACGCTTTTAATTATCGATGTTTGTTTAAAGAAAGTGAAGGACATAAAGGTGGGCGAGGCGGAGGCCGGGGGCGGGCGGTGGCGCGGCTGGGCGGCGCAGGCGCTGTGGTTCGTGGCCACCACGCGCAACATCCTCGTGGTGCTCGTGTGTGCCTCGCTCGCGTACTACTTCGACACGAGGCAGCAGAGCCCCTTCGTACTCACAGGTCGGTACACAACCATTTGCAAGCATAGGAAAGTACCTATACAAAAAGTTGATTTCACGTTCATTGAGTCCCCGTCGTGTACAGGTGACGTGAAGCCCGGGCTGCCGCAGATATCGGCGCCGCCCTTCTCGGCCACGGTGGGCAACCACACGTACACCTTCGTGGAGATGGCCTCCACCCTCGGCTCGGCCATATTCGTGGTGCCCCTGCTCTCCATACTGGAGAACATCGCGCTCGCTAAGGTCTTCTGTGAGTATTCTGGCCCCTGCCGCTCAGTCCGAGAGCAACTGGCAGTGGATGCGCAGTCAATATGTGCGCCTGGCCCATAAGGCAGCATGCTCAGTGTGGGTGTCGTCCCCAGCGGAGGGCAAGTACGTGGACGCGACGCAGGAGATGGTGGCGCTGGGCCTGTGCAACATCGCGTCCTCGCTGGTGGACTCCATGCCGGTGTCGGGCGCGTTGTCGCGGGGCGCCGTCAACCACGCCTCGGGCGTCGCCAGCACGGCCGGGGGCCTCTACACGGGCGCGCTCGTGCTGCTCTCGCTGCAGGTACCCGCAGCCTCCCCCACACACCCGGTGTCAGTCCTGAGTTCCTATTATACTGCGAATGGTTCCGTATGAACAGCATTTAAGCATTTAAGCATTTAAGCTTGGTTGTTTCAGTTCTTTACGCCATATTTCTTCTACATCCCGAAAGCGTCCCTCGCTGCGGTCATCATCGCAGCGGTCGTCTTCATGATGGAGTTGCACGTGTTCAAACCTATATGGCGGACTAAAAGTGAGAACTTTGTGTAGCATAATCGGACCTATATATAGACCTATAATTAGCAGAACCGACTTAAAAAAATTTAACGAGCAACTCTTGGAATTAAAATTCAAGATATAATGTGTCTTTTAAATTCTATTCGACTTGCGTTCTGTTAAAATGTTCAGTAGAAGGTACGCCATGTACTTACACTTTCAACTAATTCCGCGCGGAGTATAGACTTGGTTTCTCAGTATTAACTTCAAGGAGTGTGTGTATGGCGTTGCAGAGCTGGACATAATCCCGGCGGTGGTGACGTTCGTGACGTGCCTCGTGACGCGCCTGGAGCTGGGCATCGTCATCGGCATCGCCGTCAACCTCGCGTTCCTGCTGTACGCCTCGGCGCGGCCCTCCGTCACCGTCACCAGAGCTGTCGTACGTGCCCTCCTGCCTGCCCACACCTGCCACCGGCGTTGTTGTATATGCAACCATCACTGACACTATCTCAAAACGCCCTGTGCCCAATGACTCCCTATCTAATCCTTACTGATTCTTCCGAATGATTCTTGGAAATTATCATATTGGATTTGCAGCATTTTCTCTGTTACGCACCCAAGTAGGTACCTACCATAATGAAAATGTGAAAGAGAACGCAAAAAGTACCCAATGGATTTTTATGAAAATTGCAATAATATTTCTCATATTTAAATAAAAATAACACGTATGCTATTCATAATACTGTGATAGTAAAAAAATATACGATAGGACGAAACGAGAAGATCCAATTCCACGTGGGTGAGACCACGTTGTGGGGCAGGGCTAGTGGTGGTTAGTGGTGGCTAGTGGTGGTTAGTGGTGGCTAGTGGTGGCTAGTGGTGGCTAGTGGTGGCTAGTGGTAACCGTGTGCGGTGCGTGCAGTCTGGCGACGGCATCGAGCACCTGGTGGCGACGGTGGACCGCTCGCTGGCCTTCCCGTCGGCGGAGTTCGTGCGGCGCGCGCTGCGCAAGGCGGCCGCGCGCCACCTGGCCGCGCTGGCGCTGGTCGTGGACGCCACGCACGTGCAGGCCGCGGACTTCACGGCCGCCAAGGTCAGGCCCGCTATGGCTAAGCACCTGCTCGGATGGGTCGCGATCCAAATGCAGATGCATCGCATTTATATATCAAATAAGCGACCTAGAACTCGCATCTGTCACGTTGGCACCTAAATATTTATATATATATTATTCCGCCTACCCCTTCAGGACTGTTGTGTCGAGACGTGAAAATATATGTATGTACATGTATGTTAGGAGTGTATAATGAAGTATCGTATGTATCGGCAGGGCATCAAGGCTCTGATCGACGACTTCCACGCGCGCGGCCAGACGATCATCTTCTACAACGTGAAGCCGTCCATCGTGGAGGTGTTCCGCGGCGTGCGGCCGCGCCAGTTCCTGCACTGCTCGTGCCGCGCGCAGCTCGACCGGCTGCTGCGGCACTCGGTAGCCACTCACACTCACACCCATCACACTCACACGCATACACTAGTCTGCTAGCTCGGAAAATACAATACTAATAAATGATTCTCCTTGAGGCGGAGAAATCTATGAATAATGTAAATACAAAAATACTAATTAAGAATAATAATGAAATATAAATAAACATAAGATATATGAGCTTATTCAACCAACAGCGCATCTACTTACCTCGTAAGTAAACATAAATATAGTAGATAGATATGTGTATATAACACCATAGACATAACCTGCAACCTTGATGTATTCCCAGTACTTACCAATGGCATCATTCCTACATATATATATATGTAGGAATGCTATATGTTAATAGATATATATGTTAATCGCTCGACGTGTGTTCACAGAGTGAGATGTCCCGCAGCCGCCGCAGCCCAGATCTCTAGTACTCGTGCCTTCGAGCTGTAGTCGTTAGTCCCAATCACTGTATTTATACGTTACCTGTCGCATGGCGACTAGATTAATGTTTGTCATCGAAAACTGTTCGAGAGCAAATAAAATGTTGGTTACCTATATTGGACTATCGCTATTTATCCCTAATATCCATTTTAGGTTAGCATTATTCGAATAAGTATATTAAAAGCCAGCAACACATGTTCGAATCCAGACTGTACCAGTTTTTCTGAATTTAAGTACAGTTACCTATTAGTCACACTTCGAGCTTTACGATGAAGTTAAACATCGAAAGGAAACCTGCATACGTCTGACAAGAAATGGCATTCATTTTTAGATGAGCATTCCAACTTAGTAATACCTGTTCATTAAAGTGGATTTGTGTGAGTACAAGACAGGCCCTTCCTTGTTGGGCAAGGTACTAGGGGCCTGGTCTCCCCCCCAAAGCCGAGGAGGCGGTCAGTACCACGTCTAAGCTTTGTGGTACCAGAACTCTCTGGGATGAAATGAAACCGCGTGTGGGGGATAATAAACCGTTTATTTTACAATCATCGTCGATCTCCGTTCTGCGATCGCACAGCCTTCGCACATTGCGCTCAATCTTACAAAACGTTATATTTGGTTACACTACTACATTACAGGATACAGCGGAATTACATTTAACTTACCTACCGATACACATTACAATACAAGGCGCTGCACCTCCATCTGGATAGGATCATTGGATCGCGAGCACTCGGCGGCCAGCCCGACATGCGCAGGGACTTGCGCTCAGGATAGCGACTCTCATTGCCAAGGTCTTAAAGCAAGATGATGCATTTCCTTCAGTACTGTGCGGCTATAATCCCTTCAGTTCAGTACTACTGAGCCCAACGGAGGCCTGGCAACGCACACAGTCACAAGTCCATGAGCTTGCGGGCGGCAAGCATACTCCGCGGTACAATTTAGTTTATACCAAAAGAAAACGTACCGCGGCCGCTTCCGGACCGTGTGACCCGCAAGACTAGATGCCTAACTACCCTCCCTAGAAGGTGCCACTAGCACCTTTAACATCAAACAATTGAGCACGGAAGTAATCTTCACACAATGTTCTATTCAAAATGGAATTATTTCTAATCAAAAGTGAGCAGAAGACAAGGTACAGACGAGCCGAGGCCTCGAGGCATGGCCCGCTCTGGGGCGGGGGAGGAGTGCCTCGCGCGTTGAGACTAACCTACATACGAGTCAGGAGTATGGCAATATGACAGGTGTTGTAGGACAGCGCGGTCAGGCCTCGGCGCAGCAATAAGGAAGACGGACAGTGCGTACAACAAGAGATCAAAGGAGCCGCGGCGGGGCGCGCCGGCACTCGTATTGGGATGCTTCAATACGATTATACCATTTGTATTATAAGGGAAAAAAACGCGTCCTTATTGAATAGGACCATAGTTATCAGTATTTTAGTACATCGTTATCTCTGTGTGTGTGTGTGTGTGTGTGTATGCGGCCCCACCGCTGCGGCCTAAGGGTCGCCAGCCCACACGAACACCTAATATATTTGGCATTACACGTACCAATCATACAAAATGGCGTAAATCTTACTACGAATACGATATGACACTTTATTGTTAAATAAAAAATGCACTTTTCCTCGCACATAAAGTCAATAATTAAAATAATAGACAGTGTATAATATAATTGTAAATTGAGTAGTTCTTACACTATGGCTACTGAGTACACGCTGCACGCCGTCTGGCGAGCGACACCCAGACACCTAGACACCCAGACACCCAGTGCGCCGCACACCACTATCTCTTTCCCGTTCGTTCGTTCACTAGCCAATCATACAGACCTCTCTCACACTAGAGGCAGAAATTTAATATAGAAAATAATCTCAAATCGGCAAACTAAAATTAAACTATGAAATGAACACAACTACGAACGAATTCGTACACATCGTACTATAGGACATGTCAAGCTAGGCCTAGGTGAGCCTCAGCTTGGTATAGTGGCGAGTACATATGGGACAATGAACCAAAGTATAGTATTCAACTAAATAGTACACTATCTGCGCGGGTCGCCGCTGGAAGCAGCTGTACTAGGAATCTGTTCGTGTATGTTCATACAATAGGTCCATTGCCCACCAGCCACGCTCCGCTCTCACTTCAATATAAATGCATCTCGACGTGTTCCGAGCACCACTGATCAATCAATTACTTACACCTACGGTACACTATAAATGTTGCTATCTCTTACACCTACGGTACACTATAAATGTTGCTATCTCTTTCACACCCACATAGGAAGAACATAGAAATAAACTTAACTACATAAAAATAATACGGATTTCATAAAAGTAATTCTAAATTGGAAAGGTCATCGTATCGATTACGACTAGGAATATATGTAAAGTATCAAAACGTTTAAAGCCAACATCCGAGTGCCGAGAGTTGACCTGGCGCGTACGACAGATGACCCCTCCAACAGTTTGTGTAGCGCTCGAAGCGCCGTCAACAATAACTATTCAATACAATTGTGAACTCTCGTTAAAGCCAAAGTTGCGCTCACACGCGGCGCTTAATCTTATTGTATGTAGCAAATAAGGTCGGACACGAGTTATGGCAGATAATTCCAATATGAATTGCGAATAACCTAACTTAAACTATAACATATGCAGGTCAGCTTCCCTTGGAAAGAGAATGCCCCGTGAGTCTAACCTCTTCTTTATACTATGGTCTAACTATCTCCCTCGTGTAGCGTCTCCCTCGTGTAGCGTCTCGCTCGCACTAATGGCGATTACTATAGCACCACCATGCCGCTTCGTTCCTTTCTACAAATACCATTTCCTTAGTCAACAACGCCAAAACATCGTCCTCTACGGCTACTCTCGCTACAATGAACTAACAATCACAATTTCGTTGGCAAATGTGGACTATTATAAGTATTGAAAGATATTATCTAAATTTAATTATATTCTGGTATACCGCTTACCTAAATACGTCTATATTTCTATTGAACGCCTAGTGGCAAAATACTACACGCACGACGACAAAAATATTTGAAAAATACATACGCAGGTGTCGTTTGGTTGGACTATGGATGGACCACTCGCTCGCCGCGAGCTGACCACAGACACCGCACATCTTCGCTCGCGGGAACATTCTGGACGCTGCGACGACACGCGCTCGAGAAACCGTTATAACTATTTTATCCAAAAATACGTTTGACTTACGTCGTCACTAAATGCGTCATCTCTAATACTACAGTCATTTGCATTGTCGTAGTTGTACGTTGTGTTGCATGAGGCGGCCGCAGTGGGGGGCGGGGAGGAGTGGGGGGCTCAGTATTTCAGAAGGTCTTCGTCGAGCTCCGTGAGCGGCAGTTTACTGTCTATCACTGGAAAAGAAATTAGCAGCTTTTAATTACAAACACTTGAAGTGAGATTGATCACAAAGTAAACCAAAAAAAGCTCAATGAAACACTTCCAATGACCAATTTGTTGAAATACATTTATGTATGTGGGTATATATGCATAGCCCGCGATACCTCACACACCACATATCAGGTGAGTGTGACCCGATCAAGCTCACTCATCACACATATACTTACATTCGCAATAAACACACCGTGATAAATATAGCAATATGGTGAATGGACAATGGAAACCCCACCCTATATCCAAGTGCGTACAGTACCTAATCAGCATGTTCACGGCTAGTGATAGAAGCCCTCCACTGCGGGCGACTCGCGTCAGCATGCTTCACAACAGCCGTGACGTCACAAACGTTCACCCTCAGTACTTGCATCCCAATCAACAACGCCTGCAACCACTTGCCTTCCAATCCCATCGCTCATACAACCTTTACTGACATTCAAATCACAAAGGTAGATAGCATACGTTTCACGGTTGTGAATCTCTTCATGCACTGTAGATATTGCCATCCACGAAAACGCGCCCCAGTAGTCGAGGGGGTCGCGGGATGCAGGGAGTATGACCCTAGTCTATTAATAGTAGTGTGCGTATGCAATCAAAGTTAATCAGTGTGTACGGATAATATTCAAACGTCAGTGGAAGGTTGCACACTTACACTATAAACTATAGGGAAAAAAATAGTGGGGCGCGTCTTCGTGGATGGCAATAGCTATACCGCTACTATACTTGCACATTCTTGGTAATGATAGGTTCGAAGTTACGGAAAGTGGCGTCCGAGAGACGTGTCGCATGTCGCAGTGTTCAGCTGCGGGGTAGCTGGGGAGCTGGGTAGCTAGGGGCACTTACTTGGGTCCGGGGTAGTAGTAGGGCGGCGGGCGCTCGTACTCCGTGGGGCCGAGGTAGCGCGGCGGGCCTTCCTCCCAGTGCCTGAAACACACCCGCGCCCACCCCGTGCTCACCGCGCGCTCTCCCCGCGCTCTCCCGACACTGGTGCCACATCCCCTGTCGTCCTCTAGGAGTCTACACTCCGCGACAGGTCTTATAAATAAACATCACTACTTTTGTACTTATTGAGGAGTGATTTCAATACAGCCCTACCACCGAGTGTCATCCCCAGCCGTGGTATAAGCGTACATTTAAATGAATATTGTGTCCCAATGTCCCGAGTCCCGAGGCTCGTGAGCGGCCATAGTGCTGAGCTTACTTTGGCGCCATATCATTATATCGGCGCGCGTGGTGTGCGTCGAGAGGCGGCGCCACGGCGGCGTCGGGCCGCTCGCCCCTCGGCTCGGCCCGCTCGCCCCTCTCGCCCCGCTCGCCCCGCGGCTCGCCCCTCTCGCCCCGCGGCTCGGCCCTCTCGCCCCGCGCCTCGCGCCGCCCGCCCCGTCCCGCACGCTTCTCGGCCTTGTAGGCGCTATAATACATATGACACTTGCACAATACTATTCTTTCGGTGGAACGGGAGGTCGATACTGAACGAGTCTGCTCGGGCAACACTATAACTTTACTATATGAAATGTTATTTTATTAAATAATAACAGTAGTTATTTGTCGATCACACCTGCCCAGCATAACAATTATAATATGTTGAGTATCGACCGCCCAACTCCTTTTGCAATGGCTTCTATTACAATCCGCACGTAGATCAACGAATTAAAAAACACAACCAAAATATTTACAAAACGAAAACAAAATTATTGACTAGAACTAACAATTGCATGAACAACATTAATCTGTGTAACATCGTGTGTTCTCGTAATTCGTGGGTCTATGTCGGTAGTGGCAGCGCAGGCGCCACATATAGCTGCTGTGGCGGCAGGGACCGCCGCTTTCTATTTCAATTCAGTCAGCGGAGATTCATGAAGGGCGTTCGGCCACAACAGGATGCTGGCCGTTTGGAACAACTATCGATCGTTGTTTAAAAGTAAAATTTTGACAGTAAATGTATTATTTCCTCACACTGGGACTGAATTGCAATAAAACTACGTCGGGCCCACCAGTAGGACTAAAGCGGGACCAATGGGATGTTAGCGTACGCGACAGTCAACAGCAACACAGACGCATGCAAATACTGATATACATGTAGGTAATGATCGGCCGGTGGGGTCCGTCGCAATCATAATGATCGGCCGGTGGGGTCCGTCGCAATCATAATGATCGGCCGGTGGGGTCCGTCGCAATCATAATGATCGGCCGGTGGGGTCCGTCGCAATCATAATGAAACCTCCGCATCACAATAAAGCCAAGGCATGCTGAAGAACGTACAGAAGAGGGAAATAGTGTGTAAAAGTTCTTATAAGCGGGGGTCGCTCAGTATCGTCAATTGAAGCAACAATTATTGGGTGATATGGTTAATACGTGTATGTGAATGTCACAAATAATAATAGTAATAATTCCACCAAACAATCTTGTAAAGTGTAAGAGGGAAATCTGACAAATATTTTAACTGCCAGATCAAATAATACAACAGTTTCTACAGGGTACTATTTGGCAACAGAAAATAGTGCGGAAACAGAGCAAAACCACGCGCAGATACACGTGCAGCGTATCGTTCGTTACCGCAGCGACACGTCACGGCGGGTCCGGTGACGTCACAACGAGGCCGAGTAGCCGCACCGTACGCCCTCACTACGACCGCACTTACACCGTGAAGCCATCGAGAAGAATTATACACGTACCCGAACTAGCTAACATGGGCGAAGTGCAAGCACACAACTCTTAAATATAGTAATAATAATATTACTTAAGTACATTATTGTTATACATGATAAATGCTTATACCCTATAATGTCTACTCAGTGACATTTTGCAAGATGTCTCAGATACGTATTAGTGTAGATAACAACACGGGGCAAATGGGTCGCTGGTTCAGTTCCGGCTCGAAGGAACAAAAAGATGTACGGTTTTGTACACCCTTTACCGATATAATAATTTAAAAGTTGATTTGATTGATAGCTGATATAGGTATTTGAGTTCACTTGCTAATAATTAAATGACATGTGCGATAATGGCGCGGTCTAAGTGCGAACTGAACTTTCCAGTTCCAATTAAAATTATACATTTAAGTGCTGATCGCGCGCTTTGTACGCTTGCGCCGTACACTGATTATGAGTTCCTAGTCATTTAAGTGCTGATCGCGCGCTTTGTACGCTTGCGCCGTACACTGATTATGAGTTCCTAGTCATTTAATTATACATTTAAGTGCTGATCGCGCGCTTTGTACGCTTGCGCCGTACACTGATTATGAGTTCCTAGTCATTTAAGTGCTGATCGCGCGCTTTGTACGCTTGCGCCGTACACTGATTATGAGTTCCTAGTCATTTAAGTGCTGATCGCGCGCTTTGTACGCTTGCGCCGTACACTGATTATGAGTTCCTAGTCATTTAATTATACATTTAAGTGCTGATCGCGCGCTTTGTACGCTTGCGCCGTACACTGATTATGAGTTCCTAGTCATTTAAGTGCTGATCGCGCGCTTTGTACGCTTGCGCCGTACACTGATTATGAGTTCCTAGTCATTTAATTATACATTTAAGTGCTGATCGCGCGCTTTGTACGCTTGCGCCGTACACTGATTATGAGTTCCTAGTCATTTAAGTGCTGATCGCGCGCTTTGTACGCTTGCGCCGTACACTGATTATGAGTTCCTAGTCATTTAATTATACATTTAAGTGCTGATCGCGCGCTTTGTACGCTTGCGCCGTACACTGATTATGAGTTCCTAGTCATTTAAGTGCTGATCGCGCGCTTTGTACGCTTGCGCCGTACACTGATTATGAGTTCCTAGTCATTTAATTATACATTTAAGTGCTGATCGCGCGCTTTGTACGCTTGCGCCGTACACTGATTATGAGTTCCTAGTCATTTAAGTGCTGATCGCGCGCTTTGTACGCTTGCGCCGTACACTGATTATGAGTTCCTAGTCATTTAATTATACATTTAAGTGCTGATCGCGCGCTTTGTACGCTTGCGCCGTACACTGATTATGAGTTCCTAGTCATTTAATTATACATTTAAGTGCTGATCGCGCGCTTTGTACGCTTGCGCCGTACACTGATTATGAGTTCCTAGTCATTTAATTATACATTTAAGTGCTGATCGCGCGCTTTGTACGCTTGCGCCGTACACTGATTATGAGTTCCTAGTCATTTAAGTGCTGATCGCGCGCTTTGTACGCTTGCGCCGTACACTGATTATGAGTTCCTAGTCATTTAATTATACATTTAAGTGCTGATCGCGCGCTTTGTACGCTTGCGCCGTACACTGATTATGAGTTCCTAGTCATTTAATTATACATTTAAGTGCTGATCGCGCGCTTTGTACGCTTGCGCCGTACACTGATTATGAGTTCCTAGTCATTTAAGTGCTGATCGCGCGCTTTGTACGCTTGCGCCGTACACTGATTATGAGTTCCTAGTCATTTAATTATACATTTAAGTGCTGATCGCGCGCTTTGTACGCTTGCGCCGTACACTGATTATGAGTTCCTAGTCATTTAAGTGCTGATCGCGCGCTTTGTACGCTTGCGCCGTACACTGATTATGAGTTCCTAGTCATTTAATTATACATTTAAGTGCTGATCGCGCGCTTTGTACGCTTGCGCCGTACACTGATTATGAGTTCCTAGTCATTTAAGTGCTGATCGCGCGCTTTGTACGCTTGCGCCGTACACTGATTATGAGTTCCTAGTCATTTAAGTGCTGATCGCGCGCTTTGTACGCTTGCGCCGTACACTGATTATGAGTTCCTAGTCATTTAAGTGCTGATCGCGCGCTTTGTACGCTTGCGCCGTACACTGATTATGAGTTCCTAGTCATTTAAGTGCTGATCGCGCGCTTTGTACGCTTGCGCCGTACACTGATTATGAGTTCCTAGTCATTTAAGTGCTGATCGCGCGCTTTGTACGCTTGCGCCGTACACTGATTATGAGTTCCTAGTCATTTAATTATACATTTAAGTGCTGATCGCGCGCTTTGTACGCTTGCGCCGTACACTGATTATGAGTTCCTAGTCATTTAAGTGCTGATCGCGCGCTTTATACGCTTGCGCCGTACACTGATTATGAGTTCCTAGTCATTTAATTATACATTTAAGTGCTGATCGCGCGCTTTGTACGCTTGCGCCGTACACTGATTATGAGTTCCTAGTCATTTAATTATACATTTAAGTGCTGATCGCGCGCTTTGTACGCTTGCGCCGTACACTGATTATGAGTTCCTAGTCATTTAAGTGCTGATCGCGCGCTTTGTACGCTTGCGCCGTACACTGATTATGAGTTCCTAGTCATTTAATTATACATTTAAGTGCTGATCGCGCGCTTTGTACGCTTGCGCCGTACACTGATTATGAGTTCCTAGTCATTTAAGTGCTGATCGCGCGCTTTGTACGCTTGCGCCGTACACTGATTATGAGTTCCTAGTCATTTAAGTGCTGATCGCGCGCTTTGTACGCTTGCGCCGTACACTGATTATGAGTTCCTAGTCATTTAAGTGCTGATCGCGCGCTTTGTACGCTTGCGCCGTACACTGATTATGAGTTCCTAGTCATTTAATTATACATTTAAGTGCTGATCGCGCGCTTTGTACGCTTGCGCCGTACACTGATTATGAGTTCCTAGTCATTTAAGTGCTGATCGCGCGCTTTGTACGCTTGCGCCGTACACTGATTATGAGTTCCTAGTCATTTAAGTGCTGATCGCGCGCTTTGTACGCTTGCGCCGTACACTGATTATGAGTTCCTAGTCATTTAAGTGCTGATCGCGCGCTTTGTACGCTTGCGCCGTACACTGATTATGAGTTCCTAGTCATTTAAGTGCTGATCGCGCGCTTTGTACGCTTGCGCCGTACACTGATTATGAGTTCCTAGTCATTTAAGTGCTGATCGCGCGCTTTGTACGCTTGCGCCGTACACTGATTATGAGTTCCTAGTCATTTAATTATACATTTAAGTGCTGATCGCGCGCTTTGTACGCTTGCGCCGTACACTGATTATGAGTTCCTAGTCATTTAAGTGCTGATCGCGCGCTTTGTACGCTTGCGCCGTACACTGATTATGAGTTCCTAGTCATTTAATTATACATTTAAGTGCTGATCGCGCGCTTTGTACGCTTGCGCCGTACACTGATTATGAGTTCCTAGTCATTTAAGTGCTGATCGCGCGCTTTGTACGCTTGCGCCGTACACTGATTATGAGTTCCTAGTCATTTAAGTGCTGATCGCGCGCTTTGTACGCTTGCGCCGTACACTGATTATGAGTTCCTAGTCATTTAAGTGCTGATCGCGCGCTTTGTACGCTTGCGCCGTACACTGATTATGAGTTCCTAGTCATTTAATTATACATTTAAGTGCTGATCGCGCGCTTTGTACGCTTGCGCCGTACACTGATTATGAGTTCCTAGTCATTTAAGTGCTGATCGCGCGCTTTGTACGCTTGCGCCGTACACTGATTATGAGTTCCTAGTCATTTAAGTGCTGATCGCGCGCTTTGTACGCTTGCGCCGTACACTGATTATGAGTTCCTAGTCATTTAAGTGCTGATCGCGCGCTTTGTACGCTTGCGCCGTACACTGATTATGAGTTCCTAGTCATTTAAGTGCTGATCGCGCGCTTTGTACGCTTGCGCCGTACACTGATTATGAGTTCCTAGTCATTTAAGTGCTGATCGCGCGCTTTGTACGCTTGCGCCGTACACTGATTATGAGTTCCTAGTCATTTAATTATACATTTAAGTGCTGATCGCGCGCTTTGTACGCTTGCGCCGTACACTGATTATGAGTTCCTAGTCATTTAAGTGCTGATCGCGCGCTTTGTACGCTTGCGCCGTACACTGATTATGAGTTCCTAGTAATTTAAGTGCTGATCGCGCGCTTTGTACGCTTGCGCCGTACACTGATTATGAGTTCCTAGTCATTTAATTATACATTTAAGTGCTGATCGCGCGCTTTGTACGCTTGCGCCGTACACTGATTATGAGTTCCTAGTCATTTAAGTGCTGATCGCGCGCTTTGTACGCTTGCGCCGTACACTGATTATGAGTTCCTAGTCATTTAATTATACATTTAAGTGCTGATCGCGCGCTTTGTACGCTTGCGCCGTACACTGATTATGAGTTCCTAGTCATTTAAGTGCTGATCGCGCGCTTTGTACGCTTGCGCCGTACACTGATTATGAGTTCCTAGTCATTTAATTATACATTTAAGTGCTGATCGCGCGCTTTGTACGCTTGCGCCGTACACTGATTATGAGTTCCTAGTCATTTAAGTGCTGATCGCGCGCTTTGTACGCTTGCGCCGTACACTGATTATGAGTTCCTAGTCATTTAATTATACATTTAAGTGCTGATCGCGCGCTTTGTACGCTTGCGCCGTACACTGATTATGAGTTCCTAGTCATTTAAGTGCTGATCGCGCGCTTTGTACGCTTGCGCCGTACACTGATTATGAGTTCCTAGTCATTTAATTATACATTTAAGTGCTGATCGCGCGCTTTGTACGCTTGCGCCGTACACTGATTATGAGTTCCTAGTCATTTAAGTGCTGATCGCGCGCTTTGTACGCTTGCGCCGTACACTGATTATGAGTTCCTAGTCATTTAAGTGCTGATCGCGCGCTTTGTACGCTTGCGCCGTACACTGATTATGAGTTCCTAGTCATTTAAGTGCTGATCGCGCGCTTTGTACGCTTGCGCCGTACACTGATTATGAGTTCCTAGTCATTTAATTATACATTTAAGTGCTGATCGCGCGCTTTGTACGCTTGCGCCGTACACTGATTATGAGTTCCTAGTCATTTAAGTGCTGATCGCGCGCTTTGTACGCTTGCGCCGTACACTGATTATGAGTTCCTAGTCATTTAATTATACATTTAAGTGCTGATCGCGCGCTTTGTACGCTTGCGCCGTACACTGATTATGAGTTCCTAGTCATTTAAGTGCTGATCGCGCGCTTTGTACGCTTGCGCCGTACACTGATTATGAGTTCCTAGTCATTTAATTATACATTTAAGTGCTGATCGCGCGCTTTGTACGCTTGCGCCGTACACTGATTATGAGTTCCTAGTCATTTAAGTGCTGATCGCGCGCTTTGTACGCTTGCGCCGTACACTGATTATGAGTTCCTAGTCATTTAATTATACATTTAAGTGCTGATCGCGCGCTTTGTACGCTTGCGCCGTACACTGATTATGAGTTCCTAGTCATTTAATTATACATTTAAGTGCTGATCGCGCGCTTTGTACGCTTGCGCCGTACACTGATTATGAGTTCCTAGTCATTTAAGTGCTGATCGCGCGCTTTGTACGCTTGCGCCGTACACTGATTATGAGTTCCTAGTCATTTAATTATACATTTAAGTGCTGATCACGCGCTTTGTACGCTTGCGCCGTACACTGATTATGAGTTCCTAGTCATTTAATTATACATTTAAGTGCTGATCGCGCGCTTTGTACGCTTGCGCCGTACACTGATTATGAGTTCCTAGTCATTTAAGTGCTGATCGCGCGCTTTGTACGCTTGCGCCGTACACTGATTATGAGTTCCTAGTCATTTAATTATACATTTAAGTGCTGATCGCGCGCTTTGTACGCTTGCGCCGTACACTGATTATGAGTTCCTAGTCATTTAAGTGCTGATCGCGCGCTTTGTACGCTTGCGCCGTACACTGATTATGAGTTCCTAGTCATTTAATTATACATTTAAGTGCTGATCGCGCGCTTTGTACGCTTGCGCCGTACACTGATTATGAGTTCCTAGTCATTTAATTATACATTTAAGTGCTGATCGCGCGCTTTGTACGCTTGCGCCGTACACTGATTATGAGTTCCTAGTCATTTAAGTGCTGATCGCGCGCTTTGTACGCTTGCGCCGTACACTGATTATGAGTTCCTAGTCATTTAATTATACATTTAAGTGCTGATCGCGCGCTTTGTACGCTTGCGCCGTACACTGATTATGAGTTCCTAGTCATTTAAGTGCTGATCGCGCGCTTTGTACGCTTGCGCCGTACACTGATTATGAGTTCCTAGTCATTTATTATACATTTAAGTGCTGATCGCGCGCTTTGTACGCTTGCGCCGTACACTGATTATGAGTTCCTAGTCATTTAATTATACATTTAAGTGCTGATCACGCGCTTTGTACGCTTGCGCCGTACACTGATTATGAGTTCCTAGTCATTTAATTATACATTTAAGTGCTGATCGCGCGCTTTGTACGCTTGCGCCGTACACTGATTATGAGTTCCTAGTCATTTAAGTGCTGATCGCGCGCTTTGTACGCTTGCGCCGTACACTGATTATGAGTTCCTAGTCATTTAATTATACATTTAAGTGCTGATCGCGCGCTTTGTACGCTTGCGCCGTACACTGATTATGAGTTCCTAGTCATTTAAGTGCTGATCGCGCGCTTTGTACGCTTGCGCCGTACACTGATTATGAGTTCCTAGTCATTTAATTATACATTTAAGTGCTGATCGCGCGCTTTGTACGCTTGCGCCGTACACTGATTATGAGTTCCTAGTCATTTAATTATACATTTAAGTGCTGATCGCGCGCTTTGTACGCTTGCGCCGTACACTGATTATGAGTTCCTAGTCATTTAAGTGCTGATCGCGCGCTTTGTACGCTTGCGCCGTACACTGATTATGAGTTCCTAGTCATTTAATTATACATTTAAGTGCTGATCGCGCGCTTTGTACGCTTGCGCCGTACACTGATTATGAGTTCCTAGTCATTTAATTATACATTTAAGTGCTGATCGCGCGCTTTGTACGCTTGCGCCGTACACTGATTATGAGTTCCTAGTCATTTAATTATACATTTAAGTGCTGATCGCGCGCTTTGTACGCTTGCGCCGTACACTGATTATGAGTTCCTAGTCATTTAAGTGCTGATCGCGCGCTTTGTACGCTTGCGCCGTACACTGATTATGAGTTCCTAGTCATTTAATTATACATTTAAGTGCTGATCGCGCGCTTTGTACGCTTGCGCCGTACACTGATTATGAGTTCCTAGTCATTTAATTATACATTTAAGTGCTGATCGCGCGCTTTGTACGCTTGCGCCGTACACTGATTATGAGTTCCTAGTCATTTAAGTGCTGATCGCGCGCTTTGTACGCTTGCGCCGTACACTGATTATGAGTTCCTAGTCATTTAAGTGCTGATCGCGCGCTTTGTACGCTTGCGCCGTACACTGATTATGAGTTCCTAGTCATTTAATTATACATTTAAGTGCTGATCGCGCGCTTTGTACGCTTGCGCCGTACACTGATTATGAGTTCCTAGTCATTTAAGTGCTGATCGCGCGCTTTGTACGCTTGCGCCGTACACTGATTATGAGTTCCTAGTCATTTAAGTGCTGATCGCGCGCTTTGTACGCTTGCGCCGTACACTGATTATGAGTTCCTAGTCATTTAATTATACATTTAAGTGCTGATCGCGCGCTTTGTACGCTTGCGCCGTACACTGATTATGAGTTCCTAGTCATTTAATTATACATTTAAGTGCTGATCGCGCGCTTTGTACGCTTGCGCCGTACACTGATTATGAGTTCCTAGTCATTTAAGTGCTGATCGCGCGCTTTGTACGCTTGCGCCGTACACTGATTATGAGTTCCTAGTCATTTAATTATACATTTAAGTGCTGATCGCGCGCTTTGTACGCTTGCGCCGTACACTGATTATGAGTTCCTAGTCATTTAAGTGCTGATCGCGCGCTTTGTACGCTTGCGCCGTACACTGATTATGAGTTCCTAGTCATTTAAGTGCTGATCGCGCGCTTTGTACGCTTGCGCCGTACACTGATTATGAGTTCCTAGTCATTTAATTATACATTTAAGTGCTGATCGCGCGCTTTGTACGCTTGCGCCGTACACTGATTATGAGTTCCTAGTCATTTAAGTGCTGATCGCGCGCTTTGTACGCTTGCGCCGTACACTGATTATGAGTTCCTAGTCATTTAATTATACATTTAAGTGCTGATCGCGCGCTTTGTACGCTTGCGCCGTACACTGATTATGAGTTCCTAGTCATTTAAGTGCTGATCGCGCGCTTTGTACGCTTGCGCCGTACACTGATTATGAGTTCCTAGTCATTTAAGTGCTGATCGCGCGCTTTGTACGCTTGCGCCGTACACTGATTATGAGTTCCTAGTCATTTAATTATACATTTAAGTGCTGATCGCGCGCTTTGTACGCTTGCGCCGTACACTGATTATGAGTTCCTAGTCATTTAAGTGCTGATCGCGCGCTTTGTACGCTTGCGCCGTACACTGATTATGAGTTCCTAGTCATTTAATTATACATTTAAGTGCTGATCGCGCGCTTTGTACGCTTGCGCCGTACACTGATTATGAGTTCCTAGTCATTTAAGTGCTGATCGCGCGCTTTGTACGCTTGCGCCGTACACTGATTATGAGTTCCTAGTCATTTAAGTGCTGATCGCGCGCTTTGTACGCTTGCGCCGTACACTGATTATGAGTTCCTAGTCATTTAATTATACATTTAAGTGCTGATCGCGCGCTTTGTACGCTTGCGCCGTACACTGATTATGAGTTCCTAGTCATTTAAGTGCTGATCGCGCGCTTTGTACGCTTGCGCCGTACACTGATTATGAGTTCCTAGTCATTTAATTATACATTTAAGTGCTGATCGCGCGCTTTGTACGCTTGCGCCGTACACTGATTATGAGTTCCTAGTCATTTAATTATACATTTAAGTGCTGATCGCGCGCTTTGTACGCTTGCGCCGTACACTGATTATGAGTTCCTAGTCATTTAAGTGCTGATCGCGCGCTTTGTACGCTTGCGCCGTACACTGATTATGAGTTCCTAGTCATTTAATTATACATTTAAGTGCTGATCGCGCGCTTTGTACGCTTGCGCCGTACACTGATTATGAGTTCCTAGTCATTTAAGTGCTGATCGCGCGCTTTGTACGCTTGCGCCGTACACTGATTATGAGTTCCTAGTCATTTAATTATACATTTAAGTGCTGATCGCGCGCTTTGTACGCTTGCGCCGTACACTGATTATGAGTTCCTAGTCATTTAAGTGCTGATCGCGCGCTTTGTACGCTTGCGCCGTACACTGATTATGAGTTCCTAGTCATTTAATTATACATTTAAGTGCTGATCGCGCGCTTTGTACGCTTGCGCCGTACACCTGATTATGAGTTCCTAGTCATTTAAGTGCTGATCGCGCGCTTTGTACGCTTGCGCCGTACACTGATTATGAGTTCCTAGTCATTTAATTATACATTTAAGTGCTGATCGCGCGCTTTGTACGCTTGCGCCGTACACTGATTATGAGTTCCTAGTCATTTAAGTGCTGATCGCGCGCTTTGTACGCTTGCGCCGTACACTGATTATGAGTTCCTAGTCATTTAAGTGCTGATCGCGCGCTTTGTACGCTTGCGCCGTACACTGATTATGAGTTCCTAGTCATTTAAGTGCTGATCGCGCGCTTTGTACGCTTGCGCCGTACACTGATTATGAGTTCCTAGTCATTTAATTATACATTTAAGTGCTGATCGCGCGCTTTGTACGCTTGCGCCGTACACTGATTATGAG